>CP139508.1:241738024-242058987 GCA_021014915.2 Artemisia tridentata subsp. tridentata
GTGACTTCATAGACCATGCAATAGCTCTGGAATCACATTAGGTCTTTACTCCACCAACGTTCAGATCTTTCAAAAGACTCGAGTATCCAAATCTAAACAAATTGTAAAACACAAACATATCAATCAGTCCATCAAAATGTTCGGCTGAAAAATATATTATTAATAAAAATAAATACAAACCTGGAAAGCAAATACAAATCCAGACAAAGTATAGGTCGGAACAGATTTTGGGTTTTTCTTCAATATAAATGGGTCCAAATATGTTCACCCCACGGAAATGCATTCCAAGCTTCTAGGTTTTCAACCAACCTCATCAATGTGTCATCAATTTGGGGATGTCAATAAACGACCCATAAAGATCACCTCTAAGACTAACAAAAGAGATATCCGTATTGCGTCTTCATCACATAGCTTGCGAAACTGCTCTTCATCCTCGATGACACCAATAAGGTCTAAGTTGGTTACAATCAAACCTCGCTTGTCAGGAAACACCCTATCACGAAATTTGAGAGCACCAGAAGTGTATAACTCAAAGCTCACACTTCCAAACCGCAACCCCGTCATTAGACAAAACTCAGGACGACCAAAATGCAGAGTATGTCCATCTAGGTAATAGATAAAGGGCATATCATAATGAGACTCGTCCACTCTTCTTTGTTTCCGTACCATATAGTCAATGACGTGTGTTTCATGTTCAAAGTATAACAAATCCAACCATTTTCCAAAGCATGTACTCCTAAACAAGTTCCGTCGTTTTGCGTCTAATTTCCGATTTATCAACCAAAAGTAGTTGAGTTTGCTACTAATGATTACTTTAGCTTCATAGTCCTAAAAGGAAAAAATATGTTAACTCAGAACATACAATTCATAAAAAAAATAAGTTTGAACACATGTATACAGCCAGCGTAAACACTATCATACACAGTTCAGATGATTACAACTTAACTACAACCACTTAGTGTTGGACCATAAGAATAGGGTGTTTTGCTTATGACCTTATTTGAATCAGGCATGGCGTATCAGATACAACCCAAAATCGTGGCTTATCAAATACATCCCAAAACAAAAATCAAATCATAATCCACATAAATGCATAAACAAACAAACAACACTATATTATACCAGATAAACAAAAATCAATAACGATACAAAACAAATGTAATAAAGATTCGTAATACGCTGTACATACCATATTATACCACATTTTTTCTAATCAAACAAACAATCGACGGTGTTAAAAGATTTTATTGGAACACTGTTCAATGAACAGTTACTCTGTTTTCAGATGACAATCAGGGAAAACAATGGTAGTAGATTGGAGATTGAAATAATAGTGTAACAAGATAAACTAGCGCGAACATAAACCCAGTTTATTTTTTATGACCGTGACTGTGAAACGAGATGGAGGGAAGAAGTGTATAGAGGGGATGCTGTTTGTTTTTAAATTTTTATTTTCGAATACGGTATGAACAGTAATGAAAGCAGTGAACAGTGTAAAATTTTTGAAATGACCAAAAAACCATCTGTAAAGTATACGGTTGCCCAACAAATAAAAGTTGCCCAAAATACACTACCGTACAATACGTGATTATACGAGTTGCCCTGGGCTAAGGGGGGAATTTTTTGAGATCGGGATAGATACTCTTAGCAGTTGGGCAATCGGGTTATTTTAGTAATTATCCCTATTTTTATTAGTCGAATAACAGTCCAAGGGAACATTCTTAACCACTTCCTAGTTATTGGTCACGTTAGAAACGTTTTGGACACTTAGATATATCATACGACATACATATACATGTACACTTGAACCATGACCAAACCAACAAGCAAACCCCCCTCCCCTGATCACATTTAATGCATCTTATCCCCAAATATCTCACAAAATCTGCTAGGGAATATATTCCCTCAACTTGGGCAATTTAAAACTATATAACTTTTGTACATGGATACATATAACTCGACACACACTCTCCTTGGCTCATTCAATCTTAAAACACACTCAAACATCCTATCTAGCTTCTTTACTCACTGCCAAGGAACCAGGAGTGAGTTCCCAATCCATTCGAACCAAATAGCACCCTTTTGAACCATGTAGTGATCGAATAACAAAGTGAAGAGTAGAAATTCCGAGTTCTTGATCATTCCTTACGTCTAACAAACCATTTAAAAGTGATTGTAAGTCCGTTTTATTCATTTACTACTCGTATATCTCAAATCCAACATAACACGCATCATTTATTCGATCATATAGTGTTTCTATTTCGTTATTACGTTTCTTGTTCATTTATTTTCGTACGCATTGACCTCCTATGATGGATGGCTAGATTACAAGTTTTTACATTTACTTTACACGTACATATTTAGTCTATTTCATTCGAGCTTCATTTTTGTTATTCATTACACCGCATAACATATTACACATCATTTATTAATTTGACCATGTCTCGAATCGCATAAGAAATGACCAAATATAATCGAATGTATACATACAACATATTAATTTTATTGCTCGACCTATTTCTTTACATGACCACCTAACGAATTCATGTTCGGAGTTTCCCATGATAAGCTCTTATAAACCTTCTAAAAACGCTCATCTTATCGTTACTCGAACAGTTTTCTTTATATATATCTTATCAAATCATTTTCACCACGAACCGATTGGTTATCCGATATTCGTTCACGATCATTATTCACATCAAGTCAATATTAAAACAATCAAAATCTCAGACTTCCCTATCATTCAGGTCGTGTGTGGAGCCGTTTCCGTGATACTTTTGACATAACATTACTTGACCTTACAGCTAAGGCGAGTCTTAGCCCCTACTCTTTTAATACTTGCTTTGATTTACTATTTGGGGGAGATACATGCTCAAAAATACTTTACACGTTTATCAACTACATGATTTGCTTTGTGATACAATTACTCAAAACATTCATACTTTATGATACGATACGCTTTTACACTAGTCTTTGGGAAGTAGTCACCCACTAGCCTTTGGGAAGTAGTCACCCATTAGCCTTTGGGAAGTAGTCACCCACTAGTCTTTGGGAAGTAGTCACCCACTAGCCTTTGGGAAGTAGTCACCCATTATTCTTTGGAAAGTAACTCCCGGTAATCTTTGGGAAGTAGACTCCCAGTATGTGTAATTTATGCATAGGACTCTTTCATGTGATTATAATCGTATACACAGCTATTCTACTCGTATGTTAGCAGTGGGTTGTAAACACACAGGTTGCAAGTCTTGTATGGGCGGGACTTGGGACTGAGTGGATTTACAATGCCTTTGCTGTGGAAACTCTAATGCTTTACTATTTAAACTATACATTTATGTTCTATGTACTTATAATATTCATTCTATGTTAGCAGTGGGTTGTAGACACACAGGTTGCAAGTCTTGTATGGGCGGGACTTGGGACTGAGTGGATTCATGATGAGTGTGTAAATACTCATCATTTTATACCCATAATAGACACAAAAATGACCAAAAACACCCAATATATATTGCAGATATCCTTGGTTTGTGTTTTATGTGTTTCAGGTACTGAAGGATTGAAAACGGAACAAAAAACGAATATTTTTGAATCGACTCGACAACAATTGATCAAGTGAAGACAAAAGTCAAAGACAAAGTCAAGTCAACCCCCAAAAAAATACCAAAATAACACAAATAGCCCTTGGAAATAAATTTCATTTTTGGCAGGCTTGGTCCCTGGATTTTCAGAATTGGCAACTTTAGTCCCTAAAGTTAAATCTTACCCAAAGTTAATCCTAAAATAAATCCAGTCCAATTCTAATCCTAAAGACTAAGCCCAGCCCAGCCAAATAATTAAACCCAAGCCCACTAAAAACCCAACCCGGCCTTAGTTAACCAAAACGTTTGACCCCAGGTCAAACCACCCTTCTTCTATACCATTTACCGCCTAAACCCAAAACCATACCACCATAGCCACCACCCTTATCCCTGACACACCCACCCCTCCTCCTATCCCACTCCACCTAACAAGCCAAGAAGCATTAATTGCTTCTTCCCCATCACACTTCATCAGAATCAAGTGGTATTTTCCACTCATACCATTTTGGCGCCAAAAATGGATTGAACGACTGAGATGATTTCAAGAGGATCCAAGGGTCAAGATATGATCAGAGATGAAGATAGGACTTATCCCACTTAGTTTTAGTATAAATAGGAGACAATGTAGCCTATAATGGAAAGTAGTTAATTTTCATTTAATCGTATTGTACTTTAATTGTTCAAGTTTTATAAATTTTAGTTTCCAGTTATCTTCGCAAGTTACTTTCAAGTTGTTTAATGTTTATCTTTGTGCAATTTCCAAAAGTTAATGAAAATTCAATGTTTTCAAGTTTCTGAGTGAACTGACAATTCGAATCAAGTTAATTGTTGTTTGAAATAGCTTCTTTTCTGTTTCTATAAGCTTACATAAGCTCACTATAGCTTTTGATAAGTTTATGTTAGTGTAATTCAGTTTAAATCTTAAAAATCCAAAAAAGTCAATAAAAGTCAAAATAAGCTAAAAAATAAGCTGTTGCACAATACAAGCTGGAGCATGTGGAAATATGGAAGCCCATGGTTTAGAGCTTCTTGGGAAGCTATAGGTTGATATGGTCCTAGTTATCAGTTCTTTGTTTGGAGCTTATGCAATTTGTAAGAAATTTCCAAATTCCATGTTTTACTGTACAACTGCTTATTTATGTGCTACTTGGTGTTCTCAGTACTTATGGATGTTATTTAAGTTGATTTAAGTCAGTTTGTTAGTTAGTGTAAGTTTAAAATCTCATTTTTACTTTTTAAGTTAAAATCAGTCCAATATAGCTATAACTAGTTCAGCTTAATTCAGTGCTTATTTACATATTAAAAGTTGCTCATTAGAGTTTAAATAAGTTAGTGAATCAGTAATAAACAAGAATCATAGTTTAAATTAGTTGTTGCTTTTGAAAATCACCAAAACAGCCCCTATAAGGACTGTTTGGGTAAAAAAGCAAAATGGGTCAATTTGGTTTGTCACTGTTCATTTGCCATTAGCCAAACTTTAATCTTGCTTAGAATAACCAGTTTCAGCTGTTTTTAAGAGCTTTTAAGCTTTCTTGATAGGATTTGTGATTTTGAGTGGACTGTGATAATTCTAGAACCTCAACTTATCGAATAAGCCAATTAGAGCAATAAGCTCATTTGACCTTTCCTTGTGGCTTTTCTGAACTCCTTTGAATCCATTTAGTGGATGCACAAGAGTTGGACTCATTTCAGTTGGATTTGAGTTGTTTTGAACCATTACACAGGTCTGCACAATAGAAATCCATATATGCAGTCAATGATTTTTCTAGATTCAATTTAAGTGCTTAATTGTGTTGTTCAGTGCTTAATTCCTTGTTTCTTAGTAGTTTGCTAGGTGATATTTGCTTATTCCATAATCCAGAACTTAGCATAACTTATTTAAGCTTTAAATCAAGCTCAAAATTTGCTTGATCAAACAAACTTAACACTGAGTCATCAGTGTTGGATTTTGTTGATTAAGCCAATTCCTCAGCTTATTCACAAGCCCTAAATAAGCTCTCCTTGGTCTTATTTTTGGTTTATGTGATCCTCAGTAGGTGAACTTTAAGCTTTATCAGTCTTTGTGATATTTAGTAGTCATTTAAGTGCTTAAAATTAAGCTTGAAATTGCCTAGAATCCAAAAAGTTGCCCTGTGCATTGCAGTCCTTTGTGCTTATTTTGTGTTTAATCAGTGCTTATTTCTGAGTTCTAGTGCTTATTCAGTGTTCATTTTAACTTTATGTTGGTTGCTTAACTTATTTCCACTTTGCCTTAGCTTATTTAAAAAGCTTATCAGCCCTTTTGATCAAAGCCTTGGGCTTAATCCTTTTTTAACCAACTGATCAGCCAACTTGGCTTATTTCTGAGCTTATTGTAGGTTTTCAAAAATAATCCTAGTTATCAAAAGTGCTTATTATCATTAGCTTAATCAGTTTCTATAATAAAAATCAAAAAAGAAAATAATAAGCAAAAAGGTCAGGAGTGGGATTCGAACCCCAGTCACTGGAGTCAACACACACACACCTTACCGTTTGCCCTTGGGACTTCTCTGGTTTATCTTTGCACCCATTTATATATAACCCCTTTTTCCATATTAAGCTATTCGAACCATTTAGCTTATTTACAGCTTATTACAATAAGCTGGATCCTTTTTTATATTTTTCCTAGGCTTGTTTTAACCATAAGTAGTTTCACAAAAAGTTTCAGAATTTTTAGAACAGTTTTAATATTTTTTATGCATTTTTCTTTTTAAAACAGTTTTTAATTCATAATAAAAAATATATAAATCAGAAAAATATAAATCTTTTTTCTAAAATTTTCTTTTATCATTTATAACTTAGGAAAAATAATTTGGTACTTTTAGGATTTATTTTTATAGATTTCACTTTTTAAACCCGTTTTTAGAATTTCTGTTACGCGTTTTTAATATAATCTGCTTTAATCTTAATTTTATTTTGAGAATTTGTTTCTCATTATTTAATTAGAATTAAAATAATACAAAATTTCATCTCCCAATCATCAGTTACTCTAATTCCACACTTATCACGATTGTCCATTCCATCCTCGCTGGGACACGACCCGGGTAATCACTTACCTGGTATCACTCACACAAATCGTATTCACGGGTTTTTGTAAGATAACCATTTTCCTAAGAGGTTGACTTGTCAATTCCCGCGTATCACGCGTATCCGTCTGATATTAATTATATATATATACTTTAGCATGGATCAAATTTTGGCGCCGCTGCCGGGGAGGTTGTGTTGCGACAATATCGTTTAGGTTTAAACGATTAGTGACTTGAGATCCTTCTTTCAGAAGTTTCCACTTTCATAAACATATAAAATACAAAAATATTTTTCTTTTCTTTTATATATATAATATCATATAAAAATAAAAACCCAAAAACATTTTCCGTTTTATTGTAAAATAAAAGATAAAAGCAAAATCAATATAATATTCCTCAACTTGGAGTATTATCATAATAAGTTCCCAAACATCATATTAAAACTTGTCTTTGTGTTGCTTGCGAATTCGGCTCACCTTTGATTGATAAACAAACTCTAACGGAGGTTTCAGGAGGTTTGGCATTAAATTGACAAACCGAAAGGAGCGGGTTTTTAAGGAGCATTTATTGCCCACCTTTGCTCCTCCGCCACTCTGTGCGTTTTTCTTTCAGAGAGCTACCGTACGCTTGTTGATTTAAGGTTTAAGTTCCTTGTGTTTTGCTTCGATCTTGATTTAATTGAATTATTTTATTTAGTGCATGCGCACTCGTTCTTCTACGTCGACAAGTCCTTTACGTGAACTCGTAGATATTCCGAGAAGACGTAATCGTAGACGTGCTGCCCGAATAGTCGTACCCGAGATTCGTACTAGATTCGTACTATTCCCATTGATAATATGGCAGACAATCGCACAATGGCGGAGATGCTCCAAGCACCCACCGAGGGTTACGGAGATGCCATCGTTTTACCACCAATCGACTCTGATCATTTTGAATTGAAAACGCATTTGATTCAACTCGTGTCTACAAACCAATTCCACGGGTTTGAACGAGAAGATCCGTATGCACACATCCATTGGTTCAACAAGTTGACCTCAACCATCAATTACAAGGATGTGCCGCAAAAAGTTGTCAAATTGATGCTATTTCCGTTTTCACTCGAAGGGGCAGCCCGGATTTGGCTGGAAAAAGAACTCCCTCGATCCATTGAAACTTGGGAAGATCTCGTATAGAAATTTGTCAATTATTTCTTTCCTCCTTCAAAGACGACTAATCTAAAAAATGAAATTTCTGGATTTCGTCAAGGTTTCGATGAAAACTTCGGAGAGGCATGGGACCGATTTAAAGATCTCCTAAGAAAATGCCCGCATCATGATTTCACGGAGTTACAACATATCAATACGTTTTATAATGGGTTGAATGGAAACGATCAAGATTCTCTAAACGCTGCCGCCGGTGGCAATATCTTGAATCGTCGACCTAAAGATGTGCTTGAAATTTGCGAGAATAAATCAAAAATTCCTATTTCTCGAAACAAATTGAATGTTCCTATCACTCCTGCTTCTTCATCCGGTAACTCATCAGAGTTAGCCGCTCTAACGGACGTAATTCGTTGCATGATGAAGGAAGTGAAAGAAATTAAGAGTGAGATTCATAAACCAGAACAAATCAAAGCCATAAACAAAGTGTGTGAAACTTGTGGTGGCCCACATGCGTATTACGATTGTCAAGCAACCGATGCTTCTGTTTACCAAGCTTCCGTAGCTGCAGTAAACTACAATCAAAATGACCGCATGCTGAAACTCATTACCGAGCACCAAATGCTATGGTGCCACCTGGTTTTCCACCCGTGCCAAATCAAAATAATCAAAATCGCTTTGTTCAAATCAAGGACAAAATTTCAACAATTCTCAGAATTTCAACCAAAACCGTAACAATTTCAACCAGCCTTACCAAGCTCCGAATCAACACGTTTATCAACAACATCCTCAAGCTCCTTTGACTAATGATTTCATGAAAATTACTGAGTCCAGCATGCGTTCGATGCAGACTCAAATCAATAATATGAAAGTCGAGTTGAGAAAGGAAATTGATACTACGATGTCTCGTCAAACAAATGAGTTGAAGAATATGATGGGCAGTTTCATGAATATGAACATGAACCAATCTTCTTCATCTTCTGGACGACTTCCGAGCAATACCATTCCTAATCCTAATGCTGAGTTGAAATCCGTCACCACTCGTAGTGGTAAGACGCATAATGGACCCTCGACTCCTATGCCCCCTCCACCGGGGGAAGTGAATCGAGAAGCCGAGGTGACAACGGACAAAGTGCATTTCTCAAGCCCACAAAGTACCGCACACGTCCAACCTCCAAATGTCCAAATTCAAGTTCCAGAACCCGATGTTCCCAAGACCAATCCTAAGCCTTCAATTCCATATCCTTCGAGGCTTAATGATCAGAAGCTTAAAGACAAAACGAATCAACAGATGGAGAAATTCTTTAAAATCTTCAGTGATTTACACTTTGACATAAGCTTCGCAGATGCTCTCATTCTTATGCCCAAATTTGCATCTACACTCAAAAGTTTGCTAAGCAACAAGGATAAGTTATCCGAGATGGCAAAGACCCCACTAAACGAACAGTGCTCGGCGGTTCTCCTCAGAAAGCTTCTCGAAAAGCTCGGAGACCCCGGCAAGTTTTTAATCCCATGTGATTTCTTGGGGATGGTTCAGTGCTCAGCCTTGGCCGATCTTGGCGCAAGCATTAACCTTATGCCACTCTCAGTATGGGAGAAATTATCTCTTCCAAAGCTTACATCTACTTGCATGACACTCTAGCTAGCGGACCGTACTGTAACTCATCCGCTGGGAATAGCTGACGATGTCGTTGTGAAAGTGGGAAAGTTCCATTTTCCCACTGATTTCGTTGTGGTAAACTTTGATGCCGATCCGCGAGTTCCACTCATTCTGGGGAGAGCTTTCTTAAGAACGAGTCGTGCTATCATCGATGTATATGCTGAAGAATTATCCATACGGGTTGATAATGAAGAAGTCACGTTTAACATTAATCAGGACTCTAAACCTCTAACCACCAAATGCAACATTGCTACGGTTAATCAAAAATCTGATTTCGTAATTGCTTCCAAAAGAAGTGATTCGATGCTTTCAAGATTCACGGTTAAGAGTCCTTCACAAAAACGTGTTGAGCTCAAAACAAGGGAAATTACCCCTGGTTCAAGCAAATGGTTTGAAAGTTGTGCTACAAAAGTTAAGAGTGTTTTTGACTATGATGAACAAGAATCGGAGATCACATCGGAAGTGGTGAAAATTGCTAGCTCTAAGAGCACACCACTTGTCCCACCTCCGGAATCGGTTTATCGTGTTGAAATTGTTGATTCTGTGGATGATCCTACCATTGCTCTCTCTTCCCCCTCTCTCACTCCGTTTGAGGGAGGTGACTTCATCTTGGAAGAGATTGAAGCTTGGTTGTCTTGTGATTCAATTCCATCTGAAATTGATGATGGTGTATTTGACATGGAGGGAGACATTCTTCTAATTGAGAAGTTACTTAATGAAGATGCATCATCCCTCCCTCTGAAAGAACTTCATAATGAGGAAATCAAATCTGTTGAAAATTCTGATGATCCTCCGGAGGTCGAACTTAAGGACTTACCGCCTCATCTCGAATATGCATTTTTGGAGGGTACCGATAAATTACCCGTCATAATTGCTAAAGATTTAAATGATGAGGAGAAAACCGCTCTCATAAAGGTTTTAAAGTCACACAAGCGAGCCATCGCTTGGAAACTTTCCGACATTAAGGGTGTTAACCCGGAATTTTGTACACACAAGATTTTAATGGAAGATGACTTTAAACCAGTGGTTCAACATCAAAGAAGGGTTAATCCCAAAATTCACGAGGTTATCAAAAAGGAGGTTCTTAAACTCCTTGATGCCGGATTGATTTACCCTATCTCGGATAGTCCTTGGGTGAGCCCCGTTCATTGCGTACCTAAAAAGGGTGGCATTACCGTTATTGAAAATGATGAAAACGAGTTGATTCCTACTCGATTGGTAACGGGATGGCGTGTATGCATTGACTACCGAAAGTTAAATGACGCCACCCATAAAGACCACTTTCCTTTACCCTTCATGGACCAAATGCTCAAAAGACTAGCGGGAAACGAATACTATTGTTTCCTTGACGGTTTCTCGGGTTACTTCCAAATTCCCATTGATCCGCAAGATCAAGAAAAGACCACTTTCACGTGCCCTTATGGAACGTTTGCCTACCGACGCATGCCTTTTGGCTTATGTAATGCTCCAGGCACGTTCCAAAGGTGTATGATGGCCATTTTTCATGACATGATCGAAAAGACTATGGAGGTCTTTATGGATGATTTCTCGGTCTTTGGGGATTCTTTCACCACATGTCTCTCCCATTTGGACAATATGCTTAAGCGGTGTGAAGACACGAATCTTTGTCTAAATTGGGAGAAAAGTCATTTCATGGTCAAAGAGGGCATTGTCCTCGGCCATAAGATTTCAAAGAACGGGATTGAGGTGGATAGAGCTAAAGTTGATGTTATTGCTAAACTACATCATCCCACAACCGTTAAAGGCATTCGGAGTTTTCTTGGTCATGCCGGTTTCTATCGTAGATTCATTCAAGATTTTTCAAAAATCGCCCGGCCGATGACCCGTCTCCTTGAAAAGGAAACTCCGTTTATTTTCTCCAAAGAGTGCATTGAAGCTTTTCAAACTCTTAAGAAAAAGCTTACTGAAGCACCAATCTTGGTTGCCCCCGATTGGGACCTACCTTTGAACTTATGTGCGATGCAAGTGATTTTGCCATAGGTGCGGTCTTGGGGCAACGGAAAACAAAACACTTTCAGCCTATACACTATGCTAGCAAAACTATGACCGAGGCTCAAGCTCATTACACCACAACGGAAAAAGAATTATTAGCCGTGGTGTATGCTTTCGAAAAGTTTCGGCCATACTTGATCTTGTCAAAAAGCATAGTGTATACGGATCACTCGGCTCTCAAATATCTCTTTGCAAAACAAGATGCAAAGCCGAGATTGCTCCGATGGGTTCTCCTCCTGCAAGAATTTGATATCATCATCCGTGATAAAAAAGGAGCGGAGAACCTTGCTGCTGATCATTTGTCCCGATTAGAGAATCCTCACCAAAGTGTGCTCGAGAAAAAGGAAATAAATGAAACATTTCCTCTCGAGACACTTAACGTGGTATCTTCTCGTGGTGATTCTAGTACCCCATGGTTTGCCGATTTTGCAAATTACCATGCGGGGAAATTTGTTGTGAAAGGGATGTCGTCCCAACAAAAGAACAAATTCTTCAAAGATGTGAAGCATTACTTTTGGGACGACCCCTACTTGTTTAAAGTTTGTGCGGATCAAGTCATCCGGCGGTGTGTTCACGGCCAAGAAGCCGATGACTTCTTAAGGCTTGCCACAATGGACCCACAGGGGGACATCATGGTGCCAATTACACCGCCAAGAAGGTGTTTGATTCCGGTTTCTATTGGCCCACAATCTACCGTGATGCCCATGACTTAGTCAAATCTTGTGACTCTTGTCAACGTCACGGGAAGATCTCTCAAAAAGATGAAATGCCACAAAACGTCGTTCAAGTTTGTGAAATCTTCGACGTTTGGGGCATTGACTTTATGGGCCCGTTCCCGTCTTCACGAGGGAACAAGTATATACTCGTGGCTGTCGATTATTTGTCTAAATGGGTCGAAGCGAAAGCTCTCCCCACCAACGACGCCCGAGTATGTGTAAATTTTTGAAATCACTCTTTTCTCGGTTTGGAACTCCCCGTGCTATCATTAGTGATCGCGGTACGCACTTTTGCAATGAACAATTTGCAAAAGTCATGCTTAAATACGGTATTACTCACCGTCTTTCTACCGCGTATCACCCACAAACAAGTGGACAAGTGGAGGTTTCAAACCGTGGTCTTAAAAGAATCTTGGAAAGGACCGTAGGTGAAAACCGTGCATCTTGGTCGGATAAACTAGATGATGCACTTTGGGCCTTCCGTACAGCTTAAAAACACCCATCGGGTGTACTCCTTACAAGCTCGTGTAGGAAAGGCGTGCCATCTGCCGATCAAGCTCGAGCACAAAGCTTATTAGGCCTTAAAACATGCCAACTTCGACCTAAAGTCCGCGGGTGATCACCGCAAAGTTCAACTCAATGAATTAAATGAACTTCGTGATCAAGCCTACGAGAACTCTTTAATCTACAAAGAAAAAACAAAGAAAATCCATGACTCAAAAATCAAGAACCGCGTTTTTAACGTTGGTGATCGAGTCCTTCTTTTTAACTCTAGATTGAAGATATTCTCGGGTAAACTTAAAACCCGTTGGACTGGACCATTCACCGTTGCCAAAGTTTTTCCTTATGGCACCATCGAGTTATCTCAAACCGATGGACCAAACTTCAAGGTGAACGGTCATAGGTTGAAGCATTACTTTGGAGGGGACATACCACACATGGTTGTCCCGTATCTCCAAACTTTCCCCATGGACCAATGAATTCGGGGTCGAGTCAAGCTAGTGACTCGGTTAACAAAAACATTAGCATTGCATGGGTAAACGCCCATGTTTCTGTCTTCTCTCTTATTTCTAACACTAAGTGTGGGGGAATCCCATTGTGCTGTGCTCTTTTGTGTTGTTTGCTCTGTTTTCAGGATTCCCTTGGATTGTGATGATTGCCGCGCCTGTTTTCAATCCAGCCGCCCAATATCCTATCCTTTTGCTAACGATTATCTAGGGATATCTTTTTAATCTTGTTTGTGAAAAATGAGATTTCTTTCACACACTTGGCTATTAGTATTATCTTTTTACGTTCTAAGTAACGGCTTAGTAACCGGTACTTTGAATATTGAGGGCAATATTCAATTCTAAGTGTGTGGGGGGGGGGGGGGGGAATTCTCTCGAATTTTGTCACATATGTACCTTCTAGTGCCCTAGTACCCCCGTTTTGGCCAAAATTTTAAATTTTTTTCGTTTTTAGATAAGAAATTGCAATAAAAAAGAAGTGTTTAGTCGTGATTAGGTTAGAACAAAGGGAATCCCGACTCTGCCAGAGTATTGATCTGGCTGCTTCCATAACGATTAGACTAAGGTTTTACGATTTTTGCAAATGAAAATGCTAAGCGTAGAATAGTTGGTTTTCTTTAGAGCTTATATAAGTAATCTATGGCTTTTCCTCCCAGGAGATAACTAATCTGACTTAATTAGTGCTTATTTTTCAAACATTTGAACACAAAAATCATTTTTCTATACGATTCTGAAAAATACTAGTTCAAAGCTTTATTTAAACTTCGGAACAAGCATATGTCATAATAATGTAAAAGTTAAGTAATAAATGTATGTGCAAAAGCTACGGTTCAAGATCGGCCCTTGGATTCTTATTTCCGGAAAGCGTTTAGGTCTTGGCTACCCTCTTACACCGGCCCTTGGACCTCTAATTCAGGAATGTGTGAGGTCTTGGTCTAACACCCTTGGATCCTCATTTCAGGAATGTTTAGAGTCTTGGAATTCTCCGTTGTAACGGCCCTTGGATCCTTTATTCCGAAAGGTGTAAGATCTTGGTTCCCGTGAAACTCCGTTAGTTTATATTGCACAAGTTTTTTTTTAAAAAAAAATTAAAAAAAATGATGAAAAAATGAAAAAAATAGAAAATAAAAAGAAAATAAAATGGAATGATATTGCAAAATGCAATAAATTTTGAAGCTTGCTTGTTGTAAATTTTAAATCTATTTTCAACTAGTATTAGTCAAGTTTTATAAAAACGTCGATTTTTGTTATCAAAATTTTGAAAATCAAGCACAGTCACCTAAACTTGAATATATGCGGGAGTGAAAAGTTAAGTTTCGATACATAGATTATTGATATAAGTAGTGTTAGCATTTTACAAAAGCATTTGCACATTGAGTTTAAGCTTAGTTGGGAGTATAAAAAAGAGGATGACGATTACAATTCCATGGAGACACCCAGTTTGTGTTAATCCCGTTCCATGATACCATTTTTGGAAATCAAGCATGTTATATATTTTGTTATAGTTTAAATTTCTTGCATTGTATAAAAAATCAAATCGGGGTATGCTTGGTATTCTTTTGATCCTTTCATTACTTTATATGATCGGATTGCTAGGGACTAGCAATAGCTTAGTGTGGGGGATTGATGAGTGTGTAAATACTCATCATTTTATACCCATAATAGACACAAAAATGACAAAAAACACCCAATATATATTGCAGATATCATTGGTTTGTGTTTTATGTGTTTCAGGTACTGAAGGATTGAAAACGGAACAAAAAACGAATATTTTTGGATCGACTCGACAACAATTGATCAAGTGAAGACAAAAGTCAAAGACAAAGTCAAGTCAACCCCCAAAAAAATACCAAAATAACACAAATAGCCCTTGGAAATAAATTTCATTTTTGGCAGCCTTGGTCCCTGGATTTTCAGAATTGGCAACTTTAGTCCCTAAAGTTAAATCTTACCCAAAGTTAATCCTAAAATAAATCCAGTCCAATTCTAATCCTAAAGACTAAGCCCAGCCCAGCCAAATAATTAAACCCAAGCCCACTAAAAACCCAACCCGGCCTTAGTTAACCAAAACGTTTGACCCCAGGTCAAACCCACCTTCTTCTATACCATTTACCGCCTAAACCCAAAACCATACCACCATAGCCACCACCCTTATCCCTGACACACCCACCCCTCCTCCTATCCCACTCCACCTAACAAGCCAAGAAGCATTAATTGCTTCTTCCCCATCACACTTCATCAGAATCAAGTGGTATTTTCCACTCATACCATTTTGGCGCCAAAAATGGATTGAACGACTGAGATGATTTCAAGAGGATCCAAGGGTCAAGATATGATCAGAGATGAAGATAGGACTTATCCCACTTAGTTTTAGTATAAATAGGAGACAATGTAGCCTATAATGGAAAGTAGTTAATTTTCATTTAATCGTATTGTACTTTAATTGTTCAAGTTTTATAAATTTTAGTTTCGAGTTATCTTCGCAAGTTACTTTCAAGTTGTTTAATGTTTATCTTTGTGCAATTTCCAAAAGTTAATGAAAATTCAATGTTTTCAAGTTTCTGAGTGAACTGACAATTCGAATCAAGTTAATTGTTGTTTGAAATAGCTTCTTTTCTGTTTCTATAAGCTTACATAAGCTCACTATAGCTTTTGATAAGTTTATGTTAGTGTAATTCAGTTTAAATCTTAAAAATCCAAAAAAGTCAATAAAAGTCAAAATAAGCTAAAAAATAAGCTGTTGCACAATACAAGCTGGAGCATGTGGAAATATGGAAGCCATGGTTTAGAGCTTCTTGGGAAGCTATAGGTTGATATGGTCCTAGTTATCAGTTCTTTGTTTGGAGCTTATGCAATTTGTAAGAAATTTCCAAATTCCATGTTTTACTGTACAACTGCTTATTTATGTGCTACTTGGTGTTCTCAGTACTTATGGATGTTATTTAAGTTGATTTAAGTCAGTTTGTTAGTTAGTGTAAGTTTAAAATCTCATTTTTACTTTTTAAGTTAAAATCAGTCCAATATAGCTATAACTAGTTCAGCTTAATTCAGTGCTTATTTACATATTAAAAGTTGCTCATTAGAGTTTAAATAAGTTAGTGAATCAGTAATAAACAAGAATCATAGTTTAAATTAGTTGTTGCTTTTGAAAATCACCAAAACAGCCCCTATAAGGACTGTTTGGGTAAAAAAGCAAAATGGGTCAATTTGGTTTGTCACTGTTCATTTGCCATTAGCCAAACTTTAATCTTGCTTAGAATAACCAGTTTCAGCTGTTTTTAAGAGCTTTTAAGCTTTCTTGATAGGATTTGTGATTTTGAGTGGACTGTGATAATTCTAGAACCTCAACTGATCAAATAAGCCAATTAGAGCAATAAGCTCATTTGACCTTTCCTTGTGGCTTTTCTGAACTCCTTTGAATCCATTTAGTGGATGCACAAGAGTTGGACTCATTTCAGTTGGATTTGAGTTGTTTTGAACCATTACACAGGTCTGCACAATAGAAATCCATATATGCAGTCAATGATTTTTCTAGATTCAATTTAAGTGCTTAATTGTGTTGTTCAGTGCTTAATTCCTTGTTTCTTAGTAGTTTGCTAGGTGATATTTGCTTATTCCATAATCCAGAACTTAGCATAGCTTATTTAAGCTTTAAATCAAGCTCAAAATTTGCCTGATCAAACAAACTTAACACTGAGTCATCAGTGTTGGATTTTGTTGATTAAGCCAATTCCTCAGCTTATTCACAAGCCCTAAATAAGCTCTCCTTGGTCTGATTTTTGGTTTATGTGATCCTCAGTAGGTGAACTTTAAGCTTTATCAGTCTTTGTGATATTTAGCAGTCATTTAAGTGCTTAAAATTAAGCTTGAAATTGCCTAGAATCCAAAAAGTTGCCCTGTGCATTGCAGTCCTTTGTGCTTATTTTGTGTTTAATCAGTGCTTATTTCTGAGTTCTAGTGCTTATTCAGTGTTCATTTTAACTTTATGTTGGTTGCTTAACTTATTTCCACTTTGCCTTAGCTTATTTAAAAAGCTTATCAGCCCTTTTGATCAAAGCCTTGGGCTTAATCCTTTTTAAACCAACTGATCAGCCAACTTGGCTTATTTCTGAGCTTATTGTAGGTTTTCAAAATAATCCTAGTTATCAAAAGTGCTTATTATCATTAGCTTAATCAGTTTCGATAATAAAAATCAAAAAAGAAAATAATAAGCAAAAAGGTCAGGAGTGGGATTCGAACCCCAGTCACTGGAGTCAACACACACACACCTTACCGTTTGCCCTTGGGACTTCTCTGGTTTATCTTTGCACCCATTTATATATAACCCCTTTTTCCATATTAAGCTATTCAAACCATTTAGCTTATTTACAGCTTATTACAATAAGCTGGATCCTTTTTTATATTTTTCCTAGGCTTGTTTTAACCATAAGTAGTTTCACAAAAAGTTTCAGAATTTTTAGAACAGTTTTAATATTTTTTATGCATTTTTCTTTTTAAAACAGTTTTTAATTCATAATAAAAAATATATAAATCAGAAAAATATAAATCTTTTTTCTAAAATTTTCTTTTATCATTTATAACTTTGAAAAAATAATTTGGTACTTGTAGGATTTATTTTTATAGATTTCACTTTTTAAACCCGTTTTTAGAATTCCTGTTACGCGTTTTTAATATAATCTGCTTTAATCTTAATTTTATTTGAGAACTTGTTTCTCATTATTTAATTAGAATTAAAATAATACAAAATTTCATCTCCCAATCATCAGTCACTCTAATTCCACACCTATCACGATTGTCCATTCCATCCTCGCTGGGACACGACTCGGGTAATCACTTACCTGGTATCACTCACACACATCGTATTCACGGGTTTTTGTTAGATAACCTTTTTCCTAAGAGGTTGACTTGCCAATTCCCGCGTATCACGCGTATCCAATATATATATATATGTATATATATATATATATATATATATATATATATATATATATATATATATATATATATATATATATATATATATATATATATATATACTTTAGCACGGATCAATTTACAATGCCTTTGCGGGGAAATTTTTATTCAAATGCTTTACAGTTAAACTAAACTCTATGAACTCACCAACCTTTGGTTGACACTTTTTAACATGTTTATCTCAGGTTATTAAGGTGATAGTGGATGCATGGATTCTAGAGTCAATTGCATACTTGGAGACTCATATCAATTATCTTTTATCATTCGAAACATCTATGTAACTTTACTTTGGAACTTATTGTCATAACTCTGATTTTAATAATTCGAATGGTAGCTTTTCAAAACGTCTCATTTAGAGGTCGTTTTCTATACCTTGATCTATATTAAGAAGTAATACCCCCTTGACTCAACTGTTCCGCTGCGGTAATTTGGGGGTGTTACAATGCCTCCCGCAACATACTATGATCACAAAGAAACCCTCAAATACCTACCTCAACACTATAAAACCAAAGGACTCTCTAGCGACCAAGTCAAAATCTCTAAGGCTTTAGAAAAACGTTATGTTCACGAGGGTAGAACCGTAGACCCCTCATTATTAGAAGGAACCAATATCGGTGAACAACTAGCCGCCATCCAATTTGATTAACTTCTAGACATAGATGAACCCATTATTCCTAGATTTGTGCTAGAATTTTATGCAAGCGTTGTTCTTAGTTCAAACGACTATGGCCTCATGAGCAGTCACTTCAAAGTTAACCACCATGAATACACCATCCCTTTGAACCAATTTGCGAAAGTCCTAGGAATTCCGGGTCAAGGCACTTGCCTTTATTCCGACAAATGGTCATTGTCTATCTTAGATTCTCTCCATGATCGTATTCATCCTTATGACACACCACTAACTCCAAAAGAGACCATCCGTGATCATCTCTTCATACCTAGGACCTCCCACGCTAGGACAAGTCGAGGTAAAGAAGTCGATAGAGACCCGTTTGGCATGGAGCTAAACGAGCTTAGGCCTCAATTTAAAAGGCTAGAAGAAATCCTTAGAGCTAACGTTTTGTGCACGATAGGAAATAGGGATCACCTAAATGCAAGCCTTTGCTACATGCTCTTTTGTGTGTCCACCCATCAACCATTCAACTTAGCCTACTATATCGCCAAAAGAATGGCCGATATTCCGGTTTTGGGTACCACCGCCATGCCTTACGGGATGCTAATTACCCGTCTCTTTAGAGCTTTTGCACCTATTCCTCCAAATGCTAGAGGTTTCCTTCCCGACTACTCTGAAATTGAACACACCTTTGTACCTCTTAGTGATCATAGAGTAGCCGTGTCAAGAGGAAAACGTGCTCATCCTCCAACCTCATCATCATCATCATCGGTTAGTGAGGATGTTGGTTTGCCCAATTCTAGGATTCCTCCACCCGAATACATGAGTCAACTTCCTCCCATCGAGAACCAATCCGAGGAGTTCCGACAAACAAGAGGAATGATGAAGAATATTGGACGTTGGATCATGAAGCTTAACAAGAAGTGAGGATTAGGGAGTGTTTGGTATAAGACAATTTCAAACAATGATGTGATGAATTGTTGTGTTCTTAGGATATTATGTTGGTATTATACATTTATGTGAACTAACGTAACAATGCAGGAGGATAACACTTGATGTTATCGATTTTCCGTATTTAAGCCACCGTTTGGCTTAACCTACTTATATGGTAAGTTCAATATCCTTGGTTTGATTTATATGCACACATGTGTTAGAACCTGTGTTTTTGTGTTTAATCAATCATAACTAAGTAGTTACATATGTTTTAGGATAATTTTCGTGAATTGAACGGGTTTCGGGTATTTTGACATACCCTTTGTTAAGAAATTCCATCTGGCGGATATGGCGGAACCAACTTTTGGGTTCCGTCTGTTGAAAACTTTGGCTCCGCCAAATTTAGTCCAGCGGATTATGCGGAACCAAAATCTTGGGTCCGCACTTGTTATCGTTTGGATCCGCCATTCAAACATTAACTTTTTCAAATTTCCCGTCTAATCCCGCTCCTTAGATTATTGATTCTAGGATCATTCTACTGATCATTAGGCACATTAGGATGATTTAGGCACACTTAGAACTATAAGAAATCCATTTCCCACCAAAATTTGAAAATTCAAATTTCCATCAAAGTTACCCTTCTGTAACAAACAAGGAACCTTCAATTTGGTTCCTTGCAATCCGTGGATCAATCAAACCACTAGAATTCCACTCACTCTTGCATTTACTGCACATCTTCACACTCTTGCTCAATTCCAATCTCTATGGATTGACTTTGATAATATGACAAACCTTCTTTTTCTTGTTCCAAGTCATTGGAAACCAACATCTCTTTATGAATCAACATCCAAACACACTAATCCATGACACTTAGAGCCTATAAATTAGAAGCTTTAGATAATCACAATTCACATCTTCACCTTCATACAACCTTCTTCCTCACAATGTCTAACTCAAACAACTTCTCAAAACCCAAACCACACAGAAGGACAGCAAGAATAAGTGTCAGATCATGCTGGTTCATCAATCCTAACTTAACTCCAACACCACCTATCATCATCACCAATTCACCATCTACTCTAACACCTGTGGCTACCACACCACCATCCGCTCCATCTCAACCAACAAGATCACCATCACCTACTATAACACCAGTGGCTAACACACCACCATCCGCACCATCTCAAGTGACAAGATCATCACGTCCTTATTCACCCAACCTTCAACCCAATGATTTATTTGCCACACTCCAAGCCATTGATGGATCAATGTGGATCAACCAACCAAAAATCCAAGGCAATGAGGAATTTGATCCTCTCTACACCTCTTCAAACATGATGGACTCTCACTCACGTGATACAAAGGATTTGGAATCCATATGGCTTGCCTCCATCATGTCTTCACAAAATCCAACCAACCCTCCACAATAGATGCTAGGATCCTCTCTAGTATTTTTTATTTTAAAAGAACTTTTAGGATTTTCTCTAGGATATTTTCTTTTAACACCTTGTTTTGTGACTTTGATCACAGACAATTTTCAATTGAAGGATGTTATGTTTATGCTTGTGTGTGATCACTTATTTGGCATATTATTTTGGTTGGAACTACTAACTTTTGCATCCTTATATAGTTGGTTTGCAAAATTGCCTTTGTTTGACCTTTGTGCTTGGTTTGAACAAAGTGTACTTAGTTGATTTTTTAGTCAAACGGGTTGAACTATAATGTTTGGTTGAACTTATATTACTTGGTTGAATTATCTACAACTAACATTTGATGTATAGCACTTATTATCATGTACTAATCCTTGTTTTGTAGCATTCATAATCCTTGAATCACATACGTTGGTACCCTCACAACGGGGAGTATTGATCAAGGGGGAGCATTACATACACTAACTTTTGTTTTGTAGGATCATTCATCATAACCTTGGCACTCCAATTAGGGGGAGTATTATCCAAGGGAGAGCTTTTAAGTTATCAAAATCCATGCATTATACTTGGTACTCCAAATCAAGGGGAGTTATCACCAAGGGTCATTTACCACATTCCGCTATGCATTTCTTCTTTTTGTTTCGACAAAAAAGGTGGAGATAAGATTAGATTAAACTCATACATTGCATACATGTTTTATGACAAAATTGATTTCAAAAGACTTCAAAATTTGCATAAAACTAGTTTTAATCTATATTTTAAAAGACTTACACTTTACTTATTCCATTGCTTAAAAATAAACTTTATGTTTTGTCATCAACAAAAAGGGGGAGATTGTTAATACAAATATCGTCCTAAAAACGTTATTTATATTTTACGATCTTTGCTATATTTTGTTAATGACAATTATAAAGTTTATCTTTAGCAAAACATAAATATAAGTTAAAGTCTTTTACATTTATAGTAATAAGCTTTTAAAACTCATCATATACATGCTACATGATCACTAGGACACATGTTACATACATATATACATTTACATTCTTTACATTTTAAGAATTAAAATGGAAATATGTTCATGACATCATTGCATACATCATTTGGATATCTTTAGGATATCTTGTAGATTTAGGAAATATTTTGGAAAGATCTTCAAGTAAAATATTAGATTGTGTAAGATCTTGGCAAGATATGGAAAGATTTGGTAAGAGCTAGCTGTCATGTCCCGGCGGACCCAAACAGCTGTAAGGGCGGAACCCAGAATTTGGGTCCGCCAAATTCGTGCCTTGTCTGATCAGTTTTGCCTATAAATAGCAAGCTGATCATTCAAGGTCACTCATCACTCACATAGCATAAATTGCGTATACATTCTTTCTTAGTTTACTAACTCATTCATTCATTCATTTCATTTGTAGAGATATTTCTTTTGTAGCAAAGAGATCAAGCATCAAGGTTCAACATAGTGTTGTAAACCTTTAGTATAGTCACTGTGTGATTTAGTAGTAGTTCACACATCATTATTATACCAAACATTCAGTAGTGATCGGTTAGTGTTTTAGTCCTCAAAACACATAGAGTGTCGGGAGTGGTTGTACCCTTGTAAAGAACTCGGTATCTAGCTTAGTACCGGAAAAAGTGTAAGCGACGTTGGGAGTGGTTGTACCCTTGTAAAGAACTCGGTATCTAGCTTAGTACCGGAAAAAGAGTAAGCGACGTGTAAATGTTTTCTCCGCCTAGAAGGGAGCTTGTTTCTTAGTGAAGAAAAACTCTCTAGTTAAAGGCTCGAGGAGTGGAGTAGGGCAAAGAAGAGAGTCCTTGTAGACCGAACCACTATAAACATCTGTGTTGAGGTTTGATTGTTTTTTCCTTACTTTCTTTCCTTATATTGTTTGATTATTTGCTTTAAGTTGAAATCACGTTAAGGATTCAAAGCGAATTAATTTGAAAACGGTAAAAACTATTCAACCCCCCTTATAGTTTTCCACATATATTTTTTAGAAAGCAATTAAAATCTCGGTTTTTAAAGGAGTTGGCGGAATTAGTTGTTAATCAACTAACCCAAAAACTAATTATAAAACTAAAATTAAACAAAAAACAAGAAAAAGTAAATTGGTGAACTTCTTATGATAGGAAAAGCGTGTTTATTTAGATTTAATTACTCCCTAGTTATCTCCTATTGATTCATTGAATTGTCACGTCCTTGTTTTAGTTGAAGCGTCGTATTCCTTATTATTGGTCGTGGGGAGGTGCCGAAGTCCCCAACTCTATGAATATTAGCCTCCCATAAATCCATTAACATCCATTAAGTTTTCTAGGATCTACAAGCCGCAGTTCACGCAATAAATACAACGAACAAAACCAATAGTGCACTCTACGGTTGCGTTTTTAAGACGTTCAAGCTAGTTACATATAAGAGGTCAGCCAGTTTTCTTAACCTAACGCGATAACAATCAACTAAACAAGAGACAACAAATCAATATTCAATAACTAGGTTTCATTAGATCTAAACAAACACAAACAAACTTAAGCTAGCATGATAGATAAAAGAAAAGATAAACAATTAATCAAACAACACATAGACATATTGAATGATTAAACGAATAACTTATCTTCAATAATGCATAAGGTTCAAGGGTTGAAAAACCCTTACAAAGCTGCTGAAATTCGACTAGGGTTTATTCTCCAAAGGTGTCACCCTTAACAATGAAAACATTCGAAAATATATATAGGAATACAACTCTGACGGCGTCAGCTTATAGCTTCTGACGCCGTCAACTCGCCTTGAATTAGGGTTTCGTCTGTGTAAATCGCCGCTCTGACGGCGTCAGCAAGGGATTTGAGGCCGTCACTTGTAAAATTCTTTTGGGCCATCTCTTGTAACCTTAAAACGTGACGCCCTCCTCCATTTAATACATGACGGCGTCAGGTTATAAAGTCTTCAAAATTCTTTGAGGCGTCACTTGTTAGCTTAACACTAGAAATCCATCTCGAATTTGTAAGGGACGGCGTCACGTTGTAGCATGTGACGCCGTCAAACACTATTGTCTGACAGGTTTTTCGCGACTTTGTCGTTTTCTTCACTTTTTTTCCCAAATACGTCCAAAAAGTGCCGATTTCCTGATTTCTCGTCCCAAGTACCTAAAATACAAAAAGAAATGATTTGAGACAATATTTATTCGATTTTGGGATTAAATGACCCCTTAAAAAGGTACCAAATAAATCATTATTAGCGGGGAATGTCGGGGATTGTACTTTCCATCCCCATCCCCGTTTTCCACTCTCCATCCCCATCCCCGTCCCCATCGGGGAACTGCTTTACATACCCATCCTCATCTCCAATGGAGATCGGGGATCCCCGTGGGGATTCGGGGATTCTCCACTCTTACGAAATAACATAAAAATTCCATCAACTCGTCGAAAATATAAAGAATTTTGACTCATAAAGTACCTCAACAAACGTACATCGCACATAGCAAGATTAATTACAATTTCAATTCGACTTTAAAGCATCGTAAACATTGCAACATCACATATAATATAAAAACAATATGTATCATATGTATGTATCCGGACAAAATAATTAAGTAATATGTAATTGGTACTTATACTTCTAATTCCAAATATGTTTGATCCAATAAATATCACATATGCATATAAACATACACGTTGATACTCATAAACATATGTACATATAAATATACAAGTTAATCGAGTATGGATAAAACATTTAAATTTTAAATAGAGTAAACTGTAAAAAAATATCCCTAAACTTTTCGAAAAATGCAAAAAATGTCATCGAAAAAAACTGCACATATTGTCCCTAACGTTTCAATTTTCTGCAAAAAAATATTTTTTGGCTAACGCTCGCTAGTTTTGACGGTGTGAAATGACTATTTTACCCTCGCCTACTACAGGGACATTTTTTGCAGTTTACTATTCATAAACTGCAAAAAATGTCCCTGTAGTAGGCGATGGTAAAATAGTCATTTCAAACGGCCAAAACTAGCGAGCATTAGCAAAAAAACATTTTTTGCAGCTACAGTAACGCTTCAAGGACATAACTTACAGAAAATTGAAACGTTAGGGACAATATTTGCACTTCTTTTCAAGGACTTTTTTTGCATTTTTCGAAAGTTTAGGGACATTTTTTGCAGTTTACTCTTTTAAATAATTATACGGGTCGGGGCCAGGTTCGAGGATTTATGTTATCCCCATCTCCGCCCCATCCCCCGTTTAATATTCCAGGGGATTCCCCATCTTCGGTGAACTCGAGGATTCCCTAGTCAAATCGGATTTGGGGATTGGGTATCCATCGGGTACGGATTTTTTCCATTCCTACAAACAATTTCGATAATCCCAAAATTGATAAAACAAAACCCAAAACCAAACACCACCGTTAGTCAAAAGTAAAAATAAAACTTAACTTGCAAGTGTCAGGGTTAAGTTAAAAACAACTTAAAACTGGCAGACACACACACCCTAAACAAAACCCTAGTTTCTTTTGGCTATCATCAGTACAGTTACAAAACAAAACAAAAAAACGCCCCCAAATCGATTCACCTGCTTAATCCTCTTCACTAATCGATCTAGGTAAACCAGTTGTAATAGCAATCGATCTATCATTACTAGATTCATTATCGTTACTTGTTTTGCATTTTTTTTTAGATTTGATAATTGGAAGTTTTAGGGTTTGGTTGAATTTGTTTTTTTAGATTTGATACTTGTTTTGCGTTTTCTTAATTGACGTGGACAAGTTTTAAGGTTTTTTAGTCGTTTTTGCGGTGTTATGTTTAATTTGTGGTGAATTATCTGTTTAACATGTTTTATTTTAAGTGTTTGTTTGGGATAAAAAGTGTGCACTATCTGTAATTAATATAATATTTTAAAATTACGTAGAATGTTATGTATAATGGTGTGTGTGTGTTTTTTTTTTGGTTTTTTTTTGTTTTTAAATTTATGTGGACGAGTTTTAATGTTTGAGGCGTTGTTTGTGATGAAAAATGTAATTTGTGTATGAATTAAGGTTTTGAAGGTTCAGTATTATGTTGTGCGATGAAACTGAGTGTTTTGCCTTGTTTTTGTTAGCTGGTGGTGAATTATCGTCTTTGACATGTTTTTAAAAGTCTGTTCGTGTTTAAGCCTTTGAGGCGTTGTTTAGGATAAAATAAAATGTGTACCTTGTGCACTGAATTAAGTGCATTAGCAGTATGCAGAAATGACGAAGGTGTTGACAAGTGATTTTTTGTTTGTGTGGACAAGTTTCAATGTTTTTTTGGGTCAGTTGAGCGAAACGAGTCTTTTAATTCATGTAGGTAGTTGGTGGTGAATCGTTTTAATTGAATTGGTTGATGTTTATACGATTTCCGTATCTCAAACATGTTTATATTAGCGTTCTCTTGTTTAAGGCATTTTTTGGATGAAAAAGTGTCCTGTGGTTGAAATAAGGTTTTGAAAGTACAATAGTGTGTGACTATATAGAGTTTTTATTCTTAGTGCTATTTGATGTGATAAGTTAATGTATTTTTGGGTCGGTGTTCTCGTGTTTTGAGGCATTGGATTTAAAATCTATTTTGTGTCTGAACTCTGAAGTAACGTTTTTGAGAATTTGTTAATCTTTTGTGCATTAGCAGCTTTTTCAACGAGCATTTTAGTAGTTGTATCTGCTGGTTCAGCACGATTCCACGAACAACAAACTAAATGTATCAATGACTAATGGCTTGTTTTATGTTTTGACAGGTAGAACACATCCGTTTCAGTATGGCGACTTATTCTAAACCCGAGAATGCGTTGAAACGTGCAGAAGGTGAACCTTCATTCCTGTTGAAATCCTGAAAATTATAAATTTGAGAATTATTTTTTCGTATCTAATATTTTTGTTTGTCGACTTATGTGGAATTGCAGAGCTGACCAATGTTGGGCAGAAACAAGATGCCTTGCAAGTGCTTCATGATGTAATGACATCGAGGAGGTACCGTGCATGGCAGAAGCCACACGAAAAAATCATGTTCAAGTACATTGATCTATGTGTTGACATGAGAAGGGGCAGATTTGCTAAAGATGGTCTGATCCAATATCGTATAATTTGTCAACAAGTTAACGTTGGTTCTTTGGAGGAAGTTATTAAGTATTTTATTGATCTATCAACTAAGAAGGCGGAGCATGCTCGCAGTCAGGCACAGGCGTTAGAAGACGCCCTTGATGTTGATGATTTAGAAGCTGATAACAGACCGGAAGATTTGATGTTGAGTTACGTTAGTGGTGAGAAAGGTAAGGAACGCTCAGATCGCGAGCTTGTGACGCCTTGGTTTAAGTTTTTGTGGGAGACGTATAGGACCGTGCTTGAAATATTGAGGAATAACTCCAAGCTAATGGCTTTGTATGCGGTTAGTTTTGCTTGAAAGTGTTGTAACATGAACAACTTAATTTTATTTTAATTATATGAATAAATTCTAACCCGGAATGTGTTTGAATTTGTAAAAATGTAGGATACCGCGCATCGTGCTTTTCAGTTCTGTAAGCAATACAAGCGGACAACTGAGTTTCGTCGCTTGTGTGAAATAATCAGGAATCATCTTGCAAACCTCAACAAGTACAGAGACCAGAGGGACCGACCTGATTTGTCTGCCCCAGAAAGTCAACATTTCTTTCTTGATACAAGATTTGAGCAGTTAAAAGTTGCAACCGAACTTGAACTCTGGCAGGTCTGTTTATACCATTATGCTTACTAGACGTCAAAAGATGGGCTGGTTGGGGTAATAACTTGACACGTGTCACTTTAAATCTTGTTTATATATAATTAATGCATTGGTAATGATAATAAAAGTTATTTGCTATTTACATACTTGAATACAACGATTTGGGAGGTGATATGCATTAAATAGATGCTCTTGTCAAGTAGTAACACATTCGACCCATTTGAGTCGCACTACCTTGTAAGTAAAACAATTTGATTGGGCGTGTTGGCCCGTTTTAGATAAAACACAACCCAAATGAACCCATTTATAAGTAAATGGGTTGAGGTTGCCACCTAGTATGTACTATAAACTCATTCAGCAGATGTATTTGAAGTTCAGTTGCATATTAGTATATGGGTATTTAATTTTGTGAAATTGTATCTACAGGAAGCTTTTCGTACTGTAGAAGACATTTATGGTCTGACAACCATGTTCAAGAAAATGCCAAAATCTTCTTCGATGGCTACATATTATGCGAAGTTGACAGAGATCTTTTGGGTTTCTTCCAGCTATTCATATCATGCATATGCGTGGTTTAAGCTGTTTCAACTTCAAAAGAGCTTTAATAAGAATCTGAGTCAGAAAGACCTGCAACTGATAGCATCCGCAGTTCTCTTAGCTGCACTTTCCGCTCCCCCATATGACCATTCAAAAACAGCTTCTCACTTAGAATTGGAGCATGAGAGAGAACGGAACGCAAGGATGTATAATCTTATTGGGCTTAATATCGATGTGATGCCTGAGAGGAGAGAAGTGGTACTAACTTATCTACTATTGTCTGAAACTTTTGATTGCATCAACTCTTACACGTATTAACTTTTTCTATGCTTTGCTTTTTCTACAGCTCTCACGATCAGCTCTTCTTGCAGACTTGGTAAGTTTTCAAATCATCTGTTTGTTACATCCATACTAACTGAGTTTCCTTAGTCCTATCACCGTTTCTTTGCGGTGTCATGTCATTATTTGTATGTCAATTACTTGATGGGTGAAATTTATATCTAGCATTCTGTGAGACATGCTTAGTTCTTGACTTGTCTTTTGAGCCTGCAAGTTATTTTTCTATTAATCATACATTTTAGGAGTACCATCGAGATAGCATATATGTTCTCTTTTTTATCTTTGCTTGGCGTTATAACTTTCAAAATGGACCAACACACTGATGCCAGTTTGTAGAGTATAACACTACCATTTAAGGATTGGTTACCAAATATATGATACAAACTGGATTCGATTAAGAGATAAAAAGAACAATAACAATAATTAAAGATAGGTGATCAACTTTCGAGAGGCCGATCTCTCTCCCAATAATGATATCAAATCACTAAACCATTCATAATATTCAGCATCATTCAGTTACAACCCTAATGACCACTTAAATACTACATTATTCCTATACTTACCATAATACTTTAACTTGTTCACTAAGAAAATATAATAAAGGAAACTAACTAAATACTATTATTAAACTAATAACAATAAAAGACACGAAAACTAAGAGGGTTCGTATCACTACTCCGCCCCACAAAAACACCTTGTCCTCAAGGTGTTGGCTTGAAGACTCTTAATTCCGGGATCCCATGTTTTGAGTTGTAAATTTGCCTCTTGCAGATCATACTCAAAGCGCAAAATTTGCCTAAAGAAATCTTGGCACAACTGTCCGGCAATCAGTTCATGTCTTCTGCCATAGTGTATCACTTCATTACTTTGCTTTAAAATCGACCCAGCTTGATTGGCTGCATAATACTTTGATTCCATCAGCAAGATAAACCCACCCGTCCTTCCCTTTCTTTTTTTAGTCACAGATACACATATCAACTTCAGCCCAACATCAGGTTGCTTATGTTTTTGCCCGACATCATCTATCTTATTCATCCAAACATGAGGCTCTAACTTGTCCCCTCCATCTTCTCTTTTGCTGACATCTCCCTCTAAAACTTTACTTGTTTCGACATCTTCCACCTTGTTTGACTTATGGAGAGTTGTTTCCTCAAGATCTTCAACCTGTACCTCATGTACCATCTCCTTCATCTCACTTTCGCTATTGACTTCGGTTATTACTACTAGAAGATATTGTTGAGGGTCATGATTTTGGCTCTTTAAAAACTTCTGGAACGAATCTTCCTCCACAGTATTACTATCTTCACTACTTTTTCTGCTGCAATCGGTTTGGCTGGAACCGGGGTGATGATTTGGCTTTTTGACTTCTTATCAATCTCGTCCTTCATCTCCTTTAACCTTAGATTTAATAGGGCAAGCTGATGTTGAATCTTCACAATATCCTTGTGAGTGTTTGCAGGTTGACTCATTCTTGGTTGAGATTCAAGAATGGTTAGTTGGCCTTCCAATTGGGATCGGATTCGTTTGACCTTATTGTCCCATTCTTCTTGAAACGCGTTTCTGTGTTCCATTGATTTAAGAAATCAAGGGATGAATATTTTTCCTGATGAACAGTAATCCTCCGCTCGGTGAACAGTACTGCTGATGAATAGTATTCGTATTAACAGTAACTCTTTTTTTTTTTTTTTGAAACCATAGAATCGAACAGCTCTGATACCAATTGATACAAACCGGATTCGATTAAGAGATAAAAAGAACAATAACAATAATTAAAGATAGTTGATCAACTTTCGAGAGGCTGATCTCTCTCCCAATAATGATATCAAGTCACTAAACCATTCATAATATTCAGCATCATTCAGTTACAACCCTAATGACCACTTAAATACTACATTATTCCTATACTTACCATAATACTTTAACTTGTTCACTAAGAAAATATAATAAAGGAAACTAACTAAATACTATTATGAAAGTAATAACAATAAAAGACAGGAAAACTAAGAGGGATCGTATCAATATACTACTTAGCTTTTGAATCTGTTGTAAGCATTAGGCGTAGTCCAGATTGTTGGGTTTTGGCCACAGTATGACCCTCTCAGCTTGAGTTTTCTGATGCTTTAAGTTTGGACTAAGGGTTTGAATACTTGCTGTACTTATAGTGGTATCATCTTGAAAATTTACTTAATAGTGTTGAGGAAGAAGGGGTTAGTTAGGAAATTGTTATACAACAATGATAGTTGTTGACTGTCCTATTTCTCTTTTAATTACTTCGTAGTATATAATTGTTTTACACACGGTTCCCATCTTTCCTTTATAATCTTTGTGGACCATTTTTGTGCTATTATGGATGCTTTTTGGAGCTTTACTTAAGAAGTTGTTACTAGTTGTCCAGTGGGTAAATATTCAAGTGTTCGTGCTTTTATGGCTGGGCTTACTTACACCATATTGGGTCTGTTACGAGTATAAACTATAAAACATGCATTTTGCTATCAGTATTCTCGATATTTGCTCATATATTATAGGTTTTAATGATTGTATGGATCATATGTAATGTTCAAAATATTCATGCTTGTTATGAGTGCGGCAGCAATGACCATCCTGAACAAGTTTGTTTTCTTAGAAGGTAATAAGCTCACTAATTTTTAGGAACTCACATGTTTCAGAAGGCTAAATATGTTGATTGAGAGTCCATTTTAAACTACTAGATGAATTTGTGATACAAACTGATAAGACACATCTGTTGTTACTTTTATTATGTTCTCATGCTTGTACTGTTGTAACACCATTGTCTATCTACAGGTATCCAAAGGTGTTATGACCTATGTAACCCCGGAAGTTAAAGATCTCTACCATCTTTTGGAGAATGAGTTTCTGCCTCTGGATTTGGCATCAAAAGTACAACCTTTGCTGACGAAGATCTCAAAGCTTGGTGGAAAAATATCTTCAGCATCTTCTGTACCAGATGTGCAGTTGTCTCAGTACGTTCCTGCTTTGGAGAAAGTTGCTACCTTAAGGGTGCTGCAACAGGTGAATTAACAAGCGTTTTTGTTAAGCTTTAGCAAATGCAAATGCAAGTGTTTTGTGTATTGTTTTATTTATTATACTATAATTTTTGTTTCAGGTATCCAATGTGTATCAGACCATGAAAGTTGAGACTTTAACCAAAATGGTCCCATTCTTCGGCTTTTCGGATGTTGAGAGGATCCTTGTTGATGCTGTCAAACATAATTTCATTGCTTTGAAAGTTGACCATATGAAGGGTGCAGTTATTTTTGGTGACTTGGTTAGTCCAATTTTTCTTTCAGGCAATTAGTATAGATATAATCAACAATCATTCAGTTTGTAGTACTCAGGAATTAAGATATGTTGGAAGTGTTTCTTTCTGTCATTTTGTTAATAATTTTCCACTAATATGATTTTAACAATTGCTATTTTTCTCTCCAGGGCTTTGATTCTGATCATCTACATGGCCACTTAAGTGATTTTGCTGTAAATTTAAGCAAATCACGGTCGATGATAAATCCCTCTGCTAAGAAGGTATCTAAATTAAGTGACATGCTGCCAAGTTTAGGCGAGATAGTAGAAAAAGAGCACAAAAGGCTTCTTGCTCGGAAGTCAATTATTGAGAAAAGAAAGGAAGAACAGGAGCGCCATCTAGTTGAAATGGTATTCATTTTCATTAATAATCTAAAGTTCTGTAATATATATTGTTATGTTTGATACCCTGCTTAATTCTTCTATTTTGAAAATTGTTAATCCAGGAGCGCGAGGAGGAAACAAAAAGACTGAAACAACAAAAAAAAGTTGTAGAGGCAGAAAAAAAGAGGCTTGCAACTGAATTTCAAGAAATGAAAAACAAAAGAATCCGTGAGGAAATTGAGAAACGAGAACGTGAAGAAGCAGAGGCTATGCTCAAAGAGGTCGTAGGAAAGACCGGAAAGAAGCCACTCTTGGAGAGAGTGAGTAGCATCCTCTTCAGTTTACATTAGAAGTAGCAATTTTGACTTTGTATATTATAAACGGGTCAATTTGGGTAGTTTTTAAGCTCAAGCGGTTCAGATAAAGAATTTTATGAGAAAAGAGATCGGGTCAAATGGGTCTGAGGGGTCAAACAGGTTGTAGATTGCCTGCCTGACATAGTGATATGTATATTCAATCCATACAATCTCTTAAACTGGCTTATTCGAATGTTAGGTTATCTTATGTTGAGCATCTGTTTTTAAAAAAGTTGAAAATTAACATAAACTGGCTTTGGCCCAATAGCTCATCATGACCTGGTTTAACCTTTTATATGTCCGACATCTTGATTGGAACTCTCGGATTGACTTCTTTTCTCTATACAGAAGAACATGACAAAGCAACAGTTAATGGAGTTAGCACTACAGGAGCAATTCAAAGAGAAACAAGAAATGGAGAAAAAATTGCAAAAACTAGTTAAAACAATGGATCACTTGGAAAGAGCAAAAAGAGAAGAGGCAGCACCCTTGGTTGAAGCCGCTTTCCATAAACGTCTGGCTGAAGAGAAACTGCTTCATGAACGTCAACAAGAGGTATTTTGTAAACTATCTGTAGGACTTAGTGGCTGATTTTATTATGTAACTTTTACATTTATTGTCTTCAACAATTTATGTGCTTTTTGTAGCTCGAAGTTGAGCTGAGCAGAGGCCGTCATGATGGTGATGTCAAGGAAAAGAATAGGCTCCAAAGAGTTCTTGAACATAAGGTCTGTTTAACAAGTTCTGTTTCGCCATTGATGGCTGAACGTTCTTCTCTTTCATTTTACTCATTCCTTCCTGTTACTCTTTTTGCTTTAACTTTTTATTTTTATTTTTATTTGTGTCTGCAGATGCAGTTTCAGGAAAGAGTACTAAGCCGTCGACAGGCGGAGTATGAAAGAATGAGAGCAGAGAGGGAGGCACGCCTTAGTCAAGTTCTTCAGGCACGAAGAGATGAAAGGGAAATTAAGAGGAAGATGTTGTATTATCTGAGGACTGAAGAAGAAAGACTGAACAAGCTGCGTGAAGAGGAGGAAGCTCGCAAACGTGAAGGTATCCTCCCCACCCCATCACACACACACACACATACCAAAAAAAAAAAAAACTAATAATAATAAATAAAATAAAAAAACAGAGTCGACGAACTTCAAAACTTATTAGTGTCAAACGTGATCACAAAAGTCACAGTATTTCAATGATTCAATTATTCTTTCAACTAAAATGATCTCAGAGAGTTGGTGGGTTTATAGATTAAAAGTACACTTTGGCCGATCTTAAAGCCTTTTCTTTTTGACCTACTCTTTTAATCTACCTGCTAGAGGTAAACATAATCTGCCACGACCTAGTTATGAATAAACTGTAAGAAAATAGCTACCAACAAGCTGTTTGCTGTTTCTAGAGATTCACGACCAATTATTCACGATTTACCTGCGACCAATGAGTATTCAACTTGATACTAGTAACCATCCGACACTGCTAGGCATATTATGCGAGCATATTTACACAGTACTACACCACATCAGACATTTTTATTATTTAATTGCAATTATTTGTTACTTTCATGTCAGTTTTTACATTTTACAATTACACCAGAAGTGCTGCAATAGAAAATAGTAAAATATTAATGTTGTAAGACTGATTGTTTTTAATCCTTGGAATATGCAGAGGCTGAAAGGAAAAAGAAGGAGGAGGCTGAAAGAATAGCCAAGTTGGATGAAATAGAGGCAAAGAAGAGGCAAAGAGAGCAGGAGCTTGAGGAACGTGAGAGACTTCGGAAAGAAGCTATCTTAAAAGGAACACCAATCGACACACCTGCCAGGCCTTCTGAGATTCCTGGAACAGGAACTACTGCTCCAGTACCAGCCCCTGCACCTACAGCACCTGGTGGAAAGTATGTACCTAAGTTCCGTAGAAGTGAGCCATCAGCCCAAGCACCTCCTCCACCTGCAGAATCTGATAGATGGGGTACTCGTAAGAAGGAAGACCGTGGGGATGATCGTGGGGCACCACCAAGTGACAAGTGGAGACCCAGGTTTTCACGGTGAAGGGTTCAATTTTGTTTTCTGAGCTATCCCCTAAGGTTGCTTTCAGTAAGGGGAATGTAGAATCTTTTTAATGACTTGATTGAAGCAATAATTCTCCTTGCGAACAGATACAAATCTTGAAATGTAAACGGCTGAGTTCAGTTTTTGAAACTATATGTTATGTTTAAGACATCTGATTTGGCAGTTACTAATATATGGTTGAAGGGATCATGAATTAAGATGACAGGAAAGGTATGGATCCCAGTGGGTTACTGTATGGTTAAAACTGTTATTCTGGTCTAAGCTCGATCATATGCATGATGTCGTGCATAATCATAACAAGGTAATACCAGGATACCATCTGCAAGATGTATGTGTGGCCTAATGAAATCAATTTGACAAAAACTTGAAACGTTTCAATCTACGTAAAAGGAAATGACATGGAGTTGATCACTCACATGTTAAAGGCACTCCAACACTTTGTGCGTAGTGTATACGCTCTGTCTTGGATTCTTATAAAGAAAATTCATTAGCATATTCAAAATCACATATGAATAATGAATGTGGCTCCTACAACTATAACAAGTCGAACATTATTAAACATAGCTCAATGGTTCTGTAGGCAGCACGGTTGATTTAAATTTAGGACATACTGTAGTACTAATGTACTATGTTGCTGACATGGAAAGCCAAGATGACACCCGGTTTATTTGTGAGGTTAGCTTTTATGAGGATAATGCTTAAATATTTTCTTTGAGTTACCAACCAAACAATTAAATTCACTACCAAAGTCGATCCTTAGGTTCAACACTCACAACCAAACTCACCCTCAGAAAGAGCTATACGCAAAACCGAGGACTTATACCAGTTCTGGTTCCGTATAGAAATCAGAAAATGGCAATATGTGAAACCAAGGACCTATACCGGTTTCAGTCCCGCTTAGGGTCGATTTCGGTTCAGTTACTAGTTTTAGTCGGTTTCATCCACCCCTGCAAGCCTGATCGGTCCTCCAAACACGACATTTATGAGTCTGTCTGTGTGTCTAGTTTGATTTTCATTATTGGTTATTTTATTTTATTTTACTTTTTTTTTGATAGAAGGGAAGAGATATCATTTCATATTAGTAAGAGTACATCTTTAGTCATTCATACATTCACACAACTTGGAATACTACCGTCTAACGTAATCTCATAAGAACAGCTCAACGCCAAAGAAGCTATGCTATGAGCTGCCCTATTTCCATCCGTTTTAACAAAAGACCAAATGAGATGTTCTTTAACAACAAATTATTTATTTTACTCGGGCTTGGCCAATACTTATATGAAAAGGATATACGATGCATTGTGACGGAGAACGAAAGCGTAAATAAAACTCTAACAAGGGTTAAACAAAATTACAAAGAATTTTAAAGACTTAAAGTCAAAGTTTATTGTTGGGAATTAAATATTCAAGAAGTTTAATATCGGATTCTGCTGCTAGCGTTATCGGTTTCTGCTGGAGCATTTGATTCTGCTGCTAGCGTTAACATTCTGCTGCTGAATGATTCTGCTGCTAGCGTTAACATTTCTGCTGGTAAAGAACTTTCTGCTGCTGAGTGGATAAGTATGAAAAGATATTATGTGTATTAAAGTCAACAATATACGGTAGATAATATCTTACCCCATGTGATCAGTCATTATGTTATATTCATAGAACAAGTTGTAAACATAGATACATGTTGTATCTTAATGACTGACACTCTCAAAGCAAGCGTTCGATTAGACTTGACAATATTGTAAAGATCTTTCTTGTGTTATAAAAGAAAGATCTTAGAAGTGACATAAAAGTGTGTGAATAATCTTAGAAGTGTTTTAGAAAATAACTCTTAAGAACATAGAACAAATATCACAAGTCATAGAAAACATAAGATTCAAGGTCTTTGTAACCCTAGTGATAGTGAAGATCACTCGTATTATCTTGAATAATATTGAATCGTTTGGTGATAACATTGCATGTTCTTTGTTCTATATACACAAGCATAACTGTTCCATTTCCATAACACAAATAACCTTCTAAGTGTGATTAAGTAAATTCCGCGTACTTGATCATATTAACTCAACTTATCACATACACAAAGCAACAAAGGTTTAACCACCTTACAGTGTTTCGATCATCCTCTCAATTGGTATCAGAGCAAGGCTGATATAGTTGATTTAGAAGAAGAAGAAGAAGAAGAAATGGACGTTGAATCTATTCAGACCAATGTTGCTGCAAAAATACCCATGCTCAAACAGAATGAGTTTGAGATGTGGAGGCTGAGGATAGAGCAGTATTTCCAAGTGCAAGACTATGCACTTTGGGAAATCATTGAAGATGGAAACTCTTACCAGCCTACAACCATTTCATCAACAGTGGACGGCAAAGTGGTGACATCTCTGCAGACAAAGCCAACATCTGCAGAAGATAGAATAAAGAAGAAAAATGACTTAAAGGCAAGAAGCATGCTGATGATGACCATTCCCAATGATCAACTTCTAAACTTCAGCAAGTTCAAAGATGCCAAGTCATTATTTGAAGCTATTATTGCCAGATATGGTGGAAATGAAGCCACCAAGAAAACCCACAAGACATTGCTCAAGCAGCAGTTTGAAAACTTCTCCTCTACATACAATGAATCTCTTGACCATATGTTTAATAGGCTTCAGAATATTGTGAGCCAACTTGCTATTCTTGAGGTTGAAATACCTCAAGAAGATTTGAACTCAAAATTTCTGAGAAGCTTACCAGAAGAGTGGGCTATGCATGTTGTTGTCTGGAAGAACAAGCCAGACCTTGATACAATAGAACTGATTGATTTGCATAGCAACTTTAAGATTGTGGAGCAAGATTTGAAGAAGAATGGAGGTACTAGTTCTAATACTGGGAACATGGCATTTATGTCAACTCCTAGTACCTCAAAATCAAGTGAAGAGGTGAAAGTTGTTGATGGTTGTGGAAAACTAGAAGGGGGGGGGGGGGTTGAATAGTTTCACGTCTTTTTAATTTATGAAAACTTTTGTTTACTTTTTAAAACTTCGATTCTATCTTATGTGAATTCAACTCTTGATCAATATGAACAAATATAAACAAATATAGATAAGCAATGCAAGTAAAGTAAATATAATGAAATGAAAGATAGAGATGGAAAGATCAAACCACAACACGGAGATTTATAGTGGTTCGGCTACAAGGACACCTTCTTTGCCCTACTCCACTCCTCGAGTCACCTACTCGAGAGTTTTCTTCACTATGTCAACAAACTCCCTTATGGCGGAAAAAACCTTACACAACTTTAGCTTACACCGGCTTAACGACACAAAGCTAAATGTCGAGTTCTAATCGTAGCTAGAACCAATCTCACGACTTGTACACAACTTCTACACAACTTAATCACGACTGCTTCACGACGGCTTCACGACTTCTTCTCCACGACTACTTCACGACTACTTCACAACTACTTCTACACTACTTCTTCACAACACAACTAGTTACTTACACTTAGATCTACTTATCACAACTATACAACACTTTACACAACTACAATGATGATATGAGTTAAGCTATAATACTTCTTCTCTAGTTGAAGGAGTATTCTTCTTTTGCACTTTGATGGTGGAAGCTTGGATCACTTAGAAACCAATGCTTAAGAGAATATGATCAAAGGGTTTTTAGAAAGGATTTACAAGATTTAAAACAGAAGGTTTGGGGTGCAAAAGGTAAGTAAAAATCCAGGGGAAGGCTGGTATTTATAGGCAGAAAACTGGACAGCTGGAAACCTACTGGAGCGTGGCCGGCCCCCTTAAATAGGGGGGCGGTCCCCTTAATTTTAAGGGGGCCGCCTAACAAAATTAAGGGGGCCGCCCATGCCAGCCGTTGCCCAGTTTTATCTTTTTGTGGGGAAGGTTTTTCTGGAACATTTTTACTGATTTTGGTTAAAAATTTGAATTCATAAATTTATAATGAATTAAACATTTTTATTTATTACCAAAAATGTTTTTCTAAAAGATATAAAATGTTTTTGACATTTTATAAAAAATCTAGTGTTTAAGAAAATGTTCCTTTGATCATATAATGCATTAAGCATTAGTTCATTCATACCTTAAGTGATTTGAGTTGTAGAAATAGATATTTACAACTAAATACTTGTTTACGTCATAATTTTCCGATTAATGATTTTACATTTTGTGATAATCAAAACGTAGAGATATCGAAAAATATTAATAACGTGTTTAGGCATTATTTATATCAACAATCTCCCCCTTTTTGATGATTACAAAATCTAAACTCATTAAATTGAAAAGTTAATTTTTAATTAAGTATTTAGTGAGTTTATATATATTTCTCCCCCTTTTTGTAGAATCAAAAAGGTTAAGCCGACAAGTTTTAGAAATAAAATTTGTCGGGACGATAACTCCCCCTTGGTGTGTACTCCCCCTCGCTCGTGTGCATAAATGAAATGATATATGGGATTCTTGCAAGAAAAATATTAGAAGCACAAGCACATATATATAGCAAAAATAAGCATGCATATAAAATAAAGACATTCATTCATAAAAGAAATGTTGTGTATAAATACACAAACATACAAGATTACATTTAATCCTACATAATCTAGTAAGTAATGCAATCTACATAATCATTATAGTATGATGAAGCGAAAAGTGTACCGCTTTTAGGGGGTCATTTAAGCCCTAAATCGTATTTATTTGATCAAATATTGCCCTAAATCGTTTCTTTTGTCATTTTAGGTACTTTTGAGAAGAAATCTGGAAAAGGAAGCATTTTGGACGTTTTTGGAGCATAAAAGTGAAGAAAACGACAAAGTCTCAAAATCGGCTAAAAAGTACCTTTGACGGCGTCAGGAATTTCCCCAGACGGCGTCATGGCTTGGCAAGAAAAAGGTGGATATGAAAATTACTCATGATAAGCCAGAGAATTTTGCATGAAAAATCTGACGGCGTCACCCTTTAATCTGATCAAGGTCGTCACGGTTTAAATTAAAGAGGGATGGCGTCAAGCTCTTTTCTGACGGCGTCACCCCTTGATAGGCCAGAACGGATTTTGGAGCACTAAAGAGGGACGGCGTCAGGAAGGCCATCCGGGAACCCTAAAAGCGGCGAGGTGACGGCGTCAGAATCTACAACGTGACGCCGTCAGCCCTTAATCTCTATATATAGTTTTGCAATTTTTTGTCATTAGTGTGGAACTTTGTGTGTAACCTTTTGGGAGGAAACCCTAAGACAATTTTAGCAGCTTTTTCAAGGCTTTTTGCCTTGAGATCTTCCATGTTACATTGAAGATAAGTTATCAATTAATCATTCAATATGTCTATGTGTTGTTTGATTCTATCTTGTTCTTGTCTTTTGTTTAACATGCTAGGCTAGGTTTTCTTTGTGTTTGCTTAGATCTAATGAAACCTAGCTATTGATTATTGGTTATTAGTGTGTTATTAGTTGTATTGGATGATTGTTCATCTATATTAGGCTTAAGAAAACTGGCTAACTTCCTATACGGTAACTTGCTTGAACGTCTTAAGAAACATGAACCAATGCGTACTAAGGGGGTGCTTGGTTGGGGGGGATAAGAGGGGTGGGGAATGGGAATATAATGATTGATGATGGTTGGTGTAGGGGAATGCAATGGCCCATTACCCGGTAGTGGGTAATGGGGCATTACCCAACAATTTGGGGGGAAAGGGAATGCATTGCTTTGCATTCCCTTTGCATTCCTCAACAATTGAACCAAGCGGCCCCTAAAGGTTTTTATGGTTGTATTTAATGCATGAGCGAATTCTAGTGATCCCATGTTAGGAGCTTCTTAGCCGGCTCGACATAGGAGTGAAGTAGGAGCTTATAGAGTTGGGGAAGTACGTACGCCACCCCACGATTGGTATTAAGGAATACACCCGTCATCCACGCAATTAATACACACTAATCAACCGGTAAAAGATAGTTAGGGATTAAGGAAATCTAAGTAAACACATTTCTCTCCATATAAGTTTCACCACATTTTCATTTTCTGTTATTTTATTTTATTTGCATTCGTAGTAACTTGGGTTAGTTGACTAGCAACTAATTCCGCCCACTCTTTCAAACCCGAGATTTTACTTGCTTTCATAAAATTATAAAAACATAAAAAGAATCTTCTCTTACCCTTAGACCTATTAGAGTAGTTTTTCATACCTAACGAACACTATTCCCTGTGGAGAACGATCAATCCCCCGCACTTACCACTACACTATACTACATCGGTCAGGTATACTGCCTGGTGGGGTTGTAAGCCTCTTGAGATCCCTTGAGAGGTAAAACCTGTTGTAAGGTTGCAAAACCACGCATCAAGTTTTTGGCGCCGCTGCCGGGGAAATAGTTATTGTTTAGGTTGAATTTTTATTTTATTAGGTCTACTCACTAGATTCCTTTCTAGTGAGATTTTTATTTTATTTTTCTAGGTTTTCATTAGTCTATCTATTTTTCTTTGTGTGTTTGTTCGTAATTTCCATTGACTCTTCCGTTCACCATTATGGAGAACGCGAATCCACCATACTACCAACCACGTAATTCACCCACTCCATATGACATCTTGATGTTTAAACAACATAAAGATGAACCTCTCTATGATGCATGGACTCGTTTTAAATATTTACTCCAAAAAGTCCTTCATCATAACTTCGATTCATGGTCCCTAACTCAAATCTTTTACGATCGTGTCGACCGACATGCCCAAAGGGACATTTACTATTTTGCCGGCAGGTATCTTAGGGAATTAAGTGCTGAAGAAGCATGGGAAGCTATTGAGAATTGTGCCCAATATTATTATATAGTAGACAACCCAACAAACATTAATACAAGTCAATTGACCACAAATTTCAAGGATCATGAAACAAGTTTGTTTGGGGATGAGGGTAGAGTTGAGCCACCTAGCTGCATGTCATGGTTAGGCACTACCATAATACAGGGTGAACACTTAGGTGATCTTGATGTGATGGAGGATCTAGCCGAGCATGATCACATTGATCAAAAAGACCTAGGTTTTATGATCGATGACGATGAATCTCAAGAAACACATGATGAATCTTTTGGGCAATTTGAATATAGCAGTCAGAATATTGAGGATGATCCTTATGATTCGGATATAGAAGTTGAGATGCCTAGAGAAGCACTTGAGATATTAGGGAAAATGTTAGGTTTAAATTCTACCAAAACCCATGATGAGGATATAGGTGATCTTGACACAAGGAATGATGAGGTTAGTAACATAAGCCTGCTAAGTACCTCACAAGTCCTACCATCATTTGAGGCACACACACCGCCCGTGACTTACCCGGAAGAAGTAGAAGAGACTTTAGGAATCCCGATGGAGGTAGAACCTTTGAACGAAACACAACTAGAGGATATAGGTTTGAATGCTTATAGTGATCACAACCTTACTCTTAGTTCTAGGGGATTTCCTATTTTTGATGAACCGGAGCCTCAACCAAAACCGTTACCTAATCTTCCATCTTTAGATGTGAATTTAGGAATTAAAAAAGGTCCCGATCCACCCATCAAACCATGTAGTCCGGGTAATGTTAAGATTAAGGTAGTAGACTCTAGGCCATGTGGAGTGGAAGCTAATATAGGAGTGAACCATGACCTTACATACTTACATCACCCATTCATGATTGATCACAAGAAACATTATGGGTTTAAACCGGGTTTATTAGGTCAAGATGGATTCCCAACTAGGAATCTCTCGAAGTTGATAGAAGATGATCCCTTTTTAGGAGAAAACTTTAATTCACCCATTGACCAAAGTGAACTAGGTAAGGTTATGATGAAAGGAGCACACCCCTTTGAGTATATAATCCATTCACCACTCTTTCCTCACGCGGCATACTTCCACCAAGATGGTGTGTATCGCTACTATCACCCGCACTTAATCCTAAGTGTAGGAAAAACCTCTCCTTTATCCGTTAAATAAGGGTAGAGTCAGGCTCGTGACTCGAACAAAAACAAGCGCTTCTTGGGAGGCAACCCAAACTTTATTTGCTTTGTGTGTTTATTTGTTTGTTTGTTTGATTTTATTTGCTTCCGTATGTATGTTTAATTTTTATTTTTATTGATTCATGTTTCAAATTAAATTGTGAAAATGCTTTATTTTGTTTTTAACTTCGTCTTAACTACATATAAAGGTATTTTGCAAAAGATAAGTGTAAGGGAAATCCAAATCGGTTTATTAGAAAAAATGAACATGAATCATAATAATATTAAATTGACATACATATTAGTAATTGTTTGAGTCAAATGCTTGTATCGAGTCATAATGATATTTTGCAGGATTTCCAGGAATTAAGAATTGATTTTTTCCAGAAATTTTCCGGAAACTTAACATGAGGAATCTGTCAGATCACATCTGACGGCGTCAGGCACAGTTTTCTGGAATTTTTGAAAGTTTTGTCTTTTCTTCCGGAATCATAAAATACTTTAAAATCTCTAACTTATAAACTCCAGGAATCTGCAAAATAATCATTCCACAAGCATTATATCCTTATGTAGATTTATCCCGCCGATGTTATGCAGGTTTTCTTGTTGGTTTTCTCAGGTTTAACAGGTTATTTTGGACAAGGAGATGTATGTGGAATCGAGCTTTTGACGATGCTTTAATCTTGGAACTTCAACATCACCTTGGAAGAAGATTTAACCATGTTACCTCATATCCACCAAGCGAATCAGGGGAGTATTTGATTTCATTCTTTTACTTTATGCTTTTACATCTTGTTATTTGAACATTGGGGACAATGTTCATCTTAAGTGTAAGGGGGGGGGGTAAAAGTACGATTAGAGAATGCTATTACGCTTGATTTTTGTTTGTTTAATAGTAGATGTGTAATAAAACTGAGAGAAATACCTGTTAGGGAAATTTTAGTGCCAAATTTAAAATTTTTTACAACATTTAGGAGTGAAACTTTGATCTTAATGAGCGTCTCATGGATAGGAGTTATATGACTAGCACAAAAAACCGTACCACTAAAAATTTTTTCCACCCCCAAATATGTGAGGTTCGCCCCTAGAATTGGTAGGAAAAGCATTTATGCTATGATGTGTGTACCGGTAGCACTTAGATTCTAGAACTTGCGTTAGGACCATTCCAAGGCCACAAGTGAGACTACATTCGTGTAGTTAGATTTACTACATGATAAGAGGCATTAGGATTAACCCATTGTTTTACACCCGTGTTTTTGTTATAATTACTTTGGCTACATTGGTCAAGTAATTCTCCCACACCCTTTGCGTTGTACTCATTTTTAGTACACGATACCCCTAGTACACCCCTCAGAGCCTATCTTTTCGTTTCGCCCTTTAAGCATTTTACTTAAAGGAAGAATTTGTTTACACCCCACTTAAATGTACACCCAAATCGCCTTAGCCTACCTTGTATGCACTCATTTTTAGTGCATTATTGTGACAACATTTGTTTAAACCCCAAGTTAATTATCTAATTGATTACATGGTTGCTAAGTCGAGTCATATCCTTGTACATATTGTTTTGGGACGATTGGGACTCATGGGTAAAGTACTAGTGTAATGGAGTAATGGGGAAGAACAACATTATTACCCCCATATGTGCTAAATATTTTAAAAAGTACTCAAAGTTTTTCAATTATCTTAATTCGAGTCATTAGAATAGTTAATTGTAAAGTTATGTAAAAGTTCAAGTGTAAGGGGAATGCAACGCCCCTATGATGTATTATTTTGGATGGTAGGGCAAAAGTGTATGCAAAAAAAAAAAAAAAAAAAAAAAAAAAAATCAAGAAAAATACAAAAAAATGAGAAAAAGAAAAATAGAAAAAACATACGGACTACCATCCCGTTTCATTTTATATTTATCTTATGTTTTTGTTATTTTGTTTTTAGCTTAAGATTGAGTCGAGTCTTGGCTTAGCAACATTGTATAGTACATGTAATTAATCAAGATCTTTAACTCGCCACCAGTAAAATATCCTTTATCCAACAAAACCGTGTTTTCCTTTTCCCTACACCTAACGTTATAACCCATGTAAAAGCCCTCTTTGATAGTTTATCTTAGGTGCTTACGCCTAGTGGAGGAGGTTTTCGATCCTTTCCCAAGCCTATGGTAATCTATTTGCTATGACAGGTAGTGAGAGATATTATCCGTTTTCATTTATGAGATTTATTTTGATGACACTTGAGAGATGTGAGTATCTAAACACTACTTGTGAGGTGCTAGTTTGTAATCTCCGTGCTTATTATGATTAAAGTGGAACGACTATTTGTTGCAATTACTTTTATATTAGCATTAAATGACCCCTAACTTGTATTTTGATTAGAATAAAAGCGCATTTGCTTGAGGACAAGCAAATCTCAAGTGTAAGGGTATTTGATGAAGCGAAAAGTGTACCGCTTTTAGGGGGTCATTTAAGCCCTAAATCGTATTTATTTGATCAAATATTGCCCTAAATCGTTCCTTTTGTCATTTTAGGTACTTTTGAGAAGAAATCTGGAAAAGGAAGCATTTTGGACGTTTTTGGAGCATAAAAGTGAAGAAAACGACAAAGTCTCAAAATCGGCTAAAAAGTACCTTTGACGGCGTCAGGAATTTCCCCAGACGGCGTCATGGCTTGGCAAGAAAAAGGTGGATATGAAAATTACTCATGATAAGCCAGAGAATTTTGCATGAAAAATCTGACGGCGTCACCCTTTAATCTGATCAAGGTCGTCACGGTTTAAATTAAAGAGGGACGGCGTCAAGCTCTTTTCTGACGGCGTCACCCCTTGATAGGCCAGAACGGATTTTGGAGCACTAAAGAGGGACGGCGTCAGGAAGGCCATCCGGGAACCCTAAAAGCGGCGAGGTGACGGCGTCAGAATCTACAACGTGACGCCGTCAGCCCTTAATCTCTATATATAGTTTTGCAATTTTTTGTCATTAGTGTGGAACTTTGTGTGTAACCTTTTGGGAGGAAACCCTAAGACGATTTTAGCAGCTTTTTCAAGGCTTTTTGCCTTGAGATCTTCCATGTTACATTGAAGATAAGTTATCAATTAATCATTCAATATGTCTATGTGTTGTTTGATTCTATCTTGTTCTTGTCTTTTGTTTAACATGCTAGGCTAGGTTTTCTTTGTGTTTGCTTAGATCTAATGAAACCTAGCTATTGATTATTGGTTATTAGTGTGTTATTAGTTGTATTGGATGATTGTTCATCTATGTTAGGCTTAAGAAAACTGGCTAACTTCCTATACGGTAACTTGCTTGAACGTCTTAAGAAACATGAACCAATGCGTACTAAAGGTTTTTATGGTTGTATTTAATGCATGAGCGAATTCTAGTGATCCCATGTTAGGAGCTTCTTAGCCGGCTCGACATAGGAGTGAAGTAGGAGCTTATAGAGTTGGGGAAGTACGTACGCCACCCCACGATTGGTATTAAGGAATACACCCGTCATCCACGCAATTAATACACACTAATCAACCGGTAAAAGATAGTTAGGGAGTAAGGAAATCTAAGTAAACACATTTCTCTCCATATAAGTTTCACCACATTTTCATTTTCTGTTATTTTATTTTATTTGCATTCGTAGTAACTTGGGTTAGTTGACTAGCAACTAATTCCGCCCACTCTTTCAAACCCGAGATTTTACTTGCTTTCATAAAATTATAAAAACATAAAAAGAATCTTCTCTCACCCTTAGACCTATTAGACTAGTTTTTCATACCTAACGAACACTATTCCCTGTGGAGAACGATCAATCCCCCGTACTTACCACTACACTATACTACATCGGTCAGGTACACTGCCTGGTGGGGTTGTAAGCCTCTTGAGATCCCTTGAGAGGTAAAACCTGTTGTAAGGTTGCAAAACCACGCATCATAGTAGTACATGATCTTCCATGGGGCTTGCATACAAAAAGGTTTTGAAAATTATTTTTAATTAAGCATTGCATATGCTTAATTGGGTGAAAATGGAGGTGGTGGTGGTGGTGGGTTGGTAATCATGTGTTCAAGTGATGAAAACATGTAGTGTATCTCATCTCTAAGACCAAAGATTATGGTCCGGTTATGGATGCAACAAAGACAATTGTCACCATGGGCTTCAAGCAATGCCCAAGGTATGGGAAAGAATGGTTGTGGGATTGGTGATGGTGAGAAGTGAGCATCAAGAGGTGTGATGGGTGATAAGGAAATGGCAAGTTGGGTGGATGGAGGTTCTTGAGTGGATGGTGGTGATGATGCTCTTGGTGATGATGTTAGGTGAGTGTTGATGTAGTCATTGATGGATGAAGTGGATGGTATGGAGGAAGATGATGCTCCATGGGTAGAGGGTGTTTTTGATGGTGCATTTGGTGCACTTGGGGATGAACTTTGAGGTGGTGGTGATGGAGTTTTGGTGTCATCTTGGGTTAAGTCAATAAAGAGTTGTTTTGGTGGTATGATGACAAGTCTTTGCTTCCTTGGAGTCTTAGAGATGGAGGATTTTGGTGATAACATGGTGGTTTTGGATGGTGAAGGATGATGAAATGAGAGGTGATTATATGGAGGGAATTTATAATATGAAAATGTGGTTGGTTTAGGTTAATTTTTGAGGTTTTGTTGTAAGATTCCAATACCAGTTCGTCCATTTAGAGAAATGGTAGCTGGGGCTAGATAAAAGGGGTCACATGATGCAAAAGAAAACAGTGAATTTTACTTCCCAGATGGCCGGTCCCCTTAATTGCTGGCCGGCCCCCTTAAAATTAAGGGGACCGCCTAGGGAATTAAGGGGGCTGCCCATCTGATGTTTTCCCAGGCGACCAAATTTGAAAAATTTCCAGAAAAGGGTCATTGTTAGGGTGTATTTGCAGCAAGCTCCATTTGAATCATGTACATGAAGAATGATTAAATAGTGGCACAAGCATGTTTAAATAAGCATGTATACATTTAGGCTAAAAATAATCATATTATAGAATAAGCATGTTATTAATCATTAGCAAGCATATTAATTTTAAGCATAGCATTCAAGTTCTAATCAAGAAAATAGATACTAACATACTATAACATGCAAGAAATAAATAATTCTCAAATACAAAACAAAATAAAATGTCTAAACACAATATTGTTCTAATAAGCCAACTTCCACATCTCATCTTTTCTTCTTTCCGAAAATATTCTTGAAAGCTTTCCCTATTGACTTGAAACCACCTCTAACTTCTTCATGCATATGTTGAGTTGTGTTAAGTAATGCGGTTTGTCGTTCAAATAGGATTTGTTCGGTTTGTTCGGAAGGACGAGGAACTTGATAATCGGAATAATTAAGTTCCGGGAGATTATCCACGAACCTCGTGGGAGATGGAGTACTGACACGTGAGGTGCCTTCCTCCTCCTCATCATCATCTCCTCGATGACATGTGGAACTACGAGGTGCGTAGAGATTAGGGCGTCTAGATTTGCCCTTGTCACTACGAGATCGACGAAGTTGGCTACGAGAGAGAGGGCGTAGGACGGGATGAACGAATAGGTAAGCATCACTTTCGAGATGAGGGAAATTTTCCATGACATAACGATAGAGACGGGTGAGGAACATGCCATAAGGAAGGTTGGCGTTGGGAGTGTTTTTGGCTGACATGATGCGATAGACAAAGAGGTAAGCCAAATTGTATTGTTCTTCTGCAACAATACAATACAACATGTGAGCAATGCTTGCCGTGAGATGATCACGGTGACCACCGGTACCGAACGCATTCTCGCGAATGAGTTCTTCCCAACGCTTCATTTCGGGGCTTAGCTCTTTAAGGATGATTTGGTTTGCATGAATTTCGACATTTTTTGACTTGATCCTTCGGCTAGTCGTACCACGTTCTAGCTCGAGAAGTCCACGAATCTCGTCAGGAGAAGGAATATCAGAATAGTACGGACCATTCTGAGGCCGATTTTTCTCAAGAGATGAGAGATCCCATTCATTTGAGAAAACGGATTGACCGTTGTAAGGAATTTGGAGAATTTGACCAAACTGAGCTAGATTGAGAGTGATAAATTCGTTTTGGATCATAAAGGAAATAAGAATATAGCCATATGGATCAGTTTGCACCGTCACTTGGCTATAGAAGTCTAGAACAAAGCGAGGAATGATTGGCTCATTAATTTTGAAGAGACAATCGAGACGAACATTTGAGAACATTCGCTCGATTTGATCGGATAGATAGAAAGATGGATCGACAACTCTACCTTCGTGAATGTTTCTATTTTCGATGGGCCGATAGAAACATGCAACAGAAGGAGATATGCCGGGAGTTTCGGAGACTTTTGGAATGTAGGCCTTGGTTTTGGAGAGATCACCGACTGTAGCTTTAGGCATTTTCACCTATACAAGAAAGCAACACACAAACAAAAATAAGAAAATGACATGCATATATTATATATGCTACTTATGTGGAACGTAAACATACTTCGACTCTAAAACTTTAATCCTAAGAAGTAGTTTACAATGTTCCTTAGTTTTAATTTTTAACTCGCTTAAAATGTATTTTATGATGTTAAAGAATAGTTACATGGATATTATGATAAGAAATCAAAAATATCCAAACGCTCCTTTATACGTCATAAGCTACTTTGAAATGTGGCTAGACAAACATTAGATTTTGACTCAAAAATTTCTTTCAAAATGTTATGCCAAACGCTCCCTTAATTATAAAAATAACTACTAAAATTTCAATATACATATGAATTATGTATCTTGATGACTCAAAACAACTAATTGCGTGTTTATAAACTTGACAAGTAGTTGTGAACTTAATTTTGATTAAATTTCGATGACTCTAGCTCCTAATCCAAACACTCTCTTATATTTAACAAAAACATTTTTATGATTCGAAAAATATATTTTTAGAATTAAGAAGTTATGATGTAGCAATGTGATTAGTTTTAACAAGTGTTTATGGCATAATTCAACAATGTAAAACAAGTTTTGAATATGAGTGTTTGGTTTTTCAAAGTTTTGACATGAAGGTATCTAATTACTTAGTTTCTAGGTTGATTAAGCATTCTAATCCTATGGGGAGCATTTGATTATAACATTCCTAGACTCAATTTCAACAAAAATTCTGATTTTGAAAAATTAAGTAAAAGACCTAATTATGATTAGACTCAAAATTGGATGAAATTAGATGAAATGTGTATTGGAAAACTTACAAAATGTGTTGCTAATCGAAATATAGGTGTTTGCCCCTTGCGAAATTAGCCGGAAATGGTGATTTGGTGAGTGGTTTTGGGCTGCAGCTCGTTCACAGCAGAGGGAGTGAGAAGTGTGTTTGAAAAATGGGGTGTTTGGCAAAGATTTTTGAAGGAAAATTAGTTTTGGCAGCAGCAGATGGCCGGTCCCCTTAAACATTAAGGGGACCGCCCCCGTTTACAAGCCGGTCCCCTTAATTTTAAGGGGACCGCCCTTCAGAAAAAAAATGTGTTTTGTTTCTGGCGGCAAAATATTTATATGTATATATAGATTTATTATATATCAAAAGTACGTTGGGTCATATTGGCACGAGAAGGGAATACTTGATACATTTTATTAACATTACGTTAACAAAATACATCTTGAGAATTTTAGATAAGATAATTAAGACGTCAAGCTGACAAAGGTGGATGAAAAGAGAGTTATATATATATATATATATATATATATATATATATATATATATATATATATATATATATATATATATATATATATATATATATGTTAAGTTGGGATGTTGAATGATGTTGAGGGAAAGGACGGAGATGGGTGCTGACGACGATGGGAGTTTATTACATAGTTTTCTTGTTCGAAGGTTCGGCTCCGACTTCTATGTTGATTCACTCAACTCACTTCTCTTCATCACCATGAGTTTTGCGAGAGAGGACATAGAAGATTTTCATGTTGAACGTTATAGTCCAAAAGAGGCAAAGGGGAAAGAAAAGATTCGAGGACGAACAATTTCTTTTAGTTCAAGATAGTCAACAAATGACATATCTAGGTTATGAGAGGATATGTATATATATATATATATATATATATATATATATATATATATATATATATATATATATATATATTTTATAGTAATATAGGTATATAAGAAGAGAACTTACTAACAAACACATAAGTGTTTATTAAACTAAGCATTTAAGACTAAAGGGGGGTATGCAATAGGCTAGTTTATTAATCTACGCATATAGTGGTGAGCATGAAAGAGAGGCGTACCTTTTTGTCTTCAACATGTGGTCTTCAAAAACTTCAAAGAGTATTGACTTATAAAAGCCAATTACGAAAGAGATTCCGACTTTCCCGATGAGTTGAAATTTCTAGCCACTTGGTCCCCATGGTCTAATTGGTCCATAGTTGTTTGAACCAAACATGGTTTGCAACTGACTCGGATGCATATATGGTGGAAGTATTCCCCAAGGATTAAAACTTGGTGGATTTGGATAATTCCACATTGAGTGACTATTATTTTGACGGTTTGGTCTATTTTGATTTCTTCTAGGTTGAGGAGTTTTAGGCCGAGGATGAGGACTAGGTGGTCTTCTAGGAGGAGGTGTTTTTGACCTTAACTTTGATTTAGAGTGTTCTACTTCATTTTTTAAAGATGGTTTATAAAAGGTTTTTACATCCTCATTACTAGCTATGGGTATTTTTCTATCTTTCATAAGTATATACTTAGGTTTTGACTCTAAAGGTTTTTGCTCACTAGTTTCACATTCAAACTTTACATTTTTAGTTTCACTATTTGAATCCTTAGTTGAATTAAATCCTAATCCGGTTTTATCTCCTGATATCCTTTGAATACTTATTATTTCCCTAAGTGAATTACTACTATTTTCGAATTTGTTATGTTTACAAATTTCTTTCTTAAGTATTTCGTTTTCATTTTTAGTTTCTTGACATGTTCTACATTCAAGAACTTCTTTCCCTTTTTCTAAATTATGTAGTTTAAATTTTAATTCTAGTATTTCCTTTTCTAATTGGTTATTTTTATGTTTTAGTGATTTATTTTTACTCATTACTTTTTGACCTAGTTTGCATAATTTATTATATTCGCTATCTAAGTCTTTTTCATCTAATGATAAATATTCATCACTAAAGTATTCAGTTTCGGAATGTACCTCACTTGATGTCTTAGCCATAAGACATTTCTCCTCCTTTGTGGTTTCTTTCTCGTCTTCGTCACTATCACTCCATGCTCCTCCAACGAACGCCTTTTGGTTTTGCTCCTTTGACATCATAGGACATCTTCCGATGAGATGATTTGGATCACCGCATTTGAAGCACTTCCTCTCGCTCTTGCTACCTTTGTCGTCTTTGTTTCTTTGGAGTGTCTTTCTTTCGTCATGTGGTTGTCTAACGAATCTTCCTCGTCTTTTAAAAAACTTCTTGAAGTCTCTTACGGCCATGGCATATTCTTCGTCATCACTATCGGAGGTTGAGCTATCCTCGTCACTTGATGCTTTCCTAGCTTTCAACGCGATTGACTTGCTTTGCTCTTTCTTTCCTTTGACCATCTCGGAGTCTTTCTTGATTATTGCTTCGTAGACTTTCAAGTTGCCAATCAACTCGTCAAGTTGAAGAGTTGACAAGTTCTTTGATTCTTCAATCGCCGTAACTTTAGCTCGCCATTTTGGATGAAGAGCCCTAAGAAATTTCCTAACAAAATTCTTACTAGAAAAAACTCTCATCAAGTGCCTTTAAACTTGTGATGATTGTGTTAAACCTAGCAAAAGCATTATCAATTGATTCCTCTTCCGGAATCGTAAATTGTTCATATTGTTGAACAAGAAGATCTATTTTATTGTCTTTGACTTGACTATTACCTTGGTGATTTATTAGTAAAGAGTTCCAAATTTCTTTTGCGGTTTCACACATAAAGATCCTTTCGTATTCTTTACGTGGTAACGCATTATAAATAACCATTTTTGCCTCATTATTTTTAGAAAGCTTTCTTTTTAAATCATCACTTTGTTTTTCAAAAGGTACTATTTCATCCTTTTTAGTTTCAAGATTATGTTGAATAGGTAAAAAATCACCATTAGTAATAACATGCCAAAGATCTAGATCTTTTGATTTCACATAAGTTTCGAATCGATTTTTCCAATAAAGAAATCCATCACTTTCAAATAGTGGTGGTCTTTGTATAGATTGCCCTTCTAAATATTTTTCAGATTCCATAGATCGTTTCAAGTTTTAAAATACAGTTTATTTTAAAAATCTTGTTTGACGTGGCTCTTGATACCAATTGTGAAAAACTAGAAGGGAGGGGGGGTTGAATAGTTTTACGTCTTTTCAAAATAATAATAATAATAATAATTTAGAGTAAATTGCAAAAATCGTCCTTAAACTTTGGCGAAATTGCAGATTTAGTCCAAAGTCTGAAAAATTGCAAATATAGTCCTAAAATGAAACTATTTTGCAAAAAATGGTCCCAAGCCGTTAACTCCGTTAGATGCATTATTTTAATGGATTTTATGGGAGGACAAAACTGTCTTTTTACCACCCTTCCCTTTTAATAACCCCACCAACAACACTTTTTATAACCCAGTTGACTTTGATTAATCCCCAAACTTTTAGATCTCTGTATATCCCTCACCTCCTTTATTTCATGCAAACCTGATCCCTAAACTTGTAAGTGATATTGAAATCCAAAATTATGGTGACTGGAATACAAGAATGGTACTTCAGAAAGGATGGATCGACATTCAATCCATACGTAACTTATGGTAAGAACATGAAATCAAAATGTATGTTATTAAATGTGGTTAAGGTTCTATTCTAATTAATGTTTTTTGATTATTACACAGCAAAACATCCTGAAGTGTTCTCAATGAAGGTGTTTCATGGGGGATGTAATCCTAACACAACAGTGAAGTTAGATGTGTATGGGGAAGAAGATCCAAACTGTGCAACAAGGATTTTTAAAAGGATTTATGTTTGTTTAGGAGCACTAAAAGAAGGGTTTAAAGCTGGTGGTAGAGAACTTTTGGGTCTTGATGGTACATTTATGAGAGGGCAGTACCCTGGACAACTGCTTACAGCTGTAGCTGTTGATGGAAATAATGGCATCTACCCTGTGGCATATGGAATAGTTGAATCAGAATCAAAGCATTCTTGGTTATGGTTCTTAACTGTCTTGGAGATGATCTTGACCTGAATCCTAACTCAAACTTCACATTCATCACAGATAGGCAGAAGGTATATATTTTAACTGTATATGTAATTGTATATGGTAAAGATTACTACTAATATATGTCTTATATTTGTAGGGTTTGTTACCAGCAATAAAACACTTATTTCCAGCAGCTGAACATAGGTACTGTGTGAGACACATACATGAGAACATGAGTTTGACTTGGAGAGGAGGCATATTTAAGGAGCTGTTATGGAGGGCTGCTAAAGCTACAACAATGGTAGAATTCAACAAAGCAATGAATGATCTCAAAGGACAAAACTTGAAAGCATATGAATGGCTGAAAAAAATTAAACCTGAACATTGGAGCAGATCTCATTTCACAGGTATTAAAATTGTATAATTCACTTTATTTTATAGATAAACACTCAAATAAAACCTTAATATGATGTTTATGTAAACAGGCAGGGCTCATTGTGATATTTTGATCAATAACATCTGTGAGGTATTTAACAGACAATTGTTAGATGCTAGGGATTCAGCAATAGTCTCAGCCCTAGAATATGTTAGGGAGTACCTTATGAAAAGAATAGTACTTGTTCAAAAAGTTATTGAAAGATCTGATGGGCCACTTACTCCTTCTGTTACAAAGCTGTTTAACTCAATAAAAGATGAAGCTGCTAAGTACATTGTGGATTGGAATGGTGGTGATTTGTTGCAAGTCAAAGGTCCTTGGGGGGACCAGTGTGTGGTGAATTTGCAGGAAAAGGTTTGCTCATGTAGAAAATGGGAAATCTCAGGTCTGCCTTGTAAACATGCAGTAGCAGCCATACAAAACATGAGTGAAAATGGGATGACTGTTGGTTTGCCAGAGGTTTGGGTACATCAGTCTTATAGACTTGAGACTTGGAAAAAAACAATATTCCTTCAAGGTTAACCCAATCAATGGTAGGCATGGATGGGAGCAACATGAATGGCCAACAACCTTGCTACCACCTAAAATTCAAGCCCAGATTGGAAGGCCACCAAAAAAGAGAAAGAAAAGTGCTGTTGAAATGGAAAAGATGGTGAAAGCTGGAAAGTTGTCAAAGAAGGGTCAAACTGTGACTTGTAGGGTGTGCAAGAAAAAGGGGCATAACAAAAGGAGTTGTAAATATGTGCCAAGGAATGTTGGTGCAAGTTCTGCTGCTCAAAGTGTTGGTGCAAGTACTGCTGCTCAAAATGTTGGTGCAGGTTCTGCTGCTCAAAGTGTTGGTGGAAGTCAAGCTGCTCAAAGTGTTGGTGGAAGTCAAAGTCCACCATCACAAAGGAGATTCACAAAGGCCTCTGCAAACAGGAAGTTCACACCAACTAAATAATCTTTGTTTCTTGATGTTTTATTGAATGTAATTTAGTACTTATCTGTATTTGCTACTTGTAACTTGGTATGGTAAAACTGTTATGGTAGTGTTCTTGTATGGCAAATTTTCAATGTATGGTAATGCCATTTGAATGACTTGTTTCATTTTGGTCCATTTTAAGTATTGCTGCACTTTAAGTGTTCCTGCATTTTGGTCCATTGAACATGACTGAATCTGTTAAAACATGACTAAATCTGAAAATTCATTGAACATTAACCATATTACATCCAAAATCATTGACCATAACATCCATATTGGTCAATTGTTATGTTCAACTTATCACTAAACATGCTACACTTATAACATACTACACTTATTACATCAAGAAAATAAGAAAAAACACCCAACTGCAAACCAAACAAATCTTCAATCTTCTATTAGCTGCTGCCATTGACCTCAATGAATCTTCAAGAACATTTTTTGACCTTAGTAAACCAGGAATGATCTGGACTGAACGAGGACACATTGGAGGATCAAGCCAGTGAAAATAGCCACAATCAGTAACCTACAAACATGTATTACTAACATCATTTAAATGAAAATTTGTATAAACACTAAACAAGTATTAGCTTACAATTTGAGAGCAACAAAAAAAACGACGGCCTGGATTAATTTGAGTCCATGAAGTACGAACAACAGCTGCTCTTGCTGGTTGGCAATGACAATTTACCATTTTCACTTACTTTTTTGATATTAATAAATTAGGATTAGGGTTTGATTTTGGGGATATTTAATTTGGTTGAAAAATGGTGGTGGGGTTGGAAGGAATAAAGAAGCCGGGTTATAAAAAGTGTTGTTGGTGGGGTTATTAAAAGGGAAGGGTGGTAAAAAGACAGTTTTGTCCTCCCATAAAATCCATTAAAATAATGCATCTAACGGAGTTAACGGCTTGGGACCATTTTTTGCAAAATAGTTTCATTTTAGGACTATATTTGCAATTTTTCAGACTTTGGACTAAATCTGCAATTTCGCCAAAGTTTAAGGACGATTTTTGCAATTTACTCTTTAATTTATGAAAACTTTTGTTTACTTTTTAAAACTTCGATTCTATTTTATGTGAATTCAACTCTTGATCAATATGAACAAATATAAACAAATATAGATAAGCAATGCAAGTAAAGTAAATATAATGAAATGAAAGATAGAGATGGAAAGATCAAACCACAACACTGAGATTTATAGTGGTTCGGCTACAAGGACACCTTCCTTGCCCTACTCCACTCCTCGAGTCACCTACTCGAGAGTTTTCATCACTATGTCAACAAACTCCCTTATGGCGGAGAAAACCTTACACAACTTTAGCTTACACCGGCTTAACGACACAAAGCTAAATGTCGAGTTCTAATCGTAGCTAGAACCAATCTCACGACTTGTACACAACTTCTACACAACTTAATCACGACTGCTTCACGACGGCTTCACGACTTCTTCACGACTTCTTCACGACTTCTTCTCCACGACTACTTCACGACTACTTCACAACTACTTCTACACTACTTCTTTACAACACAACTAGTTACTTACACTTAGATCTACTTATCACAACTATACAACACTTTACACAACTACAATGATGATATGAGTTAAGCTATAATACTTCTTCTCTAGTTGAAGGAGTATTCTTCTTTTGCACTTTGATGGTGGAAGCTTGGATCACTTAGAAACCAATGCTTAAGAGAATATGATCAAAGGGTTTTTAGAAAGGATTTACAAGATTTAAAATAGAAGGTTTGGGGTGCAAAAGGTGAGTAAAAATCCAGGGGAAGGCTGGTATTTATAGGCAGAAAACTGGACAGCTGGAAACCTACTAAGGATGAGAAACCTAGCATCCTTAAGACTTTCATTACAGAAATAGAAAACCTAGTAGAAAAAAGAGTAAAAGTCATTAGATGTGATAATGGGATAGAGTTCAAAAATAGAGTTATGGATGAATTCTGCAAAGAAAAGGGTATTAGGAGAGAATTTAGTGTTGCTAGAACTCCACAACAGAATGGAGTTGCTGAAAGGAAAAATAGAACACTAATAGAAGCTGCTAGAACTATGTTAGCTGACTCTAAGCTACCTATAACTTTTTGGGCTGAAGCAGTCAACACTGCTTGCTATATCCAGAATAGAGTTTTAGTTGTTAAACCTCACAATAAGACATCATATGAACTTTTTAGAGGTAGAACTCCTGCAATAGGATTTCTTAGACCTTTTGGATGTCATGTGACAATTCTCAATACCTTAGACCGTCTTGGAAAATTTGATGGCAAAGCAGATGAAGGTTTCTTAGTTGGATATTCTCTCAATAGCAAAGCTTTTAGAGTATACAACTTAAGAACTAAGAAAGTAGAGGAAAACCTACATGTGGAATTTTTAGAGCATAAATCCAATGTAGTAGGTGAAGGTCCGAATTGGCTATTTGATCTAGAGTCATTAACCCATTCTATGAATTATGTGCCTGTTGTTGCAGAAACTAATAATTTTTCAGGTTCACAAACAACAAATGAGGCAGGGTTAGACAAGGAGACAAATCAAGATCATATATGGATGCCAATAAGTACCAGTGTGGCTTCAACTTCAACAAATGATGAATCTTCTTCTGGTAAAGCTAAAGAAGATGTTGAAAGTGAACACAAGGAAGATGGAACAAAGGAACAACAAAATGTTTCCGCTGATGATAGTGCTGCTGAGACAGAGCATTCTACTGCTAGGCTAAATTTTTCTGCTGCTAGGCCAAATGATTCTACTGATGGCCCTTCAGACTCAAATGAAGCAGATTTCTCAGATAATGAGGTGGATTTGAGCAATATCACACCTAACTATCAAGTTCCTTCAACCCCACACACAAGGATTCACAAAGTCCACTCCCTAGAAAATGTGATTGGAGATGTACAATCAGGTGTGAAGACAAGACAACAACTGATGTCTTCAGACCAACAAGGGCTTCTTGATGCCCTTTATACTTCAAAGCAGCATGAGTTTTCAAACTCTTGCTTGTTTGTATGTTTTCTCTCACAAGATGAACCAAAGAACATTCTGAAAGCCTTAGATGATTCAAGCTGGGTAGAAGCTATGCAAGAGGAGCTTCTTCAGTTCAAGATTCAGAAGGTATGGGTGCTAGTTGATTTACCTAAGGATGCAAAGGTAATTGGCACTAGATGGGTTTTCAAGAATAAAAGGGATGAAAGGGGAATAATGATTAGGAATAAGGCTAGATTAGTAGCCCAAAGGTACACACAACAAGAAGGTATAGACTATGATGAGGTTTTTGCTCCAGTAGCAAGACTTGAGGCAATTAGGCTTTTCTTAGCTTATGCTTCATTTTTAGGCTTCACAGTTTACCAAATGGATGTCAAAAGTGCATTTTTATATGGCATAATTGAAGAAGAGGTGTATGTCTCACAACCTCCAGGGTTCATTGATCCTGACCATCCAGAAAAAGTGTACAAAGTTGTAAAAGCTCTATATGGCCTTCATCAGGCACCAAGAGCTTGGTATGAAACACTGGCTTCCTATTTAAAAGAAAATGGATTTCAAAGAGGAAATATTGATCAGACACTTTTCATCAAACAACATAAGAAGGATCTTCTGTTAGTGCAGGTGTATGTGGATGACATTATCTTTGGGTCTACAAGGAAGGATATGTGTTTGGAGTTCGAGAAGCTTATGCATGATAAGTTTCAGATGAGTTCCATGGGGGAACTTACATTCTTTTTGGGTTTGCAAGTTAAACAGTCATATGAAGGCATATTTATTAGTCAAGATAAATATGTTGCTGAGATACTAAGGAAGTTCAACTTTGCTGATTCAAAAATGGCAAGCACACCAATGGACTCTGAGAAGCCTCTTCCAAAAGACTTAGATGGAGAAAATGTGGATGTACACACATACAGATCTATGATAGGATCTTTGATGTATCTTACATCATCAAGACCTGACATCATGTTCTCTGTTTGTGCTTGTGCAAGATTTCAAGTAACTCCAAAGGTTTCTCATTTAACAGCAGTCAAGAGGATTTTTAGATATCTCAAGGGTCAACCTAGGTTGGGTCTATGGTATTCAAGGGAGTCACCTTTTGACTTGGTAGCATTCTCAGATAGTGATTATGCTGGTGCTAGCTTGGACAGAAAGTCAACAACTGGAGGATGTCAATTCCTTGGGTGTAGACTTATCTCATGGCAGTGTAAGAAGCAAACAACTGTGGCTACTTCAACAACTGAAGCTGAATATGTAGCTGCTGCGAGTTGCTGTGCTCAAGTTCTATGGCTTCAAAACCAACTTTTTGACTATGGGTACAATTTCATGAACACTGTTATTCATATTGATAATAGTAGTACTATTTGCATAATTAAAAATCCAGTGCAACATTCTAAAACAAAACACATTGAAATTAGACATCACTTTATAAGAGACTGCAATGAGAAAAGAATAATTCAAGTTCTTAAAATTGCTTCAGAATACAACTTTGCAGATCTGCTAACAAAAGCTTTTGATGTTGGAAGGTTTCAGTACTTGGTAGCAAGTATTGGAATGCTTAATCCTTAATGATTTTAAACTTTGTGTTTTTGTAAATAAATCTTTGTTTGTGCTGCTGGCTTTAAACGATACTGCTGCTATTACAAAAGTTTGTGCTGTTAGTACAAATTTAAATTGTGTTATTCATACAGTTAGTCCTATGATTATACTCTTATGTCTATTACTTTTAAACTTGTTGGGACCTCTTAAACTCTGATGTTTTATGTAAATCGAATGATAATTTATTTCAAAACGTCTCATTTAGAGTCGTTTTTTGTAACTTGTACTATGAGCTATGAAGTAATACCCCGGTGGCACTATCTTCCACTGCGATAATTTTGGGGTTGTTACAGATCTACCCAAGGACAACACCATTAGTTTTAGAACTAGAAGTCCTTAGGTATGAATGAAAAAGGAGTAAAGAAATGAAAGGAGAAAGAAGGGGTTGAAAAATTAAAAAGAAAAGTTAATGTAAGGGTGAAAAGCAATAGCCCTCCAAATGATCAACCTTAGGGCAGAAACCGGGTTCAACTCATATGCTACTGTGTGTCACTAAGATGACACCGGTATTGAAGACAAGACGTCATAGACCCAGTGACGCACTGCACTTAACCTTCTAGCCACTCAAGTATCTCTTAAAAGGCACTTGTTTCATATCTCACGGAGAACCTTGCATAATCTATCGACCTCTCACTCCGAGATGTGTTGATATTATCGCCTCCGCATCCCAAATCGCGGTGCCCTCCTAGGCGCGCAACACTAAGTAATCCAAGCCAACCCACATTACTGACTAACAGTGGATAATCAAATTTCTTAGACGTACTAAATACAACTCCATGAATGAGCAAAATGAAGGTTGCATTAATGATCAAGATCTCTGGGGAAACCACTAAAAAAATATTGAACATGTGGGAGGATCCGAACGAATTCTGGTTTCATTTCCCACATATGGAGCACTGAGTTACTTATGTTACGGTCTTCAGCAGGTAGGTTGCACGCGGCTAGGAAGGCTACGTCCCATGCGTTAGTTTGTGGATCGCGGTCTCACACACTAATCGCACTTTTCACTCTGCTCCATGCCATCGACGACTAAAATCAAAATGCACTTAATCGAGTCTAGAGCCATGAGATTCATCAAAAGATCTCTTAGGATACACTTTCCATAATCTACACTTGTGTTCGCCAAAAAGGACACAAGTTGTATAAGAGTCTTTTATGTGATCTTCGGATCTTTCCACTTTCATCATGGTGGTTGTTACTATGCTTCAAAACGGTCTATAGTTATGGAGTGATACTTCGGTATACTTCAGCGGCTCACCTGAATTGTTGGTGTACTTCGGTACACTTGTGTAAGCCTTTTTGAGGGTATCCAATTCAGGAACAGCCGTTGTAAGGATTAGAGAAGGTTTTCACACTATGTTGTTAACTTTCTCGAAATAAGGAGATTCCTTTCACGAATCGAGTCCTGAAAATGTAGGTCGGTACTTAGATTTTATCCAAAGTACTGATAACCGTCCTTAATAGGATTCGGGCGGCTCATGTGCCCGACCAAGGTGAATGGAATCAAGACATTTATTAGTAAAACAATCGTAGTCGTCTAATCTTTATCAAAGTCCACAATGATCGATTGGGAATTATGACTAACCTTTACCATGCAGTTATCGATGAATGATCCTTGGAGGAAAGACTGTTACTATTCCACATACTCATACTAATGAAGATAAAGTACTCACCAAAGATCAAAGCAAAATTCAGTTATGAAAGATTCTACATCAAAGTCAAAGAATCTACAAAGTAAAGTGACATAGATCAAAGTGAAGTAAAGAGAACCTCATTAGTATGAAGATTCAAAGTCAAAAGAAGTATGAGCATGCTGGATGAAGACATAAAGATACCACATGCGAAGACGTTGATGAAAGGCAGACCACGACATTATCATATCACAAAGAACAAGAACAAAGAACGAAGATACAAGAGACGTCAAAGCCAACGAAGCAATGAAGACGTCAAGAAACCTTAGATGACCAACCCTTATGGGGAGATTGTTGGGAATACGTGTAATCAATATAAAGTGTCGGTCATTCATATATGTAATAGGTTGCTTTCTAATAGGCCTTTATGTTTAGTTTTAGTATTCGGTCCATGTAGAAGGCCCATGGGCCGTGGGTTTATGTTTAAACTTCTAGAAACACATCACATGGTGATGCCCTAGCTACTTGTCCTATAAATACCCATGTACACACTCATTTTATGTTGTTGGTTATTTCATTTATACTAAGAAACCTTTGTCATTTTCTCTCTTGAAGTAATCGACCACTCTATATCTTTCTCTCTTATTTCTCCCATTTATATACTTGTGTTAATCTAATGTGGTAACCTAACAATGTGGATTGCGACTATGGGTGAAGAGATATAATCTCTTCATAAGAACAATACATGGGAATTGGTGCAACTACCTGAAGGAAGAAAAGTTGTTGGTTGTAAGTGGGTTTTCAAGATGAAACCTGTCTTATCGAGCTCAGACATCATTAGATTCAAGGCACGTTTGATCGCGAAGGGATATAGCCAGAAGGAGGGAATTGATTACAATGAGAGTTTCTCCCCAGTGGTACATCATACATCTATTTGAGTGTTACTATCCTTAGTAGCACATCACGACTTGGAGCTAGAACAATTAGATGTAAAGATTGCATTTCTTCACGGTGACCTTGAGGAAGAAATTTATATGAGCCAACCCAAAGGTTTTGTTGTTCAAGGCAAAGAAGACCACGTTTGTAAGCTCCGAAAATCTCTATATGGTTTGAAACAGTCTCCAAGACAATGGTACAAGAGATTTGACAGGTTTATGGTAAAGCATGGTTTTAGCAGAAGTGCTTATGATTGTTGTGTTTATCATAGAAAGGCAACGTCTGGATCACTTATCTACTTACTCTTATACGTTGATGATATGCTCGTAGTGGCTAAAGACATAGAGGAGGTTAATAAGTTGAAGATTCTTCTCAACATAGAATTTGATATGAAAGATTTGGGAGCAGCTCGAAAGATTTTGGGTATGGAAATAATTCGAGATCGAAAACATGGTAAGCTTTTCTTATCTCAGAAAAGTTACAGCGAGAAGATTATTTCTTGTTTTGGCCTGAGTTCAAAAAAATCGGTAAATACTCCTTCCTCGGAAAATTTCCGTTTATCTACTGCTTGTGCACCTCTAAGTGAGGCAGAGGCAAAGTATATGTACCGAATACCCTATGCTAGTGCTGTTGGGAGCTTGATGTATGTATGTTATGGTTTGCACAAGGCCGGATATAGCTCACGTGACGAGTGTTGTATCACGATATATGGCTCATCCCAAGAAAGAGCATTGGAATGCGGTGAAACGCATTTTTGGTTATTTGAAAGGGACATATGATGTTGGCCTCATTTACGGTGGTGAAAGTGAATATTTTGTTGCCGGCTACTCAAATTCGGATTATGCTGCGGATCTTGATGCTAGAAGATCCTTGACAGGTTAGGTTTTCACTATTGGAAATTCGATTGTAAGTTGGAAAGCTATATTACAACCATCAGTTGCTTTATCTACTACCGAAGCCGAGTACATGGCTTTAACTGAAGCAGCTAAGGAGGGAATTTGGTTGAAAGGTTTGATTGAAGATCTTGGTTTCCTTCAAGATCAAGCAACTGTGTTTTGCGATAACATGAGTGCTATTTGATTGGCTAAAGACCAAGTGTACCATGACCGGACTAAACACATAGATGTTCGTTATCACTTTATTCATACAGAAAGAAAAATCAAAGTGAAGAAGATTGGCACTGAAGACAACCTTGCGGGTGTGTTTACCAAACCGATTCCTTTGAGCAAGTTTCGTCACTGTTTGGATTTGCTCAATATCGATAATTGGAAATATGGTGTTACTTAGGAGTTGATTTCAAGGTTGAGATTGTTAGACGAGTTTTACTTAAACTCCTAAGGCTAGTTTGGTAATTTCGGCACTATATAGTTTAGCTTGTTTTATAAGGGTAGTTTGGTACTAGTGGTGTAGCAAGTATCTTTAGACTTAAGTAATTGTATGTCGGTTGCGGGGCAATTTCATATCTCCCCTTAGTTTAGTTGGAAATTTCATATATACCCAAACATGCATTAAAACATTATACATTATGCATTCAATACTTGCACTTTGGGTATATATGAAATTAATCATGAAAGTAGGGTGATATATGAAATTAATCTTTTTGGTGTTGTTTATCTATCCCATCCCTGATCCTAACATTTATCAAAAGCTTTGAAAAAAGATCAAATGGTTTACAATAATAAGACCCCATGACCGGGTGAGGTTTATAATAACATGTCATGAAATAATTTTTAGGATTATAAATCCTATAAGTATATGTGGGTGACTATTTTGATATCTATTGGATCTATAAAGCTTGAAATGGTTATGCATAGCCAAAATTGATCTTTGAATTGATTAAGAATTAGCAAGTTTATGTTTTTGACATAAAACAATCTATTATAAAAATAAATTTCCATATACATCAAAGTAAATGATCTGACTATGAGTATATAACATGCAATTCTGAATCAATCAAATCAGTATTTATATAATTCCACTCCCATGTTTCTATGAACAACAAAAATTACTATACACTCATTTAAAAAAATCAAATTCCATATACATGCAAACACTCACATCTCTTTCTGTATGTACCTATCTATATACGTATTCATCACACTCTTTGCCGGTGAAACTTTACAAAGAATGGAAGAGATATATGTCATGAAGTTCTCCTCTATATAAACTGCAGTCCACCACAAAATACAAACTTACTTTAAAGGTTTTTTTGCAACTGGCCTTGTGGTCTTTGTAGCTGATGAACTAGCACTAGCAGGTTTCCGTGTTGTTGATGTTGATGGACTAGCCCTGTTTATGTCGAAAGAATATTTAAGTGATTTAGAAGGTTTAGCTATTTAAATATACTCTAAGCGATTTTCAACCCATTCGAACCCTTCTCAATTTGGCTATTAATTTGACTCATTAGAGATATAACAATGTACCTGCTTTGTGGACTCTTTGCTGCCGCTGCACTAGGTTTCTTGAGCTTTGATGCCGCACCACTAGCAACTTTCTGCGACTGAGAGTCAGCTTCTGAGGACTCACTGGTTGCATCATCTTCGTCATCACCACCATCATCTATATTACCATCTTGACCATCACCTCCCTCCTTTGCTAAAGTAGCCTTAAGGAATGCCACCTGCTCTTTCAATTTCTTCAAATCCCCGTCATCATTATTTGCTTTAGCAGCCCCAAGTTCAACCGTAGACACACGTTCTGCAAATTTTAATGTACTAACTGTTTCTCCAACTGTATCCGGATCAGGACTTACATGAATAAACATCAACGTCTTAGCTTGCCCACCTACATATTGAAATCATTCATAGGCTTATTAACGAAAAATTAAACATTAAAAAAAATGTAGTACAGTAATCTTTAGGCGTGAATACTTACCAAGAGCATCTTGTAGTAAGAGGGTGAGTTTACTGTTTCTATAAGGAACATGTGCATTTTTTTGAGAAAGACACGCTATGACGTCTCCTAAAGCGGAAAGTGATTTATTTATGTGTGTTGCCTCCTTTAATCTGTCACCTGTAGCTTCTGTTTTGTCGGCTCTTTCACTTCCAGCAAGATCAACCAGATGCATGCAACCTCTAACCGTAGAACCCGATGTCAAGTCCTTTCCACTTACGTGAACCGTAACGCAACTACAGAAACGTTTTTATAAAAAGTCATTGAAGAAGCTACTATCCATCCCAGAATAAGTGTCCACATTTTTATTTTAGATTATCTCAAAATAAGTATCCCCTTCTATTATAATTTTCCAAGTCTACCAATATACCCTCAGTTACATCATATTACAAAATTGCATTAATTATACCTTAAAAGTGTGTATTGATAAATTTGGCGTTATACTAGTAACCAGTGTAACGGCATTCCTAAAACTGTTTGCCGTTGTCACTTATTTTGGGATGGAGGAAATATATATATAGGCCATTTTTGTAACGGAAACAATAAGGGAGGGTACCTGTGAGAACGACTACTACGAGCATTCATTGCAGTAGAGCCCACAGCACGATTTTTGTGACCGAGATTCATTAAACGTACAACATCTTCTGTTTTTGAAACAGGTACAAGAGCTGCATCTGGTACATTTATCCCATTTGCAGTCCCCAGTCTAATTTCTAATGTGGATAGTCGTTAAGAATACATATATAATAATAGTAAATTTGTGGATGTGCTTTTGCAGGGAACTCATAAAAAAACTGACCACAAATACTGTTTTTGGGTGTTAAAATGAGATGTAGTCTCTCAAAATAACCATAATCTTTTACCATTATATAACTAGTTATGTTGCAGTTGGTATAAGATTTAAAATCCAAAGCTGATCACATAATTATAAGTAGTATTTGTTTTCCAGACAGTAAAAATAGATTATTGTGACCTTTTAACGCTCGATAATTAGTTCCAAATTGCAAGATTTGTGAATATTTAACAGCTTTTACTATATAATAAAGGATATTTTGTGACAGACCCATCTGTATTAAGGAGATCTCGAACTTGTTCATTGTAAATTTCAAGCATCTGGACATGAACTTCATAAGCAATCATGTTCTTCCTCTGCTGTTGGATGTCAAACAAATCATTCAACGCCCTATAGTTCACTCCCATCAATTCTGGTGTAAGGTCTTCAGGTCCAGTCTGCAAAAGAACACATATTTTAGCAACAGAATGAGTCCCATTTCTTATGAAAGCGTGAATGAACATGTTACCATCGTGAAAGTTTTTCCTGATCCAGTTTGACCATATGCGAATATGCAAACATTGTATCCATCAAGAACAGAACGGATCAATGGTTGGGTGTCTGTGTATACCGATGCTACAAGAACATGAAAATGGAAAGACACAGAGATATATAAGTTGGTTAACATTTAAAGAAGGGTTTGTATTTTGGAGAGATTACTGACCTTGAGTTGCTTGTGGATTAAAAACTCTATTAAATGTGAATAATTTCCGGGTCTCTTTACCGCCTTTTGCAGGTGTAATAACTGTCATAGTAACCTCATCCGTGCAATCAACACAGCTCGGTTTTGGTGGACCAAAAGCTGGTCTCACTCGGCAGTAGACCCTAATACTTCCTTTTAAATCTTGCACTTGATTATATAGCTTTCGGTTTTCATCTACAACTTTGCGGTAACCTGCTGCAGCTTGAGCCAAACTACGCAAGTGCTTTCCTGATATAAATAATCAATTTTTTTTTAAATGCATTTCCTTCTTCCGGGTTGCCAAGATTTCAACAAACCAACACTGTTATTAAAGGTGGCAAGATGGGCGGCTTGGGTGACGGGTCAAAATAGACCATGGTTTACTACAGGATGGATCAGGTGAGGTTGACCCTCAAACTTTTGCCCATTATTAAGAAGTGAATAGTGAGATGATTACAAAAACAATATTATCAAAAGAAAATCTCTATCCTTTGATATAAACGTTTTTGAGGTTTCATGTATTAAATATATACACTTTAGGATACTTTCAACCCGTCGGAAATAAAACACAACACAGATCAACCCTTTTTAAGTAAAAAGGTCAAAATTGCACCCTCTGGATAGAAGGTAAAAGGGAAGATTGTACCTAAATTATCGACCTCTTGTTGATAGTTTTTTTTTAGCAACTCCATATCAGCTTTTGCAGTAGAAAAGGTATTTTTCAGTGCCTGTGTGATATATTAATCTTTGATTAGGTATCCGCTAATAAAAACTATCTAGGATACTGATAAAGGTTGAGAATATACTTGCAACTCTTTATGTTGGTAGTCAACCAGCCTTTGCTGCTTCATATGACTTGATTTTAATCTCTCGGATTCTGCATTGACCCAATTGTAATATTCATCTTCCTTCTTTTCTTCCGCTGCTCGTCTTTCCATCTCTTTCTTCCTTTCCGTCTCTCTCTTCTCTTGCATTTCTTTTTTCTTTTCTAGTGTCATCTTTCTTTCCATTTGTTTCTTCTTTTCCGTCTCGTCATTCGTATCAGTAGTAGATTGATTCGCATCATCTATAACTTCTTCATCGTCCATCTCATCATCTATGTCACTTGTGGTATCTAAATCTTCATCGTCATCATCATCTTCTTCTTCTATCTCGTTATTTACATCACCAGTAACATTATCTTCCGTTTCTTTATGTATACCATCAGTGGTAGCCTTCTTGGTAAATATGGTTGGTTTCTTTTCTATCTCGGTATTTGTATCAGTAGCAAACTTCTTGGCAAATGTGGTTGTTTTCTTTTCTGAATCGTTGTTTATATCAGCAGATGGTTTCTTGATATCCGAGTTTGTTTTCTTTCTCATCTCGCTAACTATACTACTAATGGACTGTCACGCAATTGAATGAGTAACCAACTCGAAAATGCTGAAGTTATGCAGAAATTGGAACATAATCATACACAACAATAATACCTTTGTTTCTTCTGTTTTCTTGGTCTCTGATTCTTCCTTCTCGTTATTTATCACATTATTGAATGCCTATTATGCAGGTGAATCAAATCAAATATTTTATTTGAATCAATAGAGAACATGTCAAATTGAAATTGCTATTAAGTCAACATTAACTGGATTTACATACCTTCAAAATATCTTGTTTCTTGAAGGGTGTTCTCGGTTTGGAGTCCCGAGGGGATGGCTGCCATTCAGAAAGGTTTTTCTAGAATCAGCAAATGTCTATGATATGGGGAAATCAGATGGTAGTCACAACTATACCTTTATGTCTTCCTTACGAGCTCTAGGAGGCTCATTCTTAGCATTAAGTAAAGCAATTGCAGCCATCTGTTAAAAAAAATATATATATTAATTATATAGAATACAGTTCTGGCATACGTGTCTGTCTGGCTAATGCTCTGCATATCTGCGTACCTTTTCTTTGTGGATGGCCAATCGTCGTTCAAACTCTTCTGTGAGTTTGCTTAACACAATCTCAACAACCTGGTACAAGGGGATGCAAAATTACATATACTTTTTTGAGCTTGTGAAATGATTGTAAAGTTTTATAGGCGGTGTACATCTAATAAAGCATCTTCTAGTAAGTACTCACCACAGGAATATCTTCTCGCTTCTGATCCGAAAGAAGTTCACGAACACGCATGTGAAGAGGCTTTACAAACACGGCAATGACTCAAATTTTTCAGAAGGTTTAACATGTTGCATCATTTGCGCATAAAGAAACGAAACTATACTAACCTTATCCTCAACATCTTTCCAAAGATCACCACATTTAGCCATATCCAACGTGTTAACAACCATTTGTTTCCTTTCTGGAGAGAGTTTCGGATTCCCTTCAAACTTGAATGTGCCATGTGCGCCTGCCTTTTTCCATTCGCCATATGATTTTAGCGCTAGTACACAGTTTACAACTCTTGATAACTTCCCACCCTATACGTTACCATAAAAATTAACTAACAAACAAATTATCATTTTACATATGATTTCCGTTTGTTTCTATGGAAACTTTACCTGTTCCAAGTCAGAGGCTTCAAAAGTTGGAAGCCCTCTTTCTTCTATAGCTGAAAGAAAATTTATGATATTTTCAAAGTACGGGCATGATGACAAAGGTGCTCCATCAGGTATAATAACAGAATCGCTCGGGGCTTCCTCAACCTGAAAAACCAAGGTACACAATGTTTTACAGTACTATTTTATTGTATAACATAATACTACAAAAAAATGAAAGGTGCTTACTTTTGGAATGGCACCGCGTTCAATCTTGTTAAGAACTTTGCAAAGAATGATCCCACTTCTTAGCCCCAGTCTAAAATTTTGTTCTGAAGGCTCAGCCGGTAAATCTTTTGCAGCTACAACACCTACCGATTTTCTTAGCCATCTTGTTGCTTCATATCTTTTTGTTGCTGAACGTCACAAACACCAAAATTTCATAACCACAAACACAGCACAAAATATATATAAATGTGCAAAAATAAAACCAAAATGCATGAATTCATATAATACCAAAAATGACAAACTATACCGAATTCTTAATGTGTAAAAATAATTACATAGTAAATGATCAATGAAAGAAAACTCACAAATTTTGGCATCACTGTTTGACGTCGTGCTAACCTCACACAATTGCTCCCCATGTTCGAGAAGAATATCTTCAACCATTGATGCAACAGAAAAGTCGAATGCGCCATAAGTTCCCGCCATTGTAAAAAAACAAACCAAAAAACAGAAAGACACCCAGAATTAAAATCCTTAAATAAAAGCTTATGATCACAAAAATTCAGCTTCAGAGACTTGTTGAGATGTCATTGCATGTTAAAAAATAATGAATAGTGCATGTTATAAACAAAGAGAGATTATATACAAAAAAAACTTGCAACTTTTGTGAAATATATTTTACTTGTTCTCTTTCATTTTTGTGTTCATCATTTTTAAACCAAATCTTTTCACAACTTTTAAAATTTTGTTGTTAAAGAATCATTAATCATTTTTTTTTTTTTTTTTTTTTTTTTTGTTCCGTGTATGTCGCCATGGAATGAAAGCTCCTAATGGCTTATAATTATACAAGAGTTTGGGCCAGTCTTTTTGGTTACATAACATTTTTGCATAAATAATCTTAGACACCCCTTATTTATATGCCTATTTTATAGGAGGTTATGTTTCAACTTTTGTCAACAAAGGCAAAAATGCAAGTTTAGTTACGAACTATTAACGTTTTATTTATTTTAATCATGGTGACTTGGTACAAAGAATTGGTCTTTGTTATCATATTTGATCAAACAAAAATGTGCACCATAATTAATTATAAAAATCAAGCTCATGTAACAAAATTATCAAATGAAAATAAAGAAAATAAAAATATAAATAGTGGCATCATATTCATCTATATGAGCCTTAATTAAGCCAAGGTGCAAGTGGTCACTTATAGATGGCACGTTAAGTTCATTTTCTAGTTGGTCAATGAAGAACTAATGCTCGGCTCTTTTATAATAGATGATGGCTACTGGTAGAAAACTCGTTTAGTCCATGCTTGCAATTTCATATGTTGGCATGGGCGTGCTATAGAACTAACGAGGATCTAGATTACACGATCGTTACAGTTTTTGATGTCATCGTCTACGTGTGTAAGATGTATAGTCACCAAAAAAATACAAATTTCATACACCTTAATTTCATCCCGCGGTTACTATGGTCGCATACAATATAAGATGATCCTTGACTCGACACCATTAAACTAATCTTGAACCCGACTCACTAAACAAGTTTTTTAATACAGGTCGAGCTCACCATGAGAAATACTTGATTTCAATTCATTGTTTAAATAGCTTGTATTAAACACAATTTTTTAAATATCCATACTACTTTGCCATAAGTAATTCCATATGCACTTATGCATATGTTTCTTAAACTTGAAATCTAATTGCAATGTGTTTCCAAACTCATATTTTACTCAATAAAAGTTTAATTTGTTAATAAAGTGAGTTGTAAATAACATAAAATTTTAAAAAGGCACCGATCACTTTATCTTTAACATGAATAAACTTTTGTCCCTCTTTGACTAGCCGAAAGCGACCTAGGCCGGTTAATGATTTCGACAAAATTTTACTTTAACATTTTAGCCAATTTTGTTTTGCCAAGTATCACACACTCATAATTCCCTCTATTAGTCAACACATGAATAAAATCATGAATGCTAATTGGTGCAATTTCTTGGATACATAATGATTAACTTAAGTATCATGCACATTATGTTTATTGTCATACACATTTGAATTAGACAAATACTTTTAAGCAGGGGCGGAGCCATGTTGATAATAGTGGGGGCGATGCCCCCAACCAAGTTCTTGCGGATACGCAATATATATAGGGAAAGAAGTCAAATTGTTGGGAAAAAGGTTAAGTGCCCTCGCCCACAAAATATAATTGCCCTCATCGCACTAAGTTTGCTAAACATGAAGAGTAATTTGGATTTTCCAGTAGTTTTTGATGATTTGTTCTACCGGAAGTTATGGAGGAAAGAAGTGGGAAAGTGAGAAAGTGAAGGGGTGGGGAAGTGAGAGGGGGGGTGAGTGGGTAAATTAAATATAGTTTGTTTAATATTTGTCTTTTTTTATTCATTTACTATAACTTTGATGGTTGACTTTTTTTTCTTCATTTACTTGAATTACTCAAAGAACCATAAGTGATTTAATAAGACTTTTACTAATCTTAGCCATGTTAAATAAATCATTAAGTACTTTTATCCGATCCTTGAATACAATCACCAGTCAAATTTTATTTCATAGACTCTTAAATTTATAATTATTGTTAATCGCACAAAATAGAGCATTTTTGTTACCTTTGTATGAAACCCGACCCGACCCGGCTTATTTCAAATTACGTTAAAAATTTGACATCTTCTGACATTTTATTTAACCTTTCTTGTTGCTCAATACCCCCTGTGATCACTTTTTGTGGCTCCGCCACTGCTTTTAAGAGATATTTTGCTAACTTGACTAAATTATAACATGATTTAACCCAAAACCAATAAAAAAGTTAGAAGGAATGTCCTTTCCTAGTTGTACCTTACAAGTACCATCCTTTGTATCCCAAAAGTAGATCATGGACCTAGTGCGAATGATTATTGTGAATCTACATAAAATCTCAATCTTACACAAAAACTAGTCATGAAGACCCGTGCGTTGCACATGGGCTGTATATAAGTGTTCATAGCGTAATCTTCGACACTTATTTTCGTCATTATATATATCTAAGTTGTGATGGTATCACACCTTTTTTAAGCATGGCACACATTTAAAATAGTTTATTGACATTAAAATAGTATATGTGAAGAGAATTTTTTCAAGATGTTACATTTAAAAAAGTTTCTTCACATGTAATTTTTTAATATGTATAAGTTACATAAATTATTTTTTTCCTATTTATTTGGCACCTTTGTCAAAGTTAGTTGCTAGTCCTTCAGACCCGTGCGTTGCACACAGGCTTTTCTAAGTGTTCATAGCGTAATGTTCAACATTGATTTTCGTCATGTTTGAAACTCTCATGTGTTCATAGCGTAATGTTTAGCACTAATTTTCGTCATGTTTGAAACTCTCATGTTTGGGTGATGGTCGGACTTTCTTAGTCAATGGTTTTATAGCCTTCAAGACCAATAGTACTTAATCTTATAAGTCCAATAGTGTACACTATTACATTGTTCATTTATTCAGTTATCTAAGTGTTCACAACGTAATTTTTGGCACTATTTTTTGTAATATTTGAAACTCACTTTTTGGTTATGGACGGACTTTGCTGGTCAATAAGTTTCAGCTTTTAGATGCACGTGAGGTTAATTTATGTTGTGTGATGCACTGAGATTGGATCAAATTGTTTCTTGCGTAATGTTCAGCACTAATTTTCGTCATGTTTGAAAATCTCATTTATGTTTGTGTAAATTGTTTAATTGTAAGTTTGATGGTGCATGTAATTGAAACGTGACACGTCATGTTTAAGTAAATATTTATAAAATAAGTTAGAGTTATAAAATCATGTTATATACAATTCAAATATCTAAGGTAGCATCATTAGTGGTGGTGACCAAGTCTTGCATCGGGTCAAATGATGCATCTTCAGACTTCTGCCTTTTAAGATTTGGCTCACTTTCTTGTGTTTATTCAATGATGTAGAATATTAGTTTATATCTTCTACGTTGCCGTCCTATGAATTTTGATTTTTGCAATGCATGATAGTGTTTAAATGTGAAAGATAAAACTTAACTATCACTACTTCATTTTTATGTGTTATTCTAATATACTATGTAGTACAATATTTTGTTGTCAAAATATATCATTATTTATCTCAATCATTTACCAACTTTTTTTTCTCATTCTACTTCGTTCATATCTATTTAAAAGTCAAACTATTTGCACGCCAATTTCATAATATTTAAAACATTATGATTGTACAATATACCACCCATCTCTTCTGCAACTTGCAACTGTTACTACTTGCTCCTTCATTCCCACTCATGAAATATTGAGGCCTTACCACCTAAATTCATCCTATCAAATTTATAACTACAAATACAAATCTATAATAAATCTCTTTTATACGTATAATTTTTATTAACTAAAGTCAAATGTTATTTAAGCTAAATGTTAAATAAGCTAATTTAGTATAATGGTGAGGCCCAGATATACAACGATCTATAACTCGGACAGAACCCGTGCGATGCACAAAGGTTGTATTTAATTGTTTATAGCGTAATGTTTGTGTAAATTATGGTGCATAATTCATATTTAAACATGTGTCCCAAATCATATTTAAACAGCCAAATTACATGAAGAAATTGTGCCCTTTATTCAACTTTCTAATTGGGCTAATATCAAATTTTCTTTCTAGGTAACACACAATCAAGGCTCATTTAAATTGAAAATAGGAACTAATGAATCGGTGATAAAAGAGGTAAAAATATCTTGTGAATTAATTATGTTTATAGCCAATTTCAAAACATATTAAAAGATTGATGGTAAATATAAATATGGTAAACGTTACTACTAAAAATATTGTGGTTGTTTGTGTATGTCCATAAAAAAGCTCATCTATATATTATCTTTCTCGAAGTTAGTCGTAATTGTAACCAACATTTTAATTTGTAACTTGTAACTTGTAATTTATAGTATATAGTTTGTAAACGTACTTTATGTGATATTAATAGTATATCATCAAGTCTTTTTTTTTTTATTATTATTGCAAATTCATGTGAATGTCCACGGTTATTCAAATTTAGAAATATTTAAGGAACACTGGTACAGAAAGTGGCTTTCGTCACACATGTTGTTTTTCGAACGGCCACACAGTCACTTTTTTATATGACTAAATGTACCAGAATAAAATAAACAGTCATACTTGATCCGACTTGTGTGACCATTTCGGAATTACATCTGAGGCTACAGCCACACATTTGAATATTTTCGTCACTAGAGGTATCTGGTAAAACTTGTTTTGATTATTTAGTCACTTATAATTTGGGACGTGTGACGGATACAAATAAGTTTGAAACATTAGTCACACTATATATATACATATGTGACAAATATATGTCACACAATTGAACAGTGCGACCAAAATCCATATATGGTCACATAAAGTAATTGTGTATGTGGCTAAATCATATACTCAAGTTTGTCACACATTATTTAAATGTTACTGCTAGTTTTTGTTGAAAATTTAGCCACATATGAATTTGAAATGTGTGACAACTGAAAAGTAAGTTTGAAGCATTAGTCACAATATGCGTTTAAAAGTGACAAATATATGTCACACACTTGAACAGTGTGACCAAATGTCATATATGGTCACACTAAACCATAGGCATACATGATTAAGTGTGACCAAAATTCGATAGATATGGTCACGTAAGTTAATATGTGTGTCTAAAGTTTAGTGTGTGTTTGCCTGCCAAATCCTAATGTGTATGGTCACATTTAATTGTAACAGAATCATGTAACTATAGGCTATACCATAGTCACACCATATCACAAATGTGTATCTAAATTATGTTTATGGCCACATTATAAGGGTATTATATGTGACCAATACATTCAAAATAGTCACACTGTGAAATATTCATGTGACTATTATTTATAGCAAAATATGAACTCAGTTACCATTAACCTTGATATTAGTCACATTGAGTGTTTGTGTGACTAAATTCAAGATGTTACATATGGTCATCACATGAAGTATTTATTTAGGTGTCTAAATCATAGTCATATTTTGTCACACATTATTTAAGTGTAGTCACAATTCGATACATATGGTCACACATTTCTGATAACTTATGTAATTTTGAGGGGTTAGATATGGGATTTTATAGTCTATCTAGTTTGAGTCTAATTTGATATTCACTGAATTGAGTTCAGACTATTAGTCTTGACTCTTCATTTGCCCCATTACAATGCTGAGATTTTATAGTCTATCTAGTTTAATGCAATAGTATGTAAGTATGTTACTTGCCCCTAGGAACTAGGTTACTTGACTTTCTAAAGTCAATTTTCAACTTTAATGAAGTAACATGTTACTAAAGTGCCTGCAAGTGTATATACATGATAAATGGAAACTGCAAATACAATAAAGCTTGACTGCAAGTGGATATATAACTGTTAAAACCGCCAAATATTTCATTGCCATTGAAAAGCTTGACTTTTTGGAGTTAAAATCAATTACAACAGGCTAAATTACAGAAACAACTATTTAATACTAAAACTGCTAATCATCTAACAGTACTAACTTAACAATACCAGCAGTAACCTTGCACTTAGCCTTGAGCAGCAGTCTCAACTTCAACCAGCAGTCTTAACTGTTACACTAGCAGTCTTAACTTGCAGCATGACATGCTTCACTTGGATTTTTGTATAACAATACCTTCACAGTCGGTTCGATAGTAGTCACTTCGTGATTCCTTGCCCAAGTCTTCTTTACTTACACATGGCAATATGTTTTCATTACGCTCGTGAATGACTGTACTAAACTCCTCATCGACTTCGTCATATGTATCTTTGTAATTCTTGGTAGGTGTTTTAAAGACAATAGACAAATTTTTATGTGCCTGGTCTTTCACATAAAACACTTGTGTTGCTTGTGAGGCTAATATGAACAGATCATCCTTGTGGCCTAAACTATTCAGGTCTACCAACGTATAACCAAGAGTTTCGTGTTTGACCCCACCAGTTTTGAGATTAACCCAGTCACATTTGAAAAGAGGAATTTTCCTGAAACGATAATCTAGTACCCATATCTCTTGTAAAACCCCATAATAAAATGCTTTTCTTGTGGTTGCAACTTCTTTGGATATGTGAAGATCTACTGCCTCAACACTAACCCCACTGTTCTGGTAAACTATGCCATCATTACTTTTCATACGAAATGTATACCCATTGATGTTATACGCCTCGTATTTCACTATGCTGGCGCGTGGTCCAAATGATATCCACCTCACAGTTTTTGATACACTATCATTGGATATCGCTAACTCTCTCTCAACCTGAATTTCATTACAAGTATATATTACCTTTAAATTGCAGGAACAACAAACAAACAATTAAAGAATAGGAGTGTTTGGGATAATGAAATGGTATGCTGGTGGACCTCTATCTAATGTCATATACAGGAGGGACAATTATGATGATAGCAACAAACAAACAATTATAAACAACATACGAGTAATTACCTCTTCGTGTAACCACTTAGCAAAAGATTTACTGTGCTCATTTTCCAGCAATGCCATTTTTTTACCCGGGTTTTTTGTTTTCAAAACTTCCTTGTGTCGCCTGAAACAAATAAACGTCTTTGATTATTATATTTGATAGAACATTTTAAGCAACGAAATCGACATGTGTTAGTAATACTTACTCGATATACGGTTGAATTTCATCTGTATTTTGTATTACATACAAATGTGCTTTCTGAAAGGATTCTCCGAAAACTTCACTTGATTTGCCGGCCGACAATGGCTTTCCGTCCTCATCTTCATTGGTTACATGTTTATCAGCTGGGATACCAATAGTTTTCATGGTTTTATGATATTCGCTAAAAAACTCTATTGTTTCTTCCGCGATAATCTCCTCAGTAATGCATCCCTCTGGTCTATTTCTGTTTCGCACATGTCCTTTAATAACCTTCATACATCTTTCGAAGGGATACATCCACCGAAAGCATATGGGACCACATAATTTTGCCTCCCTAGTTAGGTGCACAGTCAAGTGTATCATAATATCAAAAAATGATGGAGGAAAGAACTTCTCGAGTAGGCACAGTGTCACAACAAGTTCTTCTTGCATCTTATCTAGTTCTTGCAAGCTGATTTCTTTCCTACATATAAATTTAAAGAAAAAGCAAAACCTGATAATAGCATATCGTGTGGGCGGGTGCATGACTGAACGTATAGCAATGGGCAAAAACTCTTGCATTAGCATGTGATAGTCATGCGATTTAAGGCCAATGAGCTTCCTATCATTTAGGCTGACCAAACTAGAGAAATTTGAACAATAGCCTTGTGGTACCCTGATGTTGCTTAACGTTTCACAAAAGATGTCTTTTTCAGCATTCGTTAATGTGTAACCTGCTGGAGGTAGTGTTGTTTTGTCTGCTTCTTGCCTAGCAAACAACTCTTCTTTTATCCCCAACTCTTCCAGATCCAGTCGAGCATTCATTCCATCTTTTGTCTTTCCAGGAACATTCAGCAAAGTTCCGAGTAGACTCTCACCAACATTCTTTTCTACATGCATGAAGTCAATACAATGCGGAACAGAATGATGCCTCCAATACCTTAGCTTTCGATACCAAATGTTGAATTTCTTCCAATATGCTTCATTTGCTTGGCTTGAACTACCCTCTTCTTCTGTTGTTTTCTTTTTCTGCTTTTTAATGTTCCCACCTCTGCCTCTGGTATCTGCTTGGTTTTCTTTCCCCACTTATTTTCAATATGTTGTACCTCGTTGTATATTTGTTAATGGATTTGGAGCATGACGTGGTTCTTCTTGTCCATTAAACGCCTTCCTTTGCGTTCTGAACGGATGGTTGTATGGTAGATATCGTCTGTGTCCAGCATAACTTTGCTTGGATGAGGCGGAAAGTCTAACACAGTGTGTATCTTTCCCACATACTACACAACCTTTGAATCCACTGTATGGGCAGCCACATAATGTACCAAGTGCAGGGTAATCATTTATCGTCCATAACACAACGGCACGCAGATTAAAGTTTTCTTTTTTGGAAGCATCATATGTATCAACCCCTTCCTCGAATAAGGTATGCAGATCATCAACCAACGGTTCTAAAAATACATCGATATCATTTCCCGGGTATCCCGATATTAATACCGAAAGCATGATAAACTTTCTTTTCATACACAACCATGGAGGAAGGTTGTATATGACAGATAAAACTGGCCATACACTGTGATGCCTATTTCCTGAGTTGACGTCAACCCCATCAGCCGATATTCCTAGCCGTAGATTTCTCGGATCTTTAGCAATTTCGGGGAATTTTTCATCTATGGTACGCCATGCCTGTAAATCTGCGGGGTGACGTAAAACACCATCTGTTATCCTCCTTGTTGCGTGCCATGTTAGATCTTCTGAAATACTTTCTAACTTAAAGAGGCGTTGCAGTCTTGGTATAATTGGAAAGTACCACATTACCTTTGCCGGAATGTTTTCGTACACTTTATGTGTCTTACTATCCACCTTCCATCTTGACGTCCCACAAGTTGGACAAACAGTCAACTCCTTGTTAACCTTCCAGTAAAGAATGCAGTTGTTGCTACATACATGTATCTTTTTGTATCCTGATCCCATCATTCTCACTAGTTTTTTGGCCTGATAAGTTTTTTCAACCATTTCGTTACCAGCAGGTAGCATCTTTTTTAACAATCCTAGTAATTCAGTAAAGAACTTATCAGAAGCTCCATACTTACCCTTCAAGTTGAGTAGTTTAACTATTGCGGACAACTTTGTGAAGTCAGGACATCCTTCGTAAAGTGGCTTCTCCGCGTCTAATAATAGTTGTTGAAACTTGGCAAGGCCATCCTCATCAAAACATTCTTTTGTAGCATTAACCATGTCTACTGTTGCTGAGCCATCTGTTGGAATTTCTGGACCAAAATCCATGTCGAAATTCGTGTCTTCAACAAACTCCTCTGTTGTAGCGTTAACAGGTATTTGGGCAGTTGTTGCTTGCTCATCATTTTCTCCATGTGTATCCCATTTTGTGTAGCTTTGATTAATCCCGTGGTAGAATAAATGGAACTGCACATCCTCCACTTTCTGCTCTATGCGGTTTAAACATGAGATACATGGACATGGCATCTTAAGCTGTTGTTTATTACCTCGTGGGTCGATGTTCCTCATCTTCTGCAAGTTGGTTTCTGCATACTTAATAAACGCTTCTACTCCAGCAATATATTGTTTCTTGGTCCTACTAGTTCTCATCCAAGACTTGTCCATGCTATTGTTGAGGTCAAATGGTAACGTATATATCCTACAAGTCACAAATTAAACCAATATAAGCATCAAATCATGTGTGCATAAGTAAACCAAGTATTTACCACTAGTAGTACAAAAGATACTACTGCTAGTGAAAGTTAGTACTGCTAGTATAAAGTTAGTACTGCTAGTACAAGTCACAAATTAAACCAATATAAAATTGTAAATGTTTGATACGTTTGGGCCCAACTCTAATGTGGGATAAAATGTTTATTTTGAAAATATTACAACTATACATTAGTAAAATCTAGTATTAATGGTTTTTGTTGCAAATTAAAAATTAAAATATACTTAAGAAAGTCAAAATCAAAGTCAAACTATGTTTATTACACCTAAATGCAGGAAGTTACCTGCACATACCAACCAAGTCTTTAATGGCATTTACTTATACATTGAACTATGTGATCCTCTTTACTTTAAATGGTCATTACATAAACACAATATTACACACAACATTACACCATCAAAAACCTGTCAAACACTAAACCTCATCCATAATGACTTCCAAGCCAAATGTTATTGAAATATCCTCTGAATCATTAGAACTAATGTCTCCTAAACCTGATTGGAATTTCCCCTACCCTCCTACAGGTAGCTTTGGTAAGATACCACCTAAGGGAAAGGTTGTTGACTCAAGCTCTGATTTTAGCTCCTTTAACAGTAGCTTTTTTAATGATAGCTGGGTTTCTAGCTATCATTCAACATCTGAAGATGAAGCTGTCTCAAAAAAAGCCACAATCTCCAAAAAACCTCCTCTAGTTCACACTCTGTCAATCCCAGGAAAAAGGGAACAAGTTCTAGGCCTACCAAATCAGGAAACTTGGGAAGAAATCCAAGTAAAGAAGAGAAAGGGAAAAGGCCCAATTGAACTCACTAAGGGTAAAGGGAAAAGGACCATTGGCTAGCTATGTATGTCTTGATGTTATGATGCTACTGTAACAAGTACTATGTTTTCTCCTGCTATGTAATCAACTATGCAATCAACAATGCATCTATGTATACAGAATTTTGTTATGTAATAACAGTTGGTTTTCAAGTTGAAGATGCTATTTTTCATTCATGTTAAACCCAAAATACAACTTGAAAAAACTATATATCCTACAAGTCACAAATTAAACCAATATAAGCATCAAATCATTTGTGTATAATTACAATGGACAGTGGGTATTGTAGTGGTACTCAAAATTCCCTTTGATCACAAACATGAAGCACATACTAATTGGAATCTGTCTGGGCAGAATTTGCTATCCTTATAATTGTAAAAAAACAATTTCGAGAATAATATAATTTCACCATTGCATAAAAAAAATGATTTCCTAATTAAAAAAAGTACCTAATTTAGATCTAAATGAACCTCCCTCAATTGTTGATGGCCGGACCGGCGAGTGGTGGATGGTGAGTGGTGGCTGTGGTTGGTTACTAGTGAACGGTGGATGGTGACTGGTGGCTGTGACGTGACTGGTGAATGGTGAATGGTGGCTGTGATTGGTGTCTGGTGGCTGTGATTGGTGATAAATGTGCAAAATTTTAAATTTGCTGAAAAAAATATAGGGGGCTTTAATTTTGAAATTTGCTGAAAAAAATATATATGGGGGCTTTTTAAAAAAAATATGGGGGGCTTTAATTTTGAAATTTGCTAAAAAAAATGGGGTGCTTTTTAAAAATTTTGGGGAGGGAAATACCAAAAAGGAAGCCACAGGTATCGAACCTGTGACCTCCCCTTCACAACACCAACAACTCAACCATCTCCGCCCTTGGGTCTTTTTCGATTATACCTTCTTTTGTATTCGTCTTATAGACTATCTGTTTTATTAAAGAAAATTGTTACAAAATCCAAATATCTTCTATGCAAAGTTAAACCTGTTAGTACAAAGTTAAACCTGGCAGTACTAATATTTACACTAGCAGTACTAACATTATTTCCTTTTTGCTTGTCTGAAGATCTTTCTCAGTAACTCTCTTGCCATTACTGAGTCTTCATCAGTAACTGTGAGCTTAGCATCTAACATAACAAATAAGCTAGCTTCCCTTAATGGATAATCTTTTTCTATCAGCATGTAGACATCCACTCCATTCTTTGAAGATACATGGTGAACACCACATGTATCATACAGTCTCCATTTTGTACTCAACTCATGAGCTCGAAAATGCCATAAGATATCTTTTGGATCAGCTTCATACAACTTTTCAATTCCACCCATAGCTCCTTTTCTTTGTCTTGTATAGGATTTGTAGATCTGAACCTTTCTTGAACCAGACTCCATAGCTTGTCCAAGTCTTCTCTATCAAAAATCTTCAGCATATCTTCAAAATACTTATAAACTTCTGAGTGTCCTCCTACCCTGATTATCTTCCAAGCTTTCCCAAATGTATCTGTGTGTATATCCAAATCAATAATCGGATGTTTAGGTTGAATATGATCAACATTCAATGCATCTAGGATTATAACCAACATATGTTGTTGAAGCCTTTCATCAGTTAATTCCTCTGCTGTTTCTTCTTCTTCAACTGCTTGATCTTCTTTATCTTCTTCAGTCTTTTGCTTCTTTGAATCCTCTGCTGTAGGTACTTCTTCTTCACCAATCTTCTGTTTCTTTGAAGATTCAGACTCCAATATTAGACCATATCTCTTTGTAGCTCTAGTTGGTTCTTCTGTTCCCATGGGAATAAATGTGTTCACTCTTCTATAAACCCTTTCAAACTCACTCTTGATCTCCTCAAAACTTTTACCTTGGAAATGCTTCCTTTTGTATCCAGCCATGTTCATCATGTAAACACATATTGTGTTTCTTTGCTCAGCTTGACTAGGTGGTTTACTCCTCTTTTCTTTGGCTTTTTGTTCTGCTACAGACTTTCTTCTGGAATTTATTAGTTCAGCAAGTTGTCTTGACTTCTCTTCAATGGACAACACTTCATCTGCTCTGAGTTCACCAAGCCTTTGCTTTAAAACATCATCAGCAGCAATCATAGACTGAACTTCTTGAGCGTGATTAAACATTGCTTCAGTTTCTTCATTTGCAAGTCTTTTTTTATCAAGGAAATTTGCAATCTCAACTTGTGTTCTTTCATCTTCCTGTGCTTTACTAGCTACCTCTTCATCAAAACTAATCTGAGCAAGAACACTCTTCTTGTCCTTCTTTGGTGGCTCTTCTTCAATCATAATGCCCTTACCTTTATCTGCCCTTTGCCTTCTATCATACACAGGCATAACTTGTTGATGAGCAGTACCAATATTTTCAGCATCCAAATTTTCTTCACCCATATCTTGCCTCCCCTGAAACTCAACATTCTCTTCAACCAAAGAAATATTGGGGTCTTGATCATTATCAACTGTCTTCCTCCCCTGTTTGGAAGAATCATCCATGTTATCATCTGAATCATCATCATCTGAGCTTGTAGACTCCACAATATTTGCCTTTCTCTTTGCTTTAAGTGACTTGACTTTAGACTGCAATTTCTTCACTTTTTTAATGAGCTTCTCGTAAGCAGTACTATACAACTGCTTTGTCTCCTTGAGTTCTTACTTTGTCTCCTTGAGTTCTTTCTTTGTCTCCTTGAGTTCTTTCTCCAAGCCAGTCACCCTTTGAGTCAATTTGGTACAAATATCCATCAATTCTTTTAGTGACACTCTGCCCTCATCACTTCCAGGTGTGTTACCTCCTGGGAGAGGTGAATCATGGGGCATTTCCCCCATATTTGGCTGAGGAACAATAAATTCCTCTCTGGATGAACTCCTTTATGGTGATGAAGTTGGTTGTGAGGCTGATTGAGAACTAGATGAACCGGTGGGTGTGTGATGGGACTCAACTGGGCTTGTTGATCCTTCGCCCTAAATGTTTTGATTTTGAACCAACATTGTTTCAAAAAGTGGAACTACTATCCCATTAAACCCCCTAGAAGCCATGCTCATGTTACTGAAAAGTTTTTGAGTAAGGCAAGGAGTTGGATAAACAATTTTATGAGATAGAAGCAAACTTTTCCTTATATTCAAAACCGTTTGTATAAACCTTGGATACATTAAAAACTTGTATTTGTTATCCACATTTTTCACCATACCATCAAAAATTAATTTTGAAAAGTTAAAAGTCCTGTTTGTTGCTAAACAAATGAGAGCAGTTGCAATATTGCTACTGAATTGCTCCCATGAGGTTTTCTTTGGACTTAAACAATGAAGGATGGTATGTATGAAGAATCTCCATTGTAGGGCAAACACTGGTACATATTTCACCTATCGTCACACTGGAAATGCGTGACTATATGCATATAGTCACACACGTTTTTTTGGGTGTGTGTGACAAAAAGTCGCGCCACGTAGGTATCATATGGTCACATTGTTTAGTTTGTGGCCGTTTTCATCGAAAAAGAGTGACCAAAACCCGAATATGTGTGACTAATTAGGCACAAGTTTTGTTGGATTCATCAATATGTGTGACTATTTCCCATCCTATGGCCACACGAAAATATAATAAATGTGACGTTTGTGATGATTTAGTCACACATCGTGTGTTGTTTTTTTCGAGTTAGTCATATACAATTTAAAAAACAGTGGCCAAAAGTGTTAATAAGTATGACCATATGCTGTTTAAAGTGAAGAAATGTGTACTATTGATCATCCAATGGTCACATGAATTCTTAGTTTGTGTGGCCTTTTGTAATATTTAGTCACACAAAGCATGTTTGCTTTGGGTATTTAGTCACATACAATTAAGCATAAAGTGGCCAAAAGTGTTAATAAGTGTGACCATATGCTGTTTTAAGTGAAGAAATGTGTATTTTGTGTGACTATTGATCATCCAATGGTCACATGAATTCTTAGTTTGTGTGGCCTTTTGTAATATTTAGTCACACAAAGCATGTTTATTTTGGGTATTTAGTCACATACAATTAAGCATAAAGTGGCCAAAAGTGTTAATAAGTGTGACCATATGCTGTTTTAAGTGAAGAAATGTGTATTTTGTGTGACTATTGATCATCCAATGGTCACATGAATTCTTAGTTTGTGTGGCCTTTTGTAATATTTAGTCACACAAAGCATGTTTGTTTTGGGTATTTAGTCACATACAATTAAGCATAAAGTGGCCAAAAGTGTTAATAAGTGTGACCATATGTTGTTTTAAGTGAAGAAATGTGTATTTTGTGTGACTATTGATCATCCAATGGCCACATGAATTTTATGTTTGTGTGGCCTTTTGTAATATTTAGTCACACAAAGCATGTTTATTTTGGTTATTTAGTCACATACAATTAAGCATTAAGTGGCCAAAAGTGTTGATAAGTGTGACCATATGCTGTTTAAAGTGAAGAAATTTGTATTTTGTGTGACTATTGATCATCCAATGGCCACTTGAATTTTATGTTTGTGTGGCCTTTTATAATATTTAGTCACACAAAGCATGCTTGTTTTGGGTATTTAGTCACATACAATTAAGCATAAAGTGGCCAAAGTTGTTAATAAGTGTGACCATATGCTGTTTAAAGTGAAGAAATGTGTATTTTGCGTGACTATTGTTCATCCAATGGTCACATGAATTTTTATTTTGTGTGGCCTTTGGTACTATTTAGTCACACATCGAATTAAACAAAGAGTGACCAATAATGTTGGAGCAGAGTTGCTACTGCTAGCAGTACTAAGGTAGTCCTGCTGAAGCAGAGTTACTGCTGCTAGTACTATGCTAGTGCTGCTGGAATGAGTATATATATTATATATAAAACAATATTAAAAACCACAAGAAATTTCAAATTGAATTAAACTCGAATGTATATAACTGGACAGAATATACAATTGTAATGTCGTACTTAATTAATCAAATATCTAAAGACTTTTGAACCTTCACCCCCTTAGCAGTTTGCCTTAAGTCGTTAGCAGATATATATTGTTTCTTCGATGGTGCCTGTGGTACACATTTAGTCACATGATTTGTTGGTGTAACCTGTAGTAAACAAAAGATGCTTCTATCAAACATTGAATTACATATGAATAATTATATATGTAGGTTGAAAAAACACATGTACGTACCACCTCTTCAAAAATAACTTGATCCTTTGGCCATGCAACGAAACTACCTTCAACATTCTTAACTATTTTTAACCCATTATTTGCTACGTCCGGTACGCATGCTGCATCAACTAATGATTCATCAATCGATACTTTGTAGCAATCACTTGGGAGTGGTCGGTTATGCAGCACTTGCTTTCCATGAGACTGGTATACGGTACCCAAAGCAACAATATTTGTTTGCTTTATAATCCACAGTTTCCACTTAAGTGTCTACAAAAAAAGAATTTTTATGTATATATCAGAAATTATTTAAACAAAAGAATAACAAGAAACATGTTGAAATACATACTGTTGGCAGTGCTTGTGTTAGAGACACATCTTGTTGCGATTGGGAATCTGGAGACCCATTTCGTCGCTTCTTTTGCTTTGGCTTATTGGGTCCGACAGTTTTAGCAAGTTCCTATATGTATATATAAAACACGTTACATTATTTAAACAAAAGAGTAACAAGAAACATGTTGAAATAACATACTGTTGGCAGTGGTTGTGTTGGAGACGACACATTTTGTAGCGATTGGGAATCTGGAGACCCGTTTCGTCGTGACTTAAGGTTATGCTTAGGCCTGACAGTTTTAGCAGCAGGTTCCTATACGTAATATATAAAACACGGTACATTAGTCGATCATGTATGTAAAATTCAAAAATCAAAGGGCGATCTTTTATTACTATACTTACCATTGTTTCCGTTACCTTTTTAGAAGTTTCAAGGCCATTGGATTTCTCCTCAATTCCCGTATCTTTAGGACTTACAACACCACTTGTCTGAGTGCCATTGGAGTCACCTGCAATATTGTCAATGGCCATTGGAGTCACCTGCAATATAAATTAAGAAATACAGTCACTCATCAGTTTATGTTCAATGCCTAGTATCATTAGCATCAGTGGTGTTAGCATTAGAAAATGAAATTGTTAACAACATAAAAAATGGCTTACAACTGAGGCTATTGGCGATGGTTCAGTTGGCAGAGTTATATTCATCCCTTTATCATTCAACTGTTGCAGAATTTGAGAAAGCACTATACTTGTGTTTTCCACCTCACCGGATAATTTATTGACCTGCACATCTTTTTCGGTCATCTCGGCGGACAATTTCTTGATCAATTTATCTTTTTCTTCACGCTCGCGTCTCTCATTATCCAGTTGAGTTTGAAGTAAGGCAATTTTTTCATTGGCTTCTTGTTTTCTTCGAGGAAGGCCAAAATACTCTTTGTATGTTACTGCACCTCCCACTCCTCTGGCATAACCGCCCTTTTCCTTACCAAATACAAATGTCATGGCATCAGTGCCATCATCAAAACTCGATGTTCCTTCCTTGATCTTGTCATCAGCTTCTTTCTGCACAAAAAATATAGGAAATGTTGGGATTAAAAGTCTTCTTGATGCTGTTAGAGTAACTGCTGGTATACAAGCTACTACTGCTAGTACACAGTTAAATGTTGCTGCTATATAAGCATAATAATAGAATTAGCAGTCAAACTTACAAGTTCATCTCCCTTTGATTTAATATCATCATTTGGGTATTCGCCGTCTTTGTTTACCCTTCCTTTCACCCACATTACATCACGGGGGGGTTCTTCATCCGCTTCAATCTCTTTATTTTCGATCTAATAAACATCAAATGCATACCCATGTAAAGTTAAACCAAGATAAAAGAAAATATGAGGATGCTTACACATGTACAGTTAAACCAAGATAATTTAAAATATGAGGGTATTAATGCAAATGTTCAAATTGGGCAATGTAAACAGATTCATTTCTCATACTGATTGTCTCTTAATTGGTAAAACAAACATTGTGTAATCTTACCATTTTCTCTTTGACATAAGCATATCCACCTCGTCCCATTTTATGCTGATAAATATTTTGGGAACGCGCCATTTTACCTTTCTCAGATTTCTCCTAAAAACACAAAATCATAAGGCGTTTAGATGCGGTAATGCTGCAAACTAAAAATAATAAAATGACATATACACTTAATTAAAGATGACTAATTAAAACCTTGTATGCTTCGGTGGTCGTGTATTTAACATACTCGACCCAGTCTTCTGATTTCATTATTGTATTATACAAGTCCGGGACTTCATTCAGTTTGGAAGGTGTATTTAGGTTGGGCAAAATGTAGTTGAATTTGAGCTTCCTTCTGTAATTCCTTAGCATTTTACCAAGACGAATCATTATCAATTTTCTGTATTTGACGTCAACAACAAAAAATTTCTGAAAAGATTAACAAAATGTTGTTAATTAGTTGCACATAATGTAACTGCATACATAAACTTATGTAGTACTGGGTTACAAAATAGTATATATGTACCAAGATTTCATCCCATAGTTTATCTCTTGATTCTTTATTCACCTTCTTCCAGTGTAGAATCTTCACACCTATCTGCTCACGAGCCACATCTCCTAAAAAACTCACAAACACTGCTCTGTTTTCCCCTGTTACCCTACCGAATGCATCGAAGGTTACCTTGAGCTTTATTGCACCAGGTTTGTCATGCTTCGCGCGAAACTTTACTAGCCTGGTTGAGCCCCTCTTAGCTAGTATCTCAGGTGTTTGGTTGGTTACAGACTCATCTATATCTTCTTCATCAGAAGACTTTTCGGATTCATATTCTAAGGCGTTATCATCATGTACAATATGATCAGGAGGAAGCAAAGTATGGTTATCAACAATGGGTTCAGTTTCCATGACTCTTGAGCAACAAAGGGTAAAAGAAAATGATTATGGCTTAGCTTGGAGAGTAATGGTGAGAGAAGATTTGATTTTTGTTTTTTATTTGCAGTCTTTTTTTTTAAGGAGAGAAAAGAGGCTATACACCAAGAATATGAATCGTTGTGATTCAAAAAATTTCGATCCAAAAATTTGCCTCCAAGTTGTAATTTGAAATTAACAATTGAATTATTTGAAAATTTTGCCTTTGAACCTGTTAATTAAAGCATAAACTTGAATAAATCAAATTTTTGGCTCCAAATTTTATAGAGTACTATCTTAATAATCGCAAATAATGTATCATACTGTGAAACCATCACATCAACAGTACAAACTACTACCCATTTAACAAACCAAAATACTTATATAATTACTAGTTATTGTACCCTTACTAATTACATTTACAAAACACAAATTACTAATTACCTTTTTGTTATTTGGTTTCATTGTTTGCGTGCTTGTGTTTGCCATAAGAATGTGTGTGTTGATTAGGGTTTATTGATTTTTGTGTGTGTTTACAAATGACCGGGTAAAGGGATTAATTGCTGGTTGAATATTGAATTTGTGGTTTGGTTTAACTATAGCTGACGTGGCAAGATTTGTTTAAAAAAAAAAAAAAAAAAAAAAAAAAAAAAAACTAATGGTGATGACGTGGCGGTGAAATCCGGCTATAGCCGGTAAATAGGGATGGCAACGGTTCGGGTTCGGGGCGGGTTTTAGTATACCCATAACCGAACCCGTTTATAATATACCCGTACCCGCCCCATATCCCACCGGATACCCGATTAATATTATCTATCGGTTTTTCGGGTTTCCCCGCGGGTATCAGTTATCCGTACGTAGTTGAATATTATATGGACAAAATTGGCGGTATTAAGATTAAGTCACGCTAAAATCCACAGAAAAAACAAAAGAAAATACTCTAACCACTCCCAACAATAACTCAGCTTTAAACTTTAACACAATGCCACGTCAGCTTTAACACACTCACCCTTAATTAACTGAGCTTTAGTTATACACAAGATGTTTAACGAATGAGCCGAGATGATATGGTTGTATACGAGATGTTTAACGAATGAGCCGAGATGATATGGTTGTATATATACGAGATGTTTAACGAATGAGCCGAGATAATATGGTTGTATACGAGATGTTTAACGAATGAGCCGAGATGATATGGTTATACACGAGATGTTTAACGAATGAGCCGAGATGATATGGTTGTATACGAGGTGTTTAACGAATGAGCCGAGATGATATGGTTGTATATATACGAGATGTTTAACGAATGAGCCGAGATAATATGGTTGTATACGAGATGTTTAACGAATGAGCCGAGATGATATGGTTATACACGAGATGTTTAACGAATGAGCCGAGATGATATGGTTGTATACGAGATGTTTAACAAATGAGCCGAGATGATATGGTTGTATACGAGATGTTTAACGAATGAGCCGAGATAATATGGTTGTATACGAGATGTTTAACGAATGAGCCGAGATGATATGGTTATACACGAGATGTTTAACGAATGAGCCGAGATGATATGGTTGTATACGAGATGTTTAACGAATGAGCCGAGATTATATGTTTGTACATGATCAACACACCCAACAATAACTCACGTAACCTTTCGACCCTGTTTCATCATTTCTTAAAAGAGTTTAATTTCTAGACCAACCCTGATAGCTGGATGGTCTTGAGGCAAATCACGCAACCTTTCGACCTCTGGATCAGCACGATTATGCATCTGTAGCATAATACGAGTTATCTCACCTAGCAAATTGTTAATCAATTTGAGTTCTTTTTCTTGTTAATTGCGTAATCGGGTGAGGATAGCCTTTTGCACCTCTGCTAGTTAATTTGTTAGCCACAGTGTTTGTGTTAAAATTAGTGATACTTGCGAGAGAGTTTTATAAGAAGTTGTGTGAGAAAACGAAGTGTTATGAAAGTGGCTTTGATAGTGGAAAGCCGTTAAACTATCCGTTGGAGGCTATTTTAAAAATCAGATTGAAAGTAAAAGTAACCGTACGAGTATTATTCAAATTCAAACGTAAAGTAACAGTACAACATATTAATAACGAGCGGGATATTTAAAATTTAAAATTTCAAATTCAAATTAAACAAAAGGGCGGGATATATTTAAAATTTATCAATTCAATTCAAATTCAATTCAATTTATAAATTGAAAATAAAGTATCAAATACAAATACATTAAACATGAAATAGAAATACATTAAACATGAAATAGAAATACATTAAATGTCAAATAAAAACTACGTTAACATAAACAACGATTGATTAACATAAACAACATACGATTAACATAAACAACGGACGATTAATAAAAACTATCATCTGAATCTGGGTAACCATTTTCAGAGGATTCGGAAGGTGTGAAAAAACCAGACTCCCACCTTTGCCTACGTTCTTCATCCTCCCTGGCTTGCCGCTCCAAACGATCAGCTTCCTCTTCTCTTTTGAGTGCTTCCATTTCCAGGAGGACTTGCATATCTGCTTCCTCTTGCCTAAGTTGTTCCTCAGTTAACCCAAACGGATTTGGGTCTTGGTTGGGAACCGGTTCATTTTCAGGTTGATTATTCACCGGAAAATTTTCCGGTTGGAAAACCGGAAAGATATGCTCGGGTGGAGTATGGAATTTTTCATTTTCGCTAGGTGGGCTTGGAAACTGTTGGCCAAAATCCTTTTGGCGAGGTGGGCTTGGAAATTGTTGGCCAAAATCCTTTTGGTGAGGTGGGCTTGGAAATTGTTGCCCGAAATCTTTTCTGGAAGACATCTTGAATTTAAGATGCTTGGATCTTGAGTATTGAGAGTTTGGAATGTGTTTCTGTGTGACTTGTGCTTCAAAAGCATTGGTATTTATAGGGTACAAATGCACACGTTTTATTAACGTGACTTTGAATTTTAATTGTTGGGGCTAACCTGCGTTAACGCAGCGTTAATATGTTGTACTTTATCTTACGTTTGAATTTGAATTTGAATTTGAATTTTAATTTGTTAAGGCTGAGTTATTGTTGGAAGTGGCCTAAATATACCCATACTTCTCAAACACATCTCACACACAAACACATTCAGACTGCGATAGATATTAAAGCATGTATTTACGTTAAACATGTACTAGAAAATATCAATTACCCTAATGAAAAAGTCAATTAGTCATTAAAGTTAGCACACAAATTACATTAAACATCATTAATATAGAAAATATCAATTACCCTAATGAAAAAGTCAATTAGTCAATCCAACACCAAACACACTTCTAGATCAACTACACTAGTCAAATCCAAACCAAACACAAACCAAATCCGATCAATATTATCCATCTGTTTACTTTTGGCGCCTCTCGATGGTCCCTCTTCCCGCCTAAAGTATTGGGAACCGTTCGTATACCTCTCTAGCCTATTTGTACAACTCGACATGGAAAATCGTTCATAATCAACCGTACCATATACAACTCATTTGATATTTTCATTAGAAAATAAATTTCAAATTTCAATGGCTGACTCCTCTTCAACTCCTTCTTCCAACAAAAACAAACGCCCAAGGGATGATTCTCCTCCACCAATGCCTGAAAAATATAAAAAATTTGGCATATCCCAACATATTTGGGAGAAATGTAGTGAAGGCCAGTATGGTGTTGAAAACGCATTGTTAGAAATTCACAAAAAGCCTATAGAGATGTATGAAGAAAGGAACAAGAAAGATTTAGAGGTCATTGAGGAGCATCAGAAGAAAATTGAGGAGAGGAACAAAAAAATAGAAGAAGTGTTAGGAATATAAATATTCAGATGAAGGCTCGGTCACCCCGAGCATCTATTTAGCATCTACATAGCTCGTAGGCTTATTTATATTAGCTTAGCAATATTAGTATTAGTATTATTAGTTTAGTCGTATTTATATTTGTGGAGCGGGTCGGGGCTTTCCCCACTGTCAGCTCACTCCACAGCCCACTAGGGGCATAATATTAGTAAGTATAAATACCCCTTCCCACACTTGGGAAGGGTTGGATCTCTTGTAACCAAACACACACTAATCTAATATTCACAAGTTTTCCCAACTCTCTCTCTCTAGTTCATCTCATCTTACTAACTCATCTACCATGGATCTAATCTTCCATAACCCAAGACCACCCGAATCATCCACACAATCAAGATGGTTATTTCCTACAATTGGTATTAAGAGCCATGGTTAGGTCCGGTTTGATTGTGTGTCGGTCTTAATTTTTGTGTGTGTGTGGTTTGAACCAGTCTTTGTCCTCAAACTGTTTGCTCATGTTTTTTGTTGTTCGAATCATGTCATGCTCTTGTTGGTTAGTGGGTTACATTTCTTGGGTTGTACACTGCTTCACGTGGGCTTTAATTGTCCACAGATACTAAAGTGTGTCTTGTGGTATACATTTGTGGTTAAATTCATGGTTTTAACGGTGAGACTTATTTTGAATGATGAATGGTTTGTGCATTTACTAAACTTTTGTTGTTTTACACCATTAGTTTTAAAGTCCTGCGCATTTTTGTTTCGTTTGGGCCTAAGTTGCTCATGAATTTAACGTGTGAGCATGTAACAGTTGGTGACTTGTGGTGATATTTGGTTGTTGTTGCTTCTGGGTTTTAATGCATACATTTGGAGTATGCAGCAGCAGATGGTTGGTTTTTGTTTGGTCCTTGGCTTTTTGGTTGTTCTTGGTGATGATGTATTCTTGGGTGCTGTTTGTGTAAAAATGCTATGTTCTTGTATGCGGTTTGTGTCATCTTGGGATTGTAGTTTGGATTGTAGCTGCAAAATGAGGATGCGGTTTGTATGGTCTAAGCATACTGTTTTGGTTTTTTAACTAAAACCGGCATAAAGACAAAAATAGGTGAAAGTGACAGCTTTGACTGGTCAAAGATGCGGTTTGTCTGCATGATTATTGATGCGGTTTGTCTATATGCTCACGAACTCAGTTTGTCTATATGCTCACGAACTCGGTTTGTCTGTATAATCACGAATGCGGTTTGTCTAAATGCTCACGAATGCTGTTTGTCTACTTGTTCATGGATGCGGCTTGTCTACTCAAGACCAACCACTGACTCGTTGACCTCAGTTCCATAACCATCATCAGTCTTAAACCAAATTAAGAACAACAGTCAAACACAACAACAACAGTTAACAATCTACAACTACCTCATCAATCAACTCAATCTACTCCACTTTCTTACCTCCTCAATCAACGACTCAAACCGAAAAGAACAATAAAACAAACAAGATCTCAGTTTCTTTTGTTCGTGGCGTATGATATAATTCAAGATCTTTAAAAGATCCAACACACGAAATTAAAACATCATTGATATGTGATGAGATTATACTCATTTTGTTTATGTCTGAATAAATTATAAGGATGAGACAAAACAACTTTGTTTTATCTTTCCTTTCATTCGGTTTAAATAAAATACCAAAACAAACACAAATCAAACATAACTATTGTACCTACCTTCAAGAATATTGAGGCCTTCGTGGGTTTAATTATTCGAACAGAGGTATAATAAATTTGTTGTGTGGGTGTTGGTTCGTCCTGTTTATGATGGAGATAAGATGAGGAGATGAGGGTGGATTTGACTAATGGGAAGGTTGTGCTATCTGACCTTACAAGGAGTTATACGGATGGATGGTTAACTAATCTTAGGTGGACGATCTATGTTTGACTGCACTTGGTGGAATAAGTGGAGGCGTCTAATTATGTGTGTATGAGATTAGGGTTAAATGGTGTGTATAAGTGGATATTAAATACCCGATGTTTAGGGTTTGGAGTTGGATTGGGTTAATAATCACTTGGGCCTCTTGTGTAGCCAAAGATACTAAACGGATTTGTGGGCTGAAATTAGACTGGGCTGAATTTTTTTATAAATCCGAAATAGCTGGTCAACTAACTATCAAATGTATTCGTAACACATTGTGTTTATTTTTGGTACAATGTTTGGCAAGAAGGAGTGGCACTTTGGTTTCACGAATATCTCACTGGATACACATGTCACGGCTAGCATTTGGGCTCATGAATATCAACGTGACTACAGAGTTGTGGATTTGGCAGCGTTGTCATATTGAGTAAGCCTGCGATCTGGTCTGTGCGATTTGAGTTACAAGTTGACTAATTGAGATTTGATTAATTACGAATTGACAAGTTGCTACTTGACTTGTTGCGACTTGACTGATTGCGATTTGATTGCAATTTGACTTGTTGCGATTAGACAAACTGCGACTTGACTTGTTGCAATTTGATCAAGTTGAGATTTGACTTCTTCGACTTTGAATTGTAAAGATTAGTATTGCAACTCACTCTTAGTTGTTCTTGATTGACTTCACGGTTTCTCTTGTAGATTTTAGAAAATCCCGCGAAAGATTCAATTTCTCGGTTTAAATCTCAAGAGCTGTAAAATCCCGTGAAATTAATTTTGGACGAGTAGGCGGGACTTGGATTTAGACAAAATAAAACTTACGGGGTTTGACTATTTTTTTCGGGATAAGTTTGTGCTTCAAGATCAGCAGGAATTGGGAAATTATGGTAACTTGGTTGGTTTGTTAATTCACGGGTTGGTGTACTTAGTGTCACAAACATCTCGGGGTGGATGGATGCACGATGTTTGATGACCCTTGCTCAAGCGTATTTAAGGTGATTAGACCTGGATGTTCAAGAAGTGGATATATACAATAAAGGATGGAAGGTTGGGTATATATCACTACCTATATTTAAAGGAGTTACGTTGTTGTGCTCAATATAGGTTCTAAATCAGAATTTGCAATTTAAGGTGATTAGACTTGGATGTTCACGAAGTGGATATATACAATTAAGGATGGAAGGTTGGGTATATATCACTACCTATATTTAAAGGAGTTACGTTGTTGTGCTCAATATAGGTTCTAAATCATAATTTAGTGCAAGTTTAAGTCGCGGACTTGTTCTTTATCAAGCTTCATCAAGTGATTGTTGTTTCTCAAGCTTCTAATGGGATTGTTGTTCAAGATCTTCTCAAGAGGTAGTCAGGCTTAAAGACAAGAGGTTATTTGTTTGGAGACATGTTTTAACCTTTTACTCACTTTAAAGTCATATGCATTTCATCAAGCGGTTTTGGCATATTACGAGCTTCAATGAATTGTTAATCTACTAAACCATTGATGATGAGGAAAGCAAGGGGTTACTACAAGAGAGTCTTAATCACCATCTTCGTTGCAGTAGTTTCATTTGTCTCTTTCCATGTTTTGTGCCTGACAAATTCACAAACATCACGGACTCTCAGCTTTGGCAAAAAGGTCATTTCATGTCCTTTTTGAGGGGGAGAATTATCGCAAGTTTCCTAGAAGTTCCGTCTCCAGCGATGTGAATTTTAGCGGTTCCGGTTACAGCGGGTCAGATCGTATCGGTTCAGTCTTCAGCGGTTTGAATCTTAGCAGTTTCGGTTACAGCGGGTCAGATCGTAGCGATTCAGGATTCAGTGGTTCAGTCTACAGCAGTTTGATACTTACTGTTGTGCAGTTAGTTCTTGAATTTATTTCTCAGATAAATCTCAAGAACTGTAAAATCCTGTACACAGTACGAAAACTATTCCACATCCAAGTAGCTGGGTCAGACAGCTTTGTTTGATTGGACTGACTATGAGTCATGGGCACTTCTAAGAATTAGCGCATGTTTCTTCTCTTTTTAGCTAGTCAACAGCACAAGATGATCACGAAGTTAATCAGGTATTCTTTATTTGTGATTGAAGTTGAATTTCACGAAGGCGTCTACTTATTTTATCTTGAAGTCGGGGTTGGTTGGATGCATGACCTTCATTGATAACTTGCTCGTGCTTAAAATTTTAAGTTGAAGACTTGGGTTATCTAGTTACCAGCAGTCGGGGTAACTATCACTTAAGAGTCATGGGAGTACTCAGTGTCACACGTCAATGACGATGTCGATAATCGCAAGAGGTGTTAATGTCTCATACTTTGGTTGGGTATTGAGCTCTTAGAGATTTGCTTGGAGCATTAATTCTCTACACCGTTCTTCCAACATTAGTGCAAGCTTAAGTAACAAATTTGGGGACTTCTACTTCAGTTTTCAGTATTGGTATATCGGGTTTCCTTCATCAAGTGGTCACTAATCTGTGTACAAGGTTGGTTAGTTGGACAAAGGTTTTAAAAGTTGTGATGTGAACTGTAATTCTCTCAAGATATTCTTAACCCAAACTGATGTTCACCAATACCAAATCAGTCATGCCACATTCAATCTGTTACTGTCTCACGGTTTCTTCTTGGTTTTGTAAAATCCGCGAAAGAACTTATTTCTCGGCTTAAATCATAGATTTGTAAAATCCCGTGATGATGGGCTATGCGCTCTTGACCATGATCGGGTTAAAACCATTATCAAAGTTCAGCTATAACATCACAAATGGCTGGATCGAGGCATTTAATCGACAAGATGTGACTAAGGGGTTAGTTCAGTATTATTTATTTGAGGCTGAAGTGAAATTTCATGGGTGCGTGTACTTAGTATCTGAAGATATCGGGGAGGTTGGATGAAGATTCTTCGAGATCCTTGTTCGAGCTTTCAACATTTAAAATGACGAGGACTTGGATATCTAGTTATTTTGTCTTTCGCTCTATCACAAAATAACTATCACTTTAAGGAGTCACGTTGTAGTGCTCAGTGTCACACGAAGTTGTGGATATCCAAGAGGTGATGTACGTCTTATACTTGATGGTTGGTTGGTTGAAGAGTATAGAGTACTTAGGGATTCGATGTTGCACGAAGTCTCTACACCGCTCTTTGTCACGCATTAGTACAAGTTTAAGTCACAAGTTCGGGTTATATTACTTCAGTATCAAGTTCATCATATTGGGTTTTCTCCATCAGTGGTCACGACATCAAGCCGACAGAATGATAATGGGGTTGGTAACGAGTTAGATGAGAGAAGAAGTAAAGAGAGAGAAATGACGTCTGAACACCTCAGTTCAGGCCTCGTACTTCAACGACAATGACGTCTGAATACCTCAGTTCAGGCCTCGTTCTTCAAAGAAAAGAAAAGTGTACGCTTGAGTGCAATTTATCTTCAAAAGAAGAGGAATCTTCTTATTTATGGCCATTCTCATCAACAAGATTCATGCTCTTTCCGTGCTTATTCAGTCTTCAAGTGGATCGGCGCATATTGGAGTATATTTTTATTCACGTATTCAACCAAAAATTGCAGTTGACAGGCATATGCAATTTTTGAGGGGGGGGGGGAGGGTGAATAAACAACATGTCAGTCGTCAAGAACCGTCAAGTGGAGCTACTTACCGTTGATGGTATTCATATTCACTAGTTCAATCATCAAAAATTGCAGTTGGCAGGCATATGCAATTTTTGAGGGGGGGAAAGGGTGAATATGATTCTACATGTTGATTGATGATTGAGAAATGGTCATACGACTCCTGAATACGTCAGTTCAGGAGTCGTGCAAACCATGGTTCTCCAACACTACTTCTTCCTCCGTCTATCAAGGTGTTGAAGAACATGGTCATGGAATGCTAATCGACAAAGTCTCACGGGTTGGTCTAATCAGCAACAATGGGTTTCTAGTCAATGCTTCAAGTACACGTCATCAAGCTACATGTACACATCATGATGATGATTCCGATTAATCGTAACCATCATGGGGGAGAGAAATGTGTACACCAAGGATGCACAGCAGGTTCACGTGATCGGGCTTAATCATTTATTTCGGTGTTGATAACCGCAGAGATGATCAGTGGTTCAACTTGTTATCTTGGTATTTACGTTTCACTGTTACGTCATGGGCTGATTAATCCTAACCATCAGGGGAGAGAGAATGTGTACATCAAGGACGCACAACAGGTTCACGTGATCAGGGCTTAATATCCAAGGATGGATACATACTATAGATGATCAGTGGTTCAACTTGTTACTTTGGTGTTATACTAAAGACTGAAGAAGGTCGAGTCGTCAGTCTACTCTTCATTCTCTGTTGGGTGTTATCATCTCATGTATATGCTGCGGGCTGATGGGTTATATGTAAGGTTACTGGAAGGCAGTTGGTGAGATGAAGATGATTGGTATTCTGTTCCTCCACATTGGGCAATCTTGAAGAAGGTCGAGTCTACAGTCGTCTCTACATTCAAAAATGTTGAGCTCTTTTCTTACAACTTGATATTTAACTTAATCCCATGACAGTTCTTGTTTGATGAGTTGTGGAGTTAAGTTAGGTTCAAGTTGTTCTGTAGTTTAAGGTTAGGTCCAACTTGATTTTAACCTAATCTCATGACAGTTCTTGTTTGATGAGTTGTGAGGTTAAGCTGAAATCAAGTTGTTACTGGGCTTAAATTTGTGGTTTAGCTTAACCTCATGACAGTTCTTGTTTGATGAGTTGTGGGGTTAAGCTAGATTTCAGTTGAGGCTCAACTTAAACTATCGAAAAGATGCCTAAGGTTTTTGACGGCGTTTCTCAAGGACGCTATGTGTTAGAAGACTAAAGACGGCATGCATTTGGTTATCTAAAGACTTCTTCATATTATGGGCGTTCATCCAAAGTCTTCTTCCTATTATGGGTGTTCTTCAGAAAGGTTGTCAAATTGGGGGAGAGCACTAATTAGGGGAGAGTGAAAAGCCAGAATCAATCTCTAATTAAATGTGCTCACGTTACTCTTCAGCAAGTCAAATGATGGAAGCGGAAAAGATTCAGGATGCTGAGGAGTAATGGTTTTCGGTTAGTATCCTTGTATATATTTTGCTTTTTACATTCTTTTTCATATCTTATACCATTTTGTATATAGATATATAGATATCTTGCTAATTGTAAATAGAGAATCGTAAAATCAGAAAAACCATAAAAATTAAAAAATTAGAAAAGACCAAAAATAGTTTCACCTAGGCATGTCTTCTGTTTATCGATAACTTTTACGGACTTAGAAATGTCATTCAATAATGGCACGGGTCTTTAAATGAAGCTCGAGCAGAAGTTAAAATGGATGGTTAAAACATGTCTAAATGGCTTGCTATTACTTTAGATAGCAACCCGCGCTTCATATTGGGGAAAGCACGTCGCCAAAAAGACGGCTGTTCCTCCAACTGGGTGATGTTCACCTGGGCATGGATTACTTCATATCCATGTTTCCTGATTTGATGTACGTTTCAGTGCATCATTTCTTGTAAAAGAAGAGAAATCTTCTTAGTATGACAAATAGTTTTCATTCTATGATTCTTCTGAAAATTATTTGTGAGACACTTGGTGAATATGTGCTGTATGAAATTTGTTTATACTTGGATTATGCATAAAAATTTGTCACTCAATCAACGACCACAAATCTTTAACTTGAATATGGGTCATTGATTGAGGGGGAGAGTGAATTCAAATTTTATATCATCAAACGGGTTTCTTGATTAATTCATGACTCTTAGAAAAGGTTTTGCAGTTAATGGGGTATTAGTTGAAGAGGATATTGCTTAAATATATCAAATGACCAAGTGTGTTAGTTGCTAGAAAGTTTAGGACATTATGTGCAATTTGCTTATAGTATCCTAGCTTCATATAACTAGAAGGTTCATTTGTATCTCTTTGGAATCCTCGTTTAATCCCCTAGATACATTAAAACTCAAAATCAGAAAGAAGTTAGAAAACCCGATGCGTTTGATGTTCTTGAATGCTCCACTGACATCTATATGATCTAAGTGAATGAGTCTCAAATGTTGCTTGTCTCTGCTGCTTAATTGTTGTTGATATTGTGCATATGTTCTCAGGAATCGCTTAGGTATAGTGCTATCATATTAGAATCATGTTCCTAAGTTCCTGAGTTGAATATTGATATCTGTGTGAATTGCCATGTGCATGATTGGTATTTGCTTTTCTTGCTAGATAGTGGTTTGACGTAGTTCCTGATTGTGGTTTGAGTATAAGATGAACTTGGTATTATAATGTGGCAAGCTGCTGAAGGGTAGCTATTTAGGAATAGTGTATCTGTATGTATTTATATCTGTGTTGATATTCTTATGCAGATTCCATAGCCAAAATGAATGTACCAGTTCCCATGCTAACCATTTGATCAGACGTTCAAACTCTATTGATTGGCTCGGAATTCACCACGACAACAACATCGGCAGCAACAACAACAACAACACCGTCATCACCGCCACCACCATACATCTATTTTGGTCTCGCCAAGTGGGGATCAACGACATTTGCGAAAGATTTGTTGGTGGATGGATAGTTGATGTTGACTACTAACTCAGAAAAGCGGGTGATTACATCATCTGCGCAAAAAGGTCAATATCATTTGTGTCATAAAAGTTATCTTGTGCAAATTGAGCAGTGAATCTCCCTCTTAGTTTAAGGGGGAGCATAGTATGTTTCATCATCAGACTACATTAAATCGGACACATTTTCTCCCACATTTTCTAACTTATTTAAATCAATTGGGATCACAAATCTCAAAAGGTTTGAAATTTTTGATCGGGGGAGAGAATGTGATTTAAATATGAAACCTGATGAAAATGTGATGTTTTGGACTTAAACGTTAGGCTCTCCCATATGTGCTAAACTCTTTCGTATATCGATGCACATATTGAGGGGGAGCAAATGGACAAAAAGGATTTGGCACCGCATGAGATCGTGACTCAGACTTCACCAATGAATTGACGAAACATATACTGTCATTAATCGAAAGGACATATCCTGGCCGGGTAATAATTTCAAGCTAGTCTAACTAGTGATGTAAGCGTGTCTCGAAAAGGATGTGTCTGAGTAGAGTGTACCGTTTCGAGAAACTTTCTATGGACTTGACCAGGACGGGTAATAATTTCAAGCTGGTCTAACCAGTGATGTAAGCGTGTCTCGAATCGGTCATGTTCACTGAAAGTTGATCAATTCAAAAAGTGCGAGCTTCACCTGACATGTGCAAATTTATAAAACAATTATTCGAGCACATGTTGAGGGGGAGCATTTGAAAAATATAAAACTCTCAAGTGTTTGCAAAAATGTGTTTCAGAATCATGAACACTTTGAGTGATTTTTCAAAAATTTGGTTTATGGCAATCGTGGAAGAATACCAAAGACCGACCATTTTAATTAATGTATGGAGTTATAAGGATGGTTAGGTTAGGCTCAAGTTCCCATGATCCCGCCAGAGCCGGAGGGATCTACCCAGGGACAATCCACTAGTTAGTGTAGAAGTCCTTAAATATGATTAAAAAGGAGAAAAGTAGGATAAGGGAAAAGTGCCGACTGAGATGGAGCTAGTACTGGAATAAACCTAACAAGGTGCTAGTTAGGAAGTCTCGGTAAGCACTGAAGGGGTTGAAGAATGAAAAAGAATTGTAAAGATAAAGGGTGAAAAGAAAGAAGCCCTCCTTACAACTTAGGCAGAAACCGGGTCAACTCATATGCTGTCAGAATCACTTAGTTGATTGCCGACATTGAAGACAAAGTATCATGGACCCAGTGATACGCTGCACAACCCTCCCTAGCCAATCAAGGTCCCTCAAAGGATTCTTGTTTCAATTGTCACGGAGATCAATTCATTTCTATCGTCTCTCTCACTCCGAGTTAGATGATATTGAAAAGGTGGCAGTCCTCTCCAGCCTCTGATCACCAAATCAAAACGCACAATTGAGTCTAGAGCCACGAGATGCATAATAAGATCTCATAGGGACACGAATTATTTCTACACTGGGTGTTCAACATTAAGGACACCAGTTGTAAACTTAAGAGTCCTACGCAGATCTTAGCAATCTGCCAGAACATTTATGAGGGAATTTACAAATGTAAGTCTCAATGATTGAATGGAAATTCCTGCCAGGGTCAACATCAAGCAGCCCTGAAAGCAGGTCACTTCGGTAATTCTTTATGGATTACGCTTAGTGGTCACGGCGGTTTCTAACGGTCTACAGTCGTGGAGTGATCTCCAGCGACTCACCTAATCGTTGATGTGCTACGGTTCGATCTTAAAAAGCCCTCTGTGGGTTTTCGATTAGGAACGGTCTTGGTAAGGATTAGAGAGAGTTTTCACACTATGCTGTTAACAATCTCGAAGTCCGAACCTGTAAGTACCGGACGTTTTATTGCTAACTGTCGTATGCAGGAACATCTGGTGATTGTAGCTGATTGTTGTTGCAGCTGTTTGCGGTTGTAGCTGATTGAAGTTGCAGCTGATTGCGGTTGTAGCAGATTGCTGAAAAGATGCCAATCCACCACCACATGTTCACACTACATCTTCATTATAATCAACAAAGTCATGATCACCCAAAAGACCTTCAACACAGCTTCTGCAAACTCTGATGCTGAAGATCATGACACCAAATAGTGTGAGCATGTCGGCTCGAAGATTAACACATCATATGGAAACATACTGCTGAAAGATGACTTGGAAACAAATGTTGGATGATAAAAGTCGAAGAATACTCAAAGATCATCCTAGACAATCAATCAGTCATCAAATCATTGCTGCTGAAGGCACAAAGACTAAAGACATTGAAGAATCAAAGACTACGAGCTATGACGTCAAGTTCAGAAGACAGAATGCTAGAATTCAAATTATTATTTCCGGGGTGACCTCCCTTAGGGGGAGATTGTTAGGAATATAAATATTCAGATGAAGGCTCGGTCACCCCGAGCATCTATTTAGCATCTACATAGCTTGTAGGCTTATTTATATTAGCTTAGCAATATTAGTATTAGTATTATTAGTTTAGTCGTATTTATATTTGTGGAGCGGGTCGGGGCTTTCCCCACTGTCAGCTCACTCCACAGCCCACTAGGGGCATAATATTAGTAAGTATAAATACCCCTTCCCACACTTGGGAAGGGTTGGATCTCTTGTAACCAAACACACACTAATCTAATATTCACAAGTTTTCCCAACTCTCTCTCTCTAGTTCATCTCATCTTACTAACTCATCTACCATGGATCTAATCTTCCATAACCCAAGACCACCCGAATCATCCACACAATCAAGATGGTTATTTCCTACAAGAAGAAAGAGAGAAAATAGTTGATGTTTACAGAAGTATTGAAGCTAGTAAATATGTGTCTTAATGTATATTTTCTTTATATATTTTGCCTATGTAAATGTAAACTTATTTTGACTTGGTTTAATATATGAATGCAGTTATTATTACAAGTTTATGATATTTGAATGTAGTTATTATTATTGTACTGCTAGGTAAATAATTGTACTGCTAGCGAAACGTTGTACTGCTGGGTATCCTTTTAGCAGTGGGTGGGAGTGCAGGGTAGTTTGTATCATTTTTTACTTAAAGGGAATAAACCCCCAATTGCTGCACACAATCACATTCACGCACACATTACTCTCTCTCTTCCACTCCCTAATCGAATTTTAATCGTCAAATTGCAAAACCCCCAAATCAAATCATAATGTCGAACCTAACTTTTACCGAACCTCATAATAATGTTGCCTTTTTAGAAAAATCCAATGAGTCTGTAGATTTTACTGAGATCATTGATTTCCTTAATACAAGCTATATTAAGTTTGCATTAACAGTAAAACCTACTATATATACTTCCAACATTATCCAGTTTTGGTCGTCTGCTAAGGTCAAAACTATTAATGGGGAAGCACAAATCCATGCCCTTGTAGATGGGCAGATGATTATCATTACAGAGGCGTCTATTCGAAGAGATCTTCTCCTAGATGATGCTAACAAAGTTGAGAATCTTCCAAATACTACAATCTTTGAAAAACTTGCACTGATGGGCTATGAGAGATATACAGATGCTTTAAAGTTCCAAAAAGGTAATTTTTCTCCTCAGTGGAAATTCTTAATTCATACTGTCTTAGTGTGTCTAAGTCCAAAGACCACTGCATGGAATGAATTTAGCAGTAATTTAGCTTCTGCTATAATTTGTTTGGCTGAAAATACTCAAAGATTTAATTTCTCAAAATTAATTTTTGATAATATGGTTAAGAACTTGGATAGTTCTTTGGCTAAATATTTTCTATATCCAAGGTTTTGGCAACTCTTTTTAGACAACCAATTTAAAAAAAGAAAAGTCACAAAAATGTTTCTCCCACTCCCTGCCTTACCAAAAAGGCTTTTGCTAATATGAGGAGGGTTGGAAAAGATTTTTCAGGGAGAGTGACACCTTTGTTTCCAACAATGTTGGCACTAGCCCAAACCCAAATGGGTGAAGGTTCAGCAATCCCAGCTGGTACCCATCACACACCCATAGAACAACAACAACAGTCCTATAAACGTAGGACTAACACCAAGAACACTGAGCTACCTCAGGCTAGTGGTTCTATACCAAATGTTGCAGATGAGGATCTCACTGGGGGGGGGGGGGAGAGTGACATGTTGGCAAGGGCTGCCACTACTGTGTCTAGCTTAGCAGTGGCACAGGACAGTGGTAACATCATTAAGACCCGAACCAAGACAACTTCTAATGAAGAAAGTTCCTCTGGAACTGATTCAGGTGAAGGTCCCAGTCACATGGAAACAATGGGGGGTTCGGATGTTCATCCTAGGGGTGAGGCTGAACTTAACTTTTCCAGTGATCCACCTCTCGGGCTAGGTAACACAAGCCGAAGTGGTGAGGATAGTCTACAACTTTTGAATGAATTGAAGGATACCTGTGACAAGCTGTCTGCATAAATTGGTGATCTGCGAGCAATAGCTTCTTCCCAAGATGGAGTCATCAAAGCTCAAGGTGGGGAGATAAAGGCTTTGAAGAGAAGGGTTAAGTATTTAGAAGGAGTTAAAGGATCAAGAATTCCCAAACAAAAGGTTAAATCTTCTGAAGCTTCTAAGGATGCTCCCAAACAGGGGGGAATGAAGGCAAAGTTTCAGGGGAGGATAAAGAGGGTGAAAGTATTTGTGAAGAGAGTGATCCAATGGAATTTCTAGTTGCTGATAACCAAGGGAATGAAGCGGTGATGGATAGGCGTTTGGGCAAGGTTACAACTATTGATAGTGAGCCACCTATTCCTGCTAGTGACCCAGTTATTCCTGCTAGTGGTCCAGTTATTCCTGCTAGTGAGCCAGTTATTCCTGCTATTCCTGCTATTGATAAGGTTAGTTCTCTATACTGAGACTGAAGTTAGTATTGCTGCTATTGATGTTAGTGCTACTGAGACTAAATTTATTCCTGCTATTGATAAGGTTACTACTACTCAAGGTGATGATGATATGACTATGGCTCAAATATTAACAAAGATGAGGAGTGCAAAACCTAAGAAGAAATTTAAGTTTCAGTCACCTAGTCAACAACAACAACAACCAATGATTACAGATGAAGAATTGACAAGACAAGTGGCTGATCTTGATGCTCAAGAAGCTGCTCAGATTCTTTCAGACAAGGAGTATGCAGAAAAATTACAAGCGCAAAAAAATGCAGAGTTAATAGCTTCATGGTTTGAGGAAAGGGCTCAGGTTGAAGCTGATTGTGAGCTTGCTAAAATAGTAAATAAAGAAGAGCAAGATAAGTACTCAGTAGATGAAAAAGCCAGGATGCTGAAAGAAATTTTTGATGCAAAAAAGAAGAAGTTTGCAGCACAAAGATATGCAGCTAAGAAGAACAAGCCACCCACTCAAAAACAAAGAAGAGATCTCATGTGCAGTTATTTTTTTATTTTTTTATTTATTTATTTTTTTGTTGCAAAGGTAAATTTATATTAATATCAACAACACCCAATATGTACATCATAAACATCTACTCATGTGCAGATATTTGAAGAATGTGGCCAGTTGGAAACTAAAGGATTTGAAATTCTTGGATGATAAAAGCATTGAAGAATTGTATGCAATTGCCAAGAGAAACAATGAACTCTTCTTGAATGACAGTTCAAAGAGAGCAGGTGAACAGTTGGAAATAGAAAGCAGTAAAAAGAGAAAACAAGAACAAACTGAGCAAGCTGTTGCTAAAGAACAAATGCAAGCTCACACTGAACTTGCAGTTGACTCTGTAGGAGAAGCCATGGATGCACAACCTTTAACTGTCAAACATCCCATTGTTGATTATAAGTCTGGATCTCATGGGGAAACAATTTATTACGATATTAAGAGGCATGATGGTTCTTCTAGAAGGTTTGTAAGCTTTCTTCACATGGTTCATGATTTTGATAGACGAGATATGATAGCTCTATGGAAATTACTCAAACAAAGATTTGGTAATAAGACACCAGAACAAGCTTATGATAGAGAAGTCTGGAATTATTTGAAGGTAATGTTTGAACCAAATCATGAAGATGAATGTTGGAGAAGACTAACGCACATTACTGTTAAAGAATGGAAAATTTTTCAACGATGTGGAGTACATGCTTTAACTGTGAATGAGTTGGTGATCTACATGCTTGTAGAAAAGGATTACCCTTTAAAGTTTCACAAAGACATTCTACATCAGATGTTGCGTGGGAAGAAAATACTCAAGCTTCAGCTTAATTATGATAACATGGCATATGAACTGCTCAAGAAGATGGAAGAGTATCTAGGACCCAAGAACAAGAAATAGAATGTATAGTTATTACTACTAGAATGTATAGTTTGACTTAAACATGTATAGTTATTACTGCTTATGAGATAAACATGTGTAGTTATTACTGCTAGAATGTATAGTTATTACTGCTAGAATGTATAGTCTGACAAAATATGCTTACATAAATGCTTACAATCGAGCCAAAACATTGATATTTTTAAATTTTTGACTATTGCATAAGTTATCAGAAATGTGTGACCATATGTATCGAATTGTGACTACACTTAAATAATGTGTGACAAAATTTGACTATTGCCTATAGTCACATGATTGTGATACAATTAAATGTGTGACCATACACATTAGGAATTGGCAGGCAAACACACACTTAACTTTAGACACACATATTAACTTACGTGACTATTTGTATCAAATTTTGGTCACACTTAATCATGTATGCCTATGGTTTAGTGTGACCATATATGACATTTGGTCACACATCTCAAGTGTGTGACATATATTTGTTACTTTTAAATGCATATCGTGACTATGCTTCAAACTTACTTTTCAGTTGTCACACATTTCAAATTCATATGTGGCTAAATTTTCAACAAAAACTAGCAGTCACGCTTAAATAATGTGTGACAAACTTGAGCATATGATTTAGCCACATACACAATTACTTCGTGTGACCATATATGGATTTTGGTCACACTTTTCAATTGCGTGACATATATTTGTCACATATGTATATATATAGTGTGACTAATGTTTCAACCTTATTTGTATCCGTCACACGTCCCAAATTATAAGTGACTAAAAAATCAATTTTTTTTACCAGATACGTATAGTCACGAAAATATTCAAATGTGTGGCTGTAGCCTCGGATGTAATTCCGAAATGGTCACACAAGTCGGATCAAGTGTGGCTGTTTATTTTATTCTGGTACATTTAGTCACATAAAAAGGCGACTGTGTGGCTGTTCGAAAAACAGCATGTGTGACTAAATCCCATTTTTGTACTAGTGAAAACATCCTTTTTGAAAAGTTAGAATTTGAGAAGATGTGTCATACCCCATTCTGGAAAGGTGATGAAAAATTTCAGTATTAGGCAAAGAACTAATACCATTTTCATCTGCTAAATGGAGATGCCTCCTAACAAATGCCTCAGTAATAGTTATTGTTTTGCCATCAACTGTTGCAATTAACTCTTTGTCTCCATTCTCAAATGTATTGGTAGTAACAGTCTGTCAAAACTGTTTGATTTGAGAGACATAGATAGTAGGATTGATTGTAAGAGCATACCTGATGTGGGTAGTGTTTAGAAAATCTACTATCTGGTGGAAGTCTTGACTCCCTTCTGGTTTCTGCAAGAATGCAACCTGGTTATGTGTATCACAAAACTCTAAATTTGCCATGAAAATTGATTAAATGCTTGATTAGAGTGCTGGGTTATGATTGGACCGACTTCAATAAATTGTTTCTTTAGTTTGAAGAAATCATATAAATTATATAAAGAAAGAGAATTATCCAATTTATGAAACCCTTAAGCGAAGTAATTGACAAAAATTACCCCAACGGCTATAAATAAACCACGGTTAAAACCCAGACAGTACTAACGGCTACCCAGCAGTACAAAGTTTTACGCTAGCAGTACAAACGTTTGCCTAGCAGTACAAACTTTGTGCAAAAACTTTTTCTCAGCAGTATGAACTCAATTTGCCCATAAACCCTCAGCATTCTTTTCACCACTTACCCTTATGAAAATTTTGGTTTGTTGACTTCCTTAAATCAAACATTCACAAGCAACCATAAACAATTAACTAAACATCAAATATTTCATTGATATTTTTTACAAGCTACAACCATACATCTAATTATCCAACCTAAATACTAAACATAATATAAACATAAAAACACCATCATCATAAACTACTTCACTCCATTTCACACCAACTTGTTAGAACCAGAGCTCTCCTCCCGGCTTTCCTTCCACTTCTTCCTTTCCTCGAGTCATTTAAAAATAATTTCAAGATCGCTAATCCTCTTTTCTAGATTATAAAGGTCTTCAAACAACCCATCTTGTTGGTCTCCCTGGTTTTGATGCACCACCACATTTTGCTGCTCCACCACAATATGCTGCTGATCCTCCTCATTTTGTTGCACCACCTCACCTTGAGCCACCTTCGCAGCCTGTTGCTCCTCCTCCTCCTCTTCATCTTCTTCCTCCTCTTCCACCTCATTCACTCCCAAAACCTCATCCCAGTAAAAGTCTTGCGCATGCAGCCAGTTCAAAATTGTACCCCTCATCCACGTATCTACCTGCCTATACGACCCATATCCTGCAATGGGTTTATACCCGAAAGCATCAAACACTGCGTCAAACAGCAAATTGTTGTTTAACAACCACTCGTACTCTTCAGCATCATTTTGAAAGTTACCATTATTTGCTGCCATTGTTGAAGTTTTCTTTGAATTGAAAGGGATATATGTGTTTGTGTGTGTTCTTTGGTATACAATCGATAGGTATAAATAGGCTGGAGAGGTAGATGAATGGTTCCCAAGACTTTAGGCGGGAAAAGGGACCAAAGGCGCGCGCCAAAAGTAAACTGTGAATTGAAGTTGTACGAAAAAATCTCCAATTTCCTTTTACCAAGTATTAACTTTCCATGTACAATGAGTTGATGCAACAACTAGTTGTATCTCATGCTTTGTGAATAATAAACTTCCAAACTCAATATTTCCAACTAGTTATTTGTGATGTTTGGGATGATTTGGGATCGGGTTCATTATTATTGACCCGAGGGAATAAATGTTTGACCGTGACTCGAAAGGAAATAGTAACTCATTTGTTGCGACTTGATATTGACTCGACTTGGACAAAAATAAAAGAAAGAAAAAAAACAATTGTTAAATTAAAAGTTGTAGAGATATTTGTTATTAAATTTGGTTAATAACGAAGTAAGTAAATTAGAAGTGTACGTGAGACCATGGTTGTCAGGAACCCGATGCTGATCTTAGGATCTTACGATTTTACGATACAGCAAAGCAAAAACAATCTGGATCTTACAAAGGATTTTAAAAGCTTAAGATTATTCCAAGATTGGTAATCGTCTGTATTTTCCCATAATCCCATTTATTAGTACAAGGTATACTCGTTTTATGATTTAAAACAAGTTTGGACTTACGACAAAATTAATCTTTGGAAATAACAAAATTTCGCCATGACTCTTTCATTTATTGAACGTTTCCAAGTCAAAAGACTTTATTGAAAATCAATTTCTCGAGTAATTTATAATATACTGTTAAGAATCGTTTATAGCTCAGGTTTGTTAGACCTTTTATCTAGGATAACAATAATAATGATTAAACAGATACAATGCACAGCGGAATAACACAAGAATCATTATTATTATTGAGAACAAGGTTTCTCGTCATCATCTCTACCACTAACAAATACAAACACCAAAAGCCCCAATGCTACGTGATCAAGTGTAGCACGGTTACACTCTAACAGGAATCATAAGATCCTTGAGGCTTATCACAAATCCCTAACCCTAGGCGTCTAAGCTAGAACCATACGCCTAGGTTACACACACACCCCTTTAATGGAGTTACATCTTTTCTCCTGTACATCTAAAAACCCAAGCCCCATCTCTTTATAAACTAGAAATTAGGGTTACAAAGACTTTAGAATAATACAATTTAGGTCATTCATCTTTGTCTTCATAAGTTTCCTCCATCTTTCATATTTTGTCAATATCAACTCAAATTATAATTCCCAATAATCTTCCCCTAGTTGATATGATAAAACCATGTATGAAAGATGTCGTATTCCCCTTAATCCATGCATATCATCAAGGATCTTCAAGCTGCAATCTTCAATAATATTCTTCTTCCCCTTTTTGTCATCATCAAATAGGGAACAAAAAGTAAGCAACCTTGATCTTCACAACCACGAATCAATATTACATGTCCAATCCATCTTTCCAATGTCTTAAATTACCTTTGTTAGACCTTTTATCTAGGATAACAATAATAATGATTAAACAGATACAATGCACAGCAGAATAACAAAAGAATCATTATTATTATTATTATTATTGAGAACAAGGTTTCTCGTCATCATCTCTACCACTAACAAATACAAACACCAAAAGCCCCAATGCTACATGATCAAGTGTAGCATGGTTACACTCTAACAGGAATCGTAAGATCCTTGAGGCTTATCACAAATCCCTAACCCGAGGCGTCTAAACTAGAACCATACGCCTAGGTTACACACACACACCTTTAATGGAGTTACATCTTTTCTCTTGTACTTCTAAAAACCCACGCCCCATCTCTTTATAAACTAGAGATTAGGGTTACAAAGACTTTAGAATAATACAATTTAGGTCCTTCATCTTTGTCTTCATAAGTTTCCTCCATCTTTCATATTTTGTCAATATCAACTCAAATTATAATTCCCAACATATAACGAGTATTTATATAAACCCTAAACCCTAAACCCTAAACTCTAAACCCTAAACGCTAAACCAATCCATAACTCAAACAATAACCAAACGAATAGTCCAATAAATCCAAATATGTTAGTGTACGGGTAGCATGTCTCGAATAGTCCAATAGCCCTCGTGTATTCCGTTTTTATCCCAAATGTCACACGCAAGGTTTTCAAAATCGGGATCCTACTTAAGATACTACTTACAAATGATCTTTAAAATCTTCAGATGTTATAGGATCCCGATCTTTACAATAGGATCTTAAGTAGGATCTCGATTTTGAAAACCTTGCGTGTGACATTTGGGATAAAAACGGAACACACGAGGGCTATAATTGGACTATTCGAGACATGCTAACCGTACACTAACATATTTGGATTTATTGGACTATTCATTTGGTTATTGTTTGAGTTACGGACTGGTTTAGCGTTTAGGGTTTAGGGTTTATATAAATACTCGTTATATTATAAATTACTTGGGAAATTGATTTTCAATAAAGTCTTTTGACTTGAAAACGTTCGATAAATGAAAGGGTCATGGCTAAATTTTGTTATTTCCAAAGATTAATTTTGTCGTAAGTCCAAACTTGTTTTAAATCATAAAACGAGTATACCTTGTACTAATAAATGGGATTATGGGAAAATACCGACGATTACCAATCGACTCATCTTATTTGATATGTTTGTTGTTAGTTATCTCTTTGACTTGTTTTCGTCATCTCGTCTCGACTCGAGTTATCGTCAATACTCTTCTCGACTATTCGGTTATTCGTTTTTTTGGAGTGAGTACTCGTTAGTCCGTGTTCTCTACCGTTACACGAATGATGATACCAAACCCTTTTAAAAGGCTAAAACGAGATTATTTTTTGAAATGAGAATGATTAACTTTTGAAACCTCTTGCGCATTTGATTTTTTTGGTGAATATCGTGCCGAGTACGTTGCGTTGCGATACGTTGCGTTAAATCGTTTGATACGATATTCATTTTCTTTAACTTTTAATTACGGATAACCGATACCCGCGGGGAAACCCGAAAAACCGATGGATAATATTAACCAGGTATCCGGTGGGATATGGGGCGGGTACGGGTATATTATAAACGGGTTCGGGTATGGGTACACTAAAACCCGCCACGAACCCGAACCGTTGCCATCCCTAGTTACCGGCTATAGCCGGTTTTCACCGCCACGTCAACACATTAGCTTTTTTTTTACACCTCTTGCCACGTCATAGTTAAACCAAACCACCACTTCAATAGTCAACCGGCAATTAATCCCTTTACCCGATCAATTGTAAACACACACAATAATCAATAAACCCTAATCAAAACACACATTCTTCTGGCAAACACAAACACGCAAACAATGAATCCAAATAACAACAAAGGTATGTTTTTTAATGTTTTCACATATCAGTTGATGATTCATTGTACAATAATTAGTAACAGGCTTTTGATCTATAAATGGTGATGTTTGGGGTTGTTACCGATTCTAATGTAAAGCTGTGTGAATTTTTAATTTATTCAAGTTTATGCTTTAACAGGTTCAAAGGCAAAAATCCCTAGGTCCAAATTCAAAATCATTTCCAACAAGGTATACTAAAGTTGTTATGTGTTTGTGGCTAAAGTTGTATACCTTTATACCATTAATTAAATTTTTTGAAACACATGGTATGTTGAACTATTAGGAGGTATGGGAAAACACAGATTGGAAGAGAAAGAGCCCTTTCTATTTCTCTAGCGATGAAGAATCTGGTGATGCTGACACAAAAGGGGTAATAATGGTCCATTTAATAAGTGTTGTTTCGCTACTTTTATGACATTCTCCAGACTTAATCCATTATACTCGTTCAACTTGTAGGTAAATGACAAAGCTGAATCCTCTCAAGCTACTCCCAAAACTCAATCCTCTCAAATACCAGTTGAAAAGGCACACAAAAAGAAATTTACTCAGGATATTGTCTTGGGACTGCCGTGTAAGAAGATGGTTTAGGGGTTTAGGACATTCCTTAACAGCTTTTGTGTTTGTGTAAATGGTATTTGGTACTTTAATATGGTAGTAGTAGTTCAGACATTTAATTTGGATAAATGTAATTATTAATGGTACAATAACTGGTAATTAGTAGTTTAACTGTATCTATTTTATAACTGTAATGATAGTATTTTGGTTTGTTAAATGGTAGCAATTTGTGTTCTTGATGTGATGATTGCACAGCTAGATTTAATGGTAGCATTTTCTGTTGTTGATTTGATGATTGCACATATTTTTTTAATGGTAGCAGTTTGTGTTCTTGATTTCATGTTGGTTTATGATTTAATAGTAGCAGTTTGTGTTAAATGGTGTCAGTTTGTGTTCATGATCTTGGTGTAATTGTGTAAATTTGAGTTCTTGATTTGATATGCAGTTTGTGTTCATGATCTTTGTTCTAGATCTTGGTTCATGATTTGCGATTAAGATAATGATATATAATATTTGGAGCCAAAATTTTGATTTATTCAAGTTTATGCTTTACTTAACAGGTTCAAATTAAAGGCAAAATTTTAAATAATTCAATTGTTATTTTGAAATTAGAATTTTGATCCAAAATTTTGAAATTGCCTGATTAGAAGCAGTTACCAAGAATAAGGTACGATTCATATTCTTCCTATACCCTCTTTTCTCTCCTAAAAAAAAGACTGCAAAGAAAACACAAAAATCAAATCTTCTATCACCATTACTCTCAAAGCCAGAATCATTTTCTTGTACCCATTGTTACTCAAGATTCATGGGAATTCAACCCATTGTTGATAATCATCTTTTGCTTCCTGCTGATAATGAACATGATGATAACAACTTAGAATATGAATCCGAAAAGTTTTCTGATGATGAAGATCTAGATGCGCCTGGAACCAACCAATCAGATCGGATACTAGCTAAGAGAGGCATAACCAGGCTATTTAAGTTTCGCATGAAATATGGCAACCCTGGTGGAATAAAGCTCAAGGTAACCTTCGATGCATTCAGTAGGGTATCAGGGTTACACAGAGCACTGTTTTCGAGTTTTTTAGGAGATCTGGTTCGTGAGCACCTAGGTTTGAAGATTCTTTCCTGGAATAAGGTGAATAAAGAATCAAGAGATAAACTATGGGCTGAAATCACGGTACATATATACTATTTTTTAACCCATTACTACATAAGTTTATCTATGCAGTTACATTATGTGCAACTAATTAACAACATTGTGTTAATCTTTGCAGCGATATTTTGATGTTGACGTGACATTCAGAAAATTGGTAATGACTCGTCTTGGTAAACTGCTAAGGAATTTCAAAACAAAGCTCAGAGAAGAATACATTTTGCCCCACCTAAATACACCTTCCAAACTGAATGAAGTCCCGGCCAAGTATAGTCGATTTGTGAAATCAGAAGACTGGGTCGAGTTTGTAAACCACATGACCACCGATGCATACAAGGTTTTAATTAATCATCTTTATTTAAGTCTATATGTCATTTCATAATTTTCAATTTGCAGCATTACCGCATGTAAACGCCTTATGATTTTGTGTTTTTAGGAGATATCTGATAAAGCTAAAATGTCGCGTTCCAAAAATATTTATCAGCATAAAATGGGACGAGGTGGATATGTTTATGTGAAAGAGAAAATGGTAAGATTACATGTGTATGCATCCTCATATTTTCGTTTACCTTGTTTTAACTTTACATGTGTATGCATTTGATGTTTATTAGATCGAAAATAAAGAGATTGAAGCAGATGAAGAACCCCCGCGTGGTATAATGTGGTTGAAAGGAAGGGTAAACAATGACGGCGAATTTCCAGATGATGAGATTACATCAGTGCGAGATAAACTTGTAAGTTTGACTGCAAATTTTATTATTATGCTTATATATCAGCAACATTAACTGTGTACTAGCAGTAGTAACTTGTATACCAGCAGCAGTAACTGCGTACTAACAGCAGTAACTGTGTACTAGCAGTAGTAAACACTAGGCATATTTTTCATTGGAGTTCATGAGCAGCACTAACTCCAACTGAGCAGCATTGACACAAATATGAGCATCAGTTACTCTAACAGCATCAAGAAGACTTTTAATCCCAACATTTCCTATATTTTTTGTGCAGAAAGAATCTGATGACAAGATCAAGAAATTGTCCAATAAGATTACAGAAAAAAAGAGAATACTTACTCAACTGATGGCACAGTTGAGTCAACAAAGGGTGCATTTAAATTTGTCATCTCTGTTAATACAAATATCGTCATAAAAACGTTATTTATATTTTATGATCTTTACTTAGTTTTGTTAATGACAATTACAAAGTATATCCTTTAGCAAATTATAAATGCTAGCTAAAGTCTCTTTAAAACATATTTTACATTTCACAAGTTTACTTAGAATTACATTTTACACATCTACTAGTTTATTTCCTTAAAAGGAAACTTTATTTCTAAAATGATACAATGACATCATAACATGCATCATACATATATTATGTAATATCTTGGCTAGATCCTCAAGCAAGATAGTTGAATTTGGGAGATTTTGATGTGACATAACAAGGTGTGGAGGATACAGCTGGATTTGGAAAGATTTCCAAAAACTCTTAGCTGTCATTCTGCTGTCAAGTTGGCGGAACCAAACGATATAAAGGACGGATCCCTTTTATGGGATCCGCCGGCTGTTCACCAGCTTGCCTATAAATAGCAAGCTGATCATTTGGACACACCATCACTCATAGAGCCTAACATTCATACTCATTCATTTACATATCATCTAACATTTATCATTCATTCATTTCATTGATCTTTCCTTTTGTAGCAAAGGAGATTAAGCATCAAGGTTCAACACAGACGTGTAAAACCTTTAGCATAAGTTACTGTGTGATATAGTTGTAGTTCACACATCATTATTTGTATCATTTATCTCAGTGAGTGTGGTTAGTGTTTTAGTCCTCAAATCACAAAGAGTGTAGGGAGTGGTTGTACCCTTGTGAAAGAACCAAACGGGAGTGGTTGTAACCTTGTAAAGAACTCGACATCTAGCTTAGTGTCGGTAATTGTATAGGCGACGTTAGGTTGGTTCTACCTTGAAATAGAACCCGGTGTTTAGCTTAGTACCGGAAAAGGAAGTAAGCGACGTGTAAAGGTTTTCTCCACCTAGAAGAGAGTTTGTTTCTTAGTGAAGGATAACTCTCGAGTTAAAGGCTCGGGGAAGTGGAGTAGGACAAGGAAAAGAGTCCTTGTAGCCGAACCACTATAAACATCTGTGTTATGTGGTTTGATCATTTCTCTCTTTACTTCTTGGATATATTGTTTGATTATTTTTGTGTGCATAGTTTCATTGAATTCACATAAGTTACAAAACGGTTTAATTTAATTTAAAACGGTAAAACTATTCAACCCCCCTTCTAGTTTTCCACAATTGGTACCAGAGCGGTGTTACTCAAGAAATTTAAAATATATTGTATTTTAAAACTTGAAACGATCAAATGGATTTTGAAAACTTTAAAGAAGGGCAATCTATGCAAAGACCATCACTTTTTGAACCAAACAATTTTATAGACTGGAAAAATCACTTTGAGACTTATGTGAAGTCAAAGAACCATAGGAAGTGTTTTAGATGCAGGAATTTTAGTCACTTGATAAGAGATTGTCCAAAGCCTCCAAAGAACAAATCTCAAATAGGAGATTGTAAAGATAATGACAACAAACCAAAGATCAACGAAGTTGCTCTCATGGCCAATGACACAGAAGAGGTACTTTCTGACTCGTCATACTCTTTTATAAATGATAACATGTTAGATATAGAATATAACAAATTATGTAAAATTAAAAAGGAATTTCTAGAAAATAAAATTCATCAGTTAAAAGAAAAAGTCATAGGATTAGAAAAAGGTAAAAGTACTAAAACATGTGTCTTATGTCAAGAACTAAAACATGAATTAGAAATACTAAAGCTTACCCAAGAGAATCTTATAAAACAAAACTCCGTTTTTAAAAGATTCGATAAGCACATAAACTGTACAAATGATACAATGAGGTTACTAAAAATACCTTATGGTAGTTTCAAGCCAGATTTCATGAAAAATGGACACTTAAATGATTTTCAGATTCAAATGACAAAAGAAAATAAGACTACATCAACTGAGTCAGTGACCCACGGATCCCACGGATCCAAAACTTTGGATCCGCACGGTATAACCAAAGGATCCGTAGGTACAGTACAGAAAAGTCAAAACTTAAGTAGTATTGAACCTGTTAAGATATCTAGAGAGCCTAACACTAATTCAATTAGAAGAAAAGATAAGAATGAAGTTAAAACGACAGTTGACACTTCATTATATAAAGAAATCCCATTTGACTACCTCCAAGATATTAGTGAACCTTGGTAATATTTTTGATTAACCCAAATGGACCCATGAGATATTGGGGACCAAATACTTGAGCTTTCATTAGGTATGCTTGAAAGAAAGGATTAGATCCACAATGTGTCCAACAGAGGTTGTATTTTGTTCAATAGCATTCTTAGAAACAATCATTGGAAAAAGGTACGGTTCCTCATAACTCCTCATGATAATTGCTATCATAGATAATTCAGTTTTCAAACTCACTTAACATAAGTTATTAGTACCACATCTTTAATATAGTATTTCAAAATTAGCATGATGAGTAGGAAAAGGTTCTTAAATCTTTATGACATAAAATTAGATTAAAACTCCTAAAGACAAGTATTGTTTTAACTTGGATTATATCTCAACAATATAGCATCAATACTTAGATAAAATAAGATAAGTATATAGCATATTCTCTTGGCATTGCCGTGATCACAAACTTAAGCAAGCATCAAAAGTTTGGAATGATCAAGTACACAACTAACCTAGTAGAGAACACTCATTACTAAGTAGGATCATGTACTATTAGGATGTCATCGTCTTCAAATCATCTTGTCAAGATATGGCATGACTTCTCAAAATCATGCATAACAAATCTTGAAATAAGTAGATAAAACTTCATCTAAAGATCTTCAAAAAGTTAACAATTAGGAAAAAGGATATTTTCAACCAATTTGAATATATCACAGATATGACTGGAAACCATTTGAAAAACACTCACGTTTTCCTAAACCAGACTCATCATGGATAAAGATAGTAAATTCATAAGATGACCCTAAACATAGAGATGCATTAGGTAGAATACTCTATCCCATAGCTAGTACACCAAATATTATATACGTCTACACTCTCAAGATGATTCCAACTTAAAACCATCAAACATTTAGGAACTTAAGAGATATCCCAAAGGAACAGGTGTAGAAACCATAATATATGATCTTCCCGGGAATTGGAGATATAGGAATAGTTCAAATAATATGTGTACTAATGTGAGATATTGTATCACATCATGATTTACTAAGAAACAAACGGTCCTTGCTACTTTAAGGCAAAGTGTGGAGAAAATTCTCGTGGTCAATATTGTTGACCTCCATAACCTTTTTCTCTGTTGCAACATCATTGCAACTGTCCATCCCAGCAAAAGTTTAGCTTTCCATCATCATTTCCGTATTAAACAATGTTTAGATGATAAAACATCTCGAATTGAGAAAGTTTCTCAAAAGATAACATTGATAATCCTCTCACTAATACCTCAAGAAAGAATCCTACTTCTATCTATGGTTTATTGAAACCTAGAAAGTAGTTAAAACAATTGTTCAAATCCTAGTCCAAACAAAAACGGAAATAAACAAACATATATTCTGATCCTGCGGATCCAATCGATAACAAGGGCGGAACCCTTGTTTGGGATCCGCCGGATCCATGCTTTGCTGAGACTAATTCTCAATAAACAGACACTTTTTACTGTTCATTACACCCACTAACCACACTAAAACCAATTTGTTGACGACCCTTATCATCCCAAAGCTCAAATATTTCATTCGCCACAATTAACTCATTCCTAATCGATCATTGTAAGTACCCTAATCCATCTCAATCTCTTATTTGTGTCTAGAATTCATATAGGTTGCACTAAATTAAATTAGGGATTATCAAAAATAATGAGGCACTTCAAAAATCATGTTTTCAATTAGACACTACAATAATCATCAAATACTCCAATGAGATTACTTTTTCACAACTAGGAAAAACTCCTTTCAATCATTGTTCATACAAAATCAAAAACGTTATAATCCACATATATTTTCGGATCAGGAGTGTTTGGATTATCTCATATTTTACTACAAAAATCTTTGCTTCAAAAGAGTCGAGATAATCATACTCCACATTATTCTCATTCAGACACATATGTATATATTATGTGATTCTAACTTTAATTGTATGTCTAGGAAAACCATGCCTCCCGCTACTAACTATGATCACAAAAAGACCACCAACTACCTACCCAAACATCATCAAACAAAGGGACTCTCAGAATCTCAAGTCAAAATTTTTAAAGCTTTAGAAAGTCGGTACGTTCATGAAGGCAGAACTGTAGATTCATCATTCTTAGAAGAAACAAACATCTGTGAACAAATGACTGTCATTCAATTTGATGCACTCCTAGACATAGATGATGTTGGGAATTATATTTCATAGATTTGATGATACAAAGCAAGAAGAATGAAACATAAGGATTACTGAAATGATAAGCAAAATACACCTAGCAGTTGGAACTGCTTAATGCAAAGAAGGTAGCAGTTGGAACTGCTAGTGCAACAGTTAGAACTGCTAGTGGAACAGTTAGAACTGCTAGTGCAAACAGTTGGAACTACTAGTGCAAATGGAACTGCTGATCAGTGAGTCATACTGCTGCTGGATGGATAAGGATGAAGAAAATATTATCCTTAGATAATATCTAGATATTTGTTCAGTCAACAAAGTTGTAAAACAAGATACATGTTGTATCTTAAATGACTGACACATAACAAGCAAGTAGTAGACAAAAGCTTATCAACTTTGTAATGATCTCCTTTGTACTATAAAAAGGAGATCATACCCTTAGATAAAGTGTGTGTCACTGTGTCACTATGTGAACACCAGTGTGATTTACAAAGACTCTAAAAGAGTGCTTAGAACTAAAACACCAAGTGTGTTCAAATGTAATCACCAAGAAAGTGTGTGTGTGGGAACATTAGACATGGGGTCTAATGTTGTTTAGTTTTGTTAAGCCTCAAGGTAATCAAGGTTTTCCTTGATCCCTGTTATTGTTTTAGAGTAACCGTGCTATATTTGATCACATAGCATTGGGGCTGAGTTTAATAACAAAGAGAAAGTTTGGCAAAACCTTGTTGTGATAGTATTGTTTCTTTCATAGAATATTCCGTCAATATTATCATCATGCTTTTCATAGTTAATCCTAGATCAAAGGCTTAACAGCCTAGAGCCTACAAAAGTCTAGCGTAACTTATTTTAGTAGATGTAAGTCGGTCTAAAATAAGTTTCCACAGATGAGCCAATCATCCCTAGGTTCATTCTTGAGTTTTATGCTTCCGTGAAACTCATCACTGATGACCTTGGATCTTTTAGTATCCATTTCAAAATAAATCAAAATCCCTACAATTTCCCATTAGATCATTTCGGGGAAGTATTAGGCATTCCTAGAGAAAGAACTTGTTTCTACTCAGACAAATGGCCTTTAACCATTCTTGATTCAAACCTAGGTCGTTGATGCGTGGGTTTTGCAACCTTACAACAGGTTTTACCTCTCGAGGGATCTCAAGAGGCTTACAACCCCACCAGGCAGTGTACCTGACCGATGTAGTATAGTGTAGTGGTAAGTACGGGGGATTGATCGTTCTCCACAGGGAATAGTGTTCGTTAGGTGTGAAAGGCTACTCTAATTAGGTCTAAGGGTCGAGGAAGATTCTTTTTATGTTTTTATAGTTTTTTATGAAAGCAAGTAAAATCTCGGGTTTGAAGGAGTGGGCGGAATTAGTTGCTAGTCAACTAACCCAAATTACTACAAATGCAATAAAATAAAATAACAAAATGAAAATGGGTGAGAAACTTATGTGTAGAGAAATGTGTTTACTTAGATTTCCTTACTCCCTAGCTATCTTTTACCGGTTAATTAGTGTGTATTAGTCGCGTGGATGACGGGTGTATTCCTTAATACCATTCGTGGGGTGGCGTACTTACTTCCCCAAACTCTACAAGCTCCTACTTCACTCCTATGTCGAGCCGGCTAGGAAGCTCCTAACATGGGATCACTAGAATTCGCTTGTGCATTAAATACAACCATAAAAACCTTTAGTACGCGTTTGGTTCATGTTTCTTAAGACGTTCAAGCAAGTTACCGAATAGGAAGTTAGCCAGTTTTCTTAAGCCTAACATAGATAAACAATCATCCAATACAACTAACAACACACTAACAACCAATAATCAATAGCTAGGTTTCATTAGATCTAAGCAAACACAAGATAAATTTAGCCTAACATGTTAAACAAAAGACAAGCATAAGATAGAATCAAACAACACATAGACATATTGAATGATTAATTGATTACTTATCTTTCAATGAAACATGGAAGATCTCAAGGCAAGAAGCCCTGAAAAAGGAGCTAAATTCGTCCTAGGGTTTTATCCCAAAATTCCACACACTAAGCTCTCCTTTATGACAAAAAATTAGAAAACTATATATAGACTTTTGCATCTGACGGCGTCACCTTATGGATTGTGACGCCGTCACCTCGCCGCTTTTAGGGTTCTCGGATGACCATCTTGACGCCGTCCCTCTTTAATTCTCCAAAATCCGTTCTGGCCTATCAAGGCTTGACGCCCTCACCTCTTGAACGTGACGCCGTCCCCTTATGAATTAAGCCGTGACGCCCTTGATTTAGTTAAAGCGTGACGCCGTCAGAATTCTCATGCTAACTCACTGGCCCGTCATGAGTAAATTTCACATCCCACTTTTCTTGCCAAGGCATGACGCCGTCTGGAGTTAATGTTGACGCCGTCAAAGGTAACTTTCAGCACAATTTTGAGACTTTGCCGTTTTCTTCACTTTAATGCTCCAAAAACGTCCAAAATGCCTCCTTTTCCAGATTTCTCCTCAAAAGTACCTAAAATGACAAAAGGAACGATTTAGGGCGATATTTGATCAAATAAATACGATTTCGAGCTTAAATGACCCCTTAAAAGCGGTACACTTTTCGCCTCATCAAATACCCTTACACTTGAGATTTGCTTGTCCTCAAGCAAATGCGCTTTTATTCTAATCAAAATACAAGTTAGGGGTCATTTAATGCAAACATAAAAGTAATTACAACAAATAATCGTTCCACTTCAATCATAATAAGCACGGAGATTATAAACTAGCACCTCACAAGTAGTGTTTAGATACTCACACCTCTCAAGTGTCATCAAAATAAATCTCATAAATGAAAACGGATAATATCTCTCACTACCTGTCATAGCAAATAGATTACCATAGGCTTGGGAAAGGATCGAAAACCTCCTCCACTAGGCGTAAGCACCTAAGATAAACTATCAAAGAGGGCTTTTAAATGGGTTATAATGTTAGGTGTAGGGAAAAGGAAAACACGGTTTTGTTGGATACGGGATATTTTACTGGTGGCTAGTTAAAGATCTTGATTAATTACATGTACTATACAATGTTGCTAAGCCAAGACTAGACTCGATCTTAAGCTAAAAACGAAATAACAAAATAACAAAAATATAAAACAAACATAAAATAAAACGGGATGGTAGTCCGTATGTTTTTTCTATTTTTCATTTTCTCATTTTTTTGTGTTTTTCTTGATTTTTTTTTTTTTTTTTTTTTTTTTTTTTTTTTTTTTTTTTTTTTTTTGCATACACTTTTACCCTACCATCCAAAATAATACATCATAGGGGCATTGCATTCCCCTTACACTTGAATTTTTACATAACTTTACAATTACTAATCTAATGACTCGAATTAAGATAATTGAAAAACTTGGAGTACTTTTAAAATATTTAGCACATATGGGGGTAATAAATGATGTTCTTCCCCATTACTCCATTACATTAGTACTTTACCCATGAGTCCCAATCGTCCCAAAACAATATGTACAAGGATATGACTCGACTTAGCAACCATGTAATCAACTAGATAATTAACTTGGGTTTAAACAAATGTTGTCACAATAATGCACTAAAAATGAGTGCATACAAGGTAGGCTAAGGCGATTTGGGTGTACATTTTAGTGGGGTGTAACAAATTCTTCCTTTAAGTAAAATGCTTAAAGGTCGAAACGAAAAGATAGGCTCTGAGGGGTGTACTAGGGGTATCGTGTACTAAAAATGAGTACAACGCAAAGGGTGTGGGAGAATTACTTGACCAATGTAGCCAATGTAATTGTAACAAAAACACAGGTGTAAAACAATGGGTTAATCCTAATGCCTCTTATCATGTAGTAAATCTAACTACACGAGTGTAGTCTCACTTGTGGCCTTGGAATGGTCCTAACGCAAGTTCTAGAATCTAAGTGCTACCGGTACACACATCATAGCATAAATGCTTTTCCTACCAATTCTAGGGGCGAACCTCACATATTTGGGGGTGGAAAATTTTTTTAGTGGTACGGTTTTTGTGCTAGTCATATAACTCCTATCCGTGAGACGCTCATTAAGACCAAAGTTTCACTCCTATATGTTGTAAAAAATTTTAAATTTGGCACTAAAATTACCCTAACAGGTATTTATCTCAGTTTTATTACACATCTACTATTAAACAAACAAAAATCAAGCGCAATTGTATTCTCTAAAATCGTACTTTTACCCTCCCCTTACACTTAAGATGAACATTGTCCCCAATGTTCAAAATAACAAATGTAAAAGCGTAAAGTAAAAGAATGAAATCAAATACTCCCCTGATTCGTTCGGTGGATAGTGAAATTACACGGTTAAATCTTCCTCCAAGGTAATGTAGAAGCTCCATGACTAATGCATCGCCATAAGCTTGATTCCATAAACATCTCCTTGTCCAAAATAACCTGTTGAACCTGAGAAAACAAACACGAAAACCTGCATAACATCGGCGGGAAAAAATCTATATATAAGGATATAATGCTTGTGGAATGATAATTTTGCAGATTCCTGGAGATTATAAGTTGGAGATTTAAATAAAAACTTTTCTAAAAACAAAACTTTCAAAAATTTCTGGAAATTAAATCTGACGCCGTCAGGTTATAACCCCTGACGCCGTCACAAATGACCTGACAAAAATTTTCATTTTAAGTTTCCGGAAAATTTCTGGAAAAACCTTTACCTTACTTCCTGGAAATCCTGCAAAACATCATTATGACTCGATACAAGCATTTGACTCAAACAATTTCGAATATGTATGCTAATTTATTATTATTACGATTCATGTTAATTTGTGTTCTAATAAACCGATTTAGATTTCCCTTACACTTATCTTTTGCAAAATACCTTTATATGTAGTTAAGACGAAGTTAAAAACAAAATAAAGCATTTTCACAATTTTCTTTTGAACATGAATCAATAAGAATAAAAATTAAACATACATACGGAAAATAAAATCAAACAAACAAATAAATAAACACACAAAGCAAATAAATAAAATAAAGCTTGGGTTGCCTCCCAAGAAGCGCTTTTCTTTATTAACGAGTCTTGTAGCTAGACTCAAAGTCACGGGGTCTACGTTTTTCCGTTTTGCTTCTCAATTGCCCCTCTAATCATCCTAATAACCTCCATATCAATTTTGTATTTAGGTCCAAGGTTTAAGCAATCTTTATAATAAAGGCTTCTCTTATTCCAAACATGGTCCATGCCTTTTTCTTTATCCTCTTCATTGATGTCCTCAATCGCACCAATGTTGTCCATGTCAAATCGAGGCACAAAACGAAATTCATTAACCCGATAAGGCATCCTATATGTGATCCTATCTATGTGATTAGAAAACTGAACCGTGCCTTTCAAACGGTCATACCTTAAATTGGATGCTTCGATAAATGGCTTACCTAACACAACGCGAGATAGGCGGCAGTCAATAACACTTGCCATATCTTCTAAAATCATGAAGTTGGTGATAAAGGTAAAGTTCCCAACAAGGATTTGTATATCCTTAATCCTTCCAACGAAGTTGCAAACTCCGCCTGGACATTTGGGATCCATCCTAGGCTCAAGGGGTGTATTTATGATTTGGCTATAAAGACCTGAGGACATAACGTTGATTGGGGATTCACAGTCAATGTAAGCATGCTCAACGTATTGGTACCCAATCATACATGGTATCTTCACATTCCCGGGATCACCTCTCTTAATCTTTGGGTCAATTCTAACAAAAGGTGGTCGAGGGTTATCAACTAGGTTGTTATAGTAAGCAATCTCCTCCTTAGTGGGGTATTCATTAAAATAATCATCAAACCTAGGATCTACCTTCACTTCATCAATTTTCTCAATCAACTTATCAACCGTAAGATCATTACGTTCTAAGTAATTATCTGAGTATATGGCGGTCCCTAAGTTGTTCAAGGCATAATCAAGCTCTATATCAATCATTCTACTGAGCTCCCGGAGCTCACTAATCTCATTCTCAAGTTGGCTACGCAACAAAGCTACTTCGCCAGGTGTAAGGGGTGGATTCGCGTTTTCCATAATGGCAAACTGAATAGTCAATGAAAATCTGTTACGAACAAAAGCACAAAGAAAATAGATAGACTAAAGAAAACCTAGAAAAATAAAATAAAAATCTCACTAGAAAGGAATCTAGTGAGTAGACCTAATAGAAATAAAAATTCAACCTAATCAATAACTATTCCCCGGCAACGGCGCCAAAAACTTGATGCGTGGGTTTTGCAACCTTACAACAGGTTTTACCTCTCGAGGGATCTCAAGAGGCTTACAACCCCACCAGGCAGTGTACCTGACCGATGTAGTATAGTGTAGTGGTAAGTACGGGGGATTGATCGTTCTCCACAGGGAATAGTGTTCGTTAGGTGTGAAAGGCTACTCTAATTAGGTCTAAGGGTCGAGGAAGATTCTTTTTATGTTTTTATAGTTTTTTATGAAAGCAAGTAAAATCTCGGGTTTGAAGGAGTGGGCGGAATTAGTTGCTAGTCAACTAACCCAAATTACTACAAATGCAATAAAATAAAATAACAAAATGAAAATGGGTGAGAAACTTATGTGTAGAGAAATGTGTTTACTTAGATTTCCTTACTCCCTAGCTATCTTTTACCGGTTAATTAGTGTGTATTAGTCGCGTGGATGACGGGTGTATTCCTTAATACCATTCGTGGGGTGGCGTACTTACTTCCCCAAACTCTACAAGCTCCTACTTCACTCCTATGTCGAGCCGGCTAGGAAGCTCCTAACATGGGATCACTAGAATTCGCTTGTGCATTAAATACAACCATAAAAACCTTTAGTACGCGTTTGGTTCATGTTTCTTAAGACGTTCAAGCAAGTTACCGAATAGGAAGTTAGCCAGTTTTCTTAAGCCTAACATAGATAAACAATCATCCAATACAACTAACAACACACTAACAACCAATAATCAATAGCTAGGTTTCATTAGATCTAAGCAAACACAAGATAAATTTAGCCTAACATGTTAAACAAAAGACAAGCATAAGATAGAATCAAACAACACATAGACATATTGAATGATTAATTGATTACTTATCTTTCAATGAAACATGGAAGATCTCAAGGCAAGAAGCCCTGAAAAAGGAGCTAAATTCGTCCTAGGGTTTTATCCCAAAATTCCACACACTAAGCTCTCCTTTATGACAAAAAATTAGAAAACTATATATAGACTTTTGCATCTGACGGCGTCACCTTATGGATTGTGACGCCGTCACCTCGCCGCTTTTAGGGTTCTCGGATGACCATCTTGACGCCGTCCCTCTTTAATTCTCCAAAATCCGTTCTGGCCTATCAAGGCTTGACGCCCTCACCTCTTGAACGTGACGCCGTCCCCTTATGAATTAAGCCGTGACGCCCTTGATTTAGTTAAAGCGTGACGCCGTCAGAATTCTCATGCTAACTCACTGGCCCGTCATGAGTAAATTTCACATCCCACTTTTCTTGCCAAGGCATGACGCCGTCTGGAGTTAATGTTGACGCCGTCAAAGGTAACTTTCAGCACAATTTTGAGACTTTGCTGTTTTCTTCACTTTAATGCTCCAAAAACGTCCAAAATGCCTCCTTTTCCAGATTTCTCCTCAAAAGTACCTAAAATGACAAAAGGAACGATTTAGGGCGATATTTGATCAAATAAATACGATTTCGAGCTTAAATGACCCCTTAAAAGCGGTACACTTTTCGCCTCATCAGTCGTGAACACCCATATGATACTCCTCTAACTCCTAAAGAAACAATCCGTGATCATCTTTTCAAGCCTAGAAGCAACCAAACTAAGAAACTCCGAGGAAAGGATGTTAGTCGTGATCCATTCGCTATGGAACTAAATGAACTTAAACCCGAATTTAAGAAACTTGAAGAGATTCTTAGAGATAATGTCATTAGCACCATTGGAAACAAAGATCATGTGAATGCAAGCTTATGCTACATGCTCTATTGTGTGTCTACCCATCAAAAGTTCAATCTAGCCTACTATATCGCCAAAAGAATGGTTGATATACGTGTCTTAGGAAAAACCTCAATGCCATATGGAATGCTTCTTACACGTTTGTTTAGAGCTTCCATTCCTATTCCTCTAGACTCATTCGGCTTTGTTCCAGACTACATCGAAATCAAACACACCTTCGTTCCGCTTAGTGACTATAGAGTGGCAGTAGGAAAAGGGAAACGGGCTCACACCCCATCCTCATCTTCATCATCATCATCAGCTAGTGATGAAGATGGTTTACCTAACTCTAAGCTTCCTCCAATTGACTACTTGAGTCAACTTCCTTCCCTTGATGATGAATCTGCGGAACATCGACAAGCAAAGGGAATTTTAAAGAATGTTGGACGATGGATGATGAAACTCCGCAAGGATCAGAAGAAAATACTTAAATTATTGAAAGATAAGTGAGATTTAAAGAGTGTTTGGTATAATACGTTATTAGACTATGTATTGTTAAATTTGTGTGCTTACTAAGACCTTATGATAGTACTTGACTCTTTTGTGGTATTAACTCAACTTGAACTAATGATAACATACATTGTTATCAATTTTCCCAATTTAAGCCACTGTTTGGCTTAACTTCCTTTGCGATGAAGTGTGATGATCTATTTTATTTATAACGTGTGCTACGATCTACATATTTGGTAGCTTTGCTTTACATAATAGACAATAGATATGTTCCAGGAGAATTTTTGGGTTGTTATCTGATGAACTCAAATAAGTACATTTTATTACCGTCATTTATCCTATTTATTTGACTTGTTTTATTATATTATCTGTGAGAATTGATACGTTAATGTTTACTTTTGTAATTCTCAGGTAAAAACAAGTATTATGTGAAACTTGGCGATTTTGGACTAATTATGGAGCAAAACAAGCAAGAAGTTAAGAGTCTACTGAATGTACAAGATCAAGATCATTCTGCTCCAGATACGCCGCATCTTACTTATTATATACGGCGCATCACTATCAAGATTTCACAAGCTACGATCCAAGACAGCAAGGACATGCGCCGCATCTATAAATGGAGTTACGCCGCATCTTCTGGCGGTGTACGAATATTCCTGAATATATTAATCTTGGACCCCACGCGAAGTTAAGTCAATGCGCCGCATCTACTTATTCAATGCGCCGCATCTTACCCTCAGACAGAAACTATAAATACCCCAAGGCCAGACGAATTTCGAGAGCCCTAGTGTAACACCCCAACCCGACAAGGGCAAAGGTGTCACAACAACGGTGGCTTATCAGAACAGATACCTGCATACGACATAAATAATACAATAGAATTCAATGGTTACAAAGGAAATATTAAATTACAGGATTCCAATACAATGATTTCTAAGTCTAACATGAGTTCTTCTAACCATCATCAATAGCTAATCCCAAGCTGCTAGTAAATTCTTCTATGTCCAATGTACTCTCTAATCAATCCCAGCTTCCTACTAAAACCTGCCGCAGGAAAAGAAATGCGGCTGAGCTACGAGAGCTCAGTGAACAGATATAACGATAACAAGCAGTAAAGGTAAAGTAGTGAAGTAAGTGAATGAATACCAGGTGTAACAGGAGTCAGGAACAGGAACATAAAGGTTATACAGATATAACATGATTTGGACTAGTTACTGTAGATAAGTGTCAAGGCGTAATCCATAATCCCACCACATGCCCAGATCAGATCATGTCAAGTCAAATGTTAAGTCATGTATCAGGTTACAGGGTAACAGTAATAATGATGGTGAGCAAGGGTTATAAAGTTATAAGGTTACAAGGTGCAGGGTAACAGAAATCCTCTACGAGCCCAGAAACATGAACATGAAATCATAATCATACCGCCATGCAGAGAGATGTTCCTCTCACTAATCCCAGAAATCATAAATATGGAGTGATCAGCTCCCAGAGTTGTGAAAGACGTGTATCGCACACACCATCAGTCACCATGCATATCATAACATATCATAACATGAACATAATACAGAAACAAATCTAGGATGCATCCATACGCCCCTGGTGGCCATAACTCCCAACACACCAAATAAAATACAGAAAAGGGACGGGACAGGTCATCACTCTCCTGCCCTAGAGTCATGCCATCGGTGCATCGACTGACATGGACATGAAACCCTCATGCCTAGTGAGTGGCTCGTAGTATCAAACTGTGGGTCAAGGTCAAGTATCATGTATCCAGTATTTAATTTAGTTTCATAAGTCAATTTCCATTTCAGAATATCAGAGTTCATAATCAGAGGTTCATATCAGAGGTTCATACCATAAAGGTTCCATGTCAGAAAGGTCATATATCAGAAATGTTTAATATCAGAAAGGTTCATAACAGAAAGGTCATGTATCAGAAAGGTTTAATATCAGAAAGGTTCATAACAGAAAGGTCATGTCAAAGGTTCATAATATCATGAAAGAAACCAGAAAGGTTCACAGAATCAAAGAACATGGCAGTGAATCAGAAATCAGAAATGAGACGAAGGCACCTTACTAAAGAAGGGCAGAATATCTGTACCTTATTAGGAATGCAAAAACAGAAATAGAAGCACAAACAGATCAGGATCTCTCCTTCTTCACACCTAGAGGAATAGAAGACGGAATTACAGAAGATTCTAAGTCAGATTACCATTTTAATAACTTTCTATTTTAGGCAGGTTTCCTTATTTGGCAAGTTTCCATACTTTAGGGTTTCAAATGTAATTCTTCCAAAGTTAAAGGTCAAATATGTAATTATCACATTCATTCTTTTTAATCCTTCATTTATTCAGAATGTACGTCTTCAATACTTCAAGTTTGCCAAATTACATTTTATACCCCTTAGTTTACAAAATTTCCATTTAAACCCCTTAATTCATAATTTTACACTTTAAATTCTTATCTTATCCATAATTACCAAACAAGCCTCATATTTTATCAAAATACAGAATATAACTTCATAATTACTTATTGTACGAATCCAGCCCCTCAAGTTTCAGAAATTACACATTTAGTCCCTTAAGTTTACAAAACTTATAATTTAAATCATAATTCCATATTAATTACATATTAAGCCCATAAATACTCAAATTTACCCAACAACCTTTTTATATCAGTATTAACTCAAAACAACTTCAGAATTTCAGATTTACACTTTTGGTCCCTCACTTTTAATTAATTCCAAATCGAAACCCTAATTTCCCATTAATTCATTATATTGCAATATTTACACTTAGGACCCCAAAGTTATATTTTTCCCACATTCTTACAGATGTATATGATCTTACAAAAATATCCCAGAAGTTTCAAAGTTGGCAAAACAGGTCCTTACACTTTTTATTTCAAATCGGTAAGACTTTTTACAAACAATTTCAAACCCTACTTTTCACCAATCATTGAACCATCATTTATTCATCCTTAAAACAAATTAAATGATCAGTATCATGCCCAAGAAACCAAACCCTAGTACCCACGATTTTCCTTTTATTTTATTTCTTTGTTTTTCCAAAATCCGGTTTATACAATAATTCACCACGTTAATTTTAGGCCTCCAAAAATCAAACTCATATTTTTCCCAGATCATATGACTCATAAGGAACCCACGAAAAATAAAGAACATGCCCAGAAAAATCGTTTAACATATATTGCATATTTACGTACGTTTTAGACATCAAAATTACAACGACTTGATTTAGGCTACTATAATTCGATCTATCATTTTTCCCAGATCTATTACATCATATGAGGTCTAAATAAAATAGCTATCATGTCCAGAAATTCGGATTTCATATTTTTGCGATTTACGTGTTCTTTAACCATTATATTTTCATACGCATAATTTAGCATGCATGGATCGATTTACATATTTTATATGAGTTATATAACATCTAAAGATCACAGGAAAATTGCCATATTAATTTTAAAACGTTTGGTTAAGTCGCATGAATTATTACCTTGTTTTTGAGCAATTCGACAAGAATTCAAGAACAAGAATGAACCAATGACAAAACGCAGCAACCCTTATTTTTCTTAGCTTCCTTGCACCTCCAAGAACACCAGAAAAATCCTTGATCACCTCCAGAAATTCGTATGGGTTGTGGGAGAATTTTTGTGTGTTTTTATGTTTATTCGGCTAGGGTTTATTAGAGAATAAATGGGATTTGACTAAATAAATGATATGCCATGACTTTAGGGGGAGGAAAGGACCCATATACACGTTTTTTAGCTGGCCCAAAACCAGAATTAATTTTTTTGTGATTATTTCCTAATTTAAAGTGTAATTATCTTGATTTAATTGATTTTTAAATATAAATAAATAAGTAGAATAATAATTTCGGTTTATAAATATATTTTAAAGTGTCATAATAATTTTTGAACATGTACACATATTAAATGGTTGTCCCAGAAATTAATTTGCTTCAGATATAGTTCGATTTCAGAAGTTTTGGAATTATTTCAGAATTTAATAAGTTGTTTAATTAGGTTTTATGTTATCAGGGGTAATTTGGTAATTTTACTCGTTATTTGAATTTCAGGTATTACACCTAGTTTTAGAAGACCGAAGACCACAGAAACCCTAGGCCGAATTCAGTCGAAGTAGCTGTACAAGACACACCTTGAACGAAGATACAAGAGCTGTAAGAAGGTCCTGCATGTATTCAATTCATTAAGTAGTTTTGTTTTATTGTATTAGTACACTTTAATTGGTCAGGATTGATGGGCTTGTGTTATGTTATCATTCACTTCAACTCCCCTTAAAATTGCTTTCCCATTAATTAAAGTTTATATGTTGATGTCTTTGGTGACTTTTATTAGTGCATTGATAACCTCTGTGTCTAGCTGAGCGTTGATCGGGTCGCCATGCCTCTGCCCTCGCCTATTTATTAGATCGCCTATGCATTCTATCGTCTGTAGAAAAGTAGGAAGAAAGATAAATAGGATAGTCATAAGTAATCATTAAGGGTTTACTCGCCGATAAGATTAGAACCAACGAGAAAGGACTTAATCTCGGTGCGTTGCATCGAACTATACACTTCATATAAAACTAGCAATAAAACAAGTGACAAGCTACTTAACTATCAGGACAGGTCTTCTTATTGTCTCAAGTATTTATCTGTGTACGTGTGTGGCTACTCGTTGATTCGTGCTTATTAGTTTAGTTTATATTTAATCATAACCAAACCGTGCCAGTCTCTCAGACTGAAACCCCCTTGCGTTAGATTAGGTTGTATAGCTAACTTAAGATATTAAAATACTGATTAGGATAACTAGATAATACGTTCCACTCTTAGTGATCGACACTCTACTTACCATTATATTCATACTGACCGGGTACACTGCTCGTTAAAGTGTGTGTTATTGATAAGTCGGCTAAATATAAATTTAAAACTTGAATACTGCTAAAACCACAACGACATATCGTGGATATAAAATTAGAGCAATCGCACGCACGCATCAAGTTTTTGGCGCCGTTGCCGGGGAGTGAATTGTTATTATCTGTTAATTTGATTAGTATTTTGATTAGGTTTTTCTTTTTAATTTTTAATCTAACCGCTAACCGTGTTGTGTATTAGATTAATTGCATTCATTATATTATTTGCATATTTTCTGTTTTGTGTGTTATTTGTTTTCTTTTATTTTTTTTGCTTTTCGTTTGTTTTTATTTTTGTTTTTATTTTTCGTATTTTATGTATTCTGCTATCGTTGTACTGAGCTTATTCAAACGATACGGCGCATCTATTTTCATAGATACGACGTATTGCGTTTAATTTTTATAAAATACAACGCGTTTAATTAATTCGAATACGGCGCATCTTTCCCCAAGATACGGCGTATTCTGTTTTTAATAAAAAAATTTTCTAAGCGATAACGCCATACGACGCATCTGCTTTTGCAGATACGACGTATCTATTATTTTAATTAAAAACAGTTTTCGAATTATTAAACAGATACGACGCATCGATCTCTGTCGATACGGCGTATCTTCTGAATCAAAAAACTTGTATTTTGAAACGTAACGAAAATACGACGCATTAACCTTTGTTAATACGACGCATTTAATTTTAATAAGTATAATCGATTTTTGATAATTAAAATTGATACGGCGCATTCTAAATTTATAAGCGGCGTATCTATTTTCTGAATAAAAGTCTGATTAAATTTTAACGTATTAAGATACGGCGTATCCCATTTATAGGATACGGCGCATCGTCAGCTGATATCAGCAACTTTTATTTTACTTTGATTGTTTCACTCTTCTTTTGCACGAGTAAGTTTTATTTCAGGAAGATGGACGATCCGGATATTACAATGGAAGAATACTTGTTACTGGAAATGGTTAAGTCAAAGAAAGAAAGAAATAGGTTGCCGTTTCAACACACTTGGTGTATGTCAAATGATGATGAAGAGGATTCATATACCGTGAAACCAATTCCGGCAATTGTTATTGATAGTACTTTTTCTCCGGAGATTGCACAAGATGATGTGTATACGGAACCCTACGTTGAAGAATATTCTGCAATCGTATTACCACCATTAGACAATCCTACGGATGAAGATGAAAAGTATTCTAATTTTGATTTCGAACCATTTGACGCCATAGTTTATGATGACATACCTCAACCAGATTTTGACCCAACGAGGGATTTTGAAGAAATCTGGGATTACTTATTTAAGGATGAAATTCGGGACGATGCTGAAATTGCAAGACCACTAGTTGAAGATGGAGATTCACAAGATGAATTGGAGTCACTTACAACACAAAGTGGTACAAATTTATTTAATATTATTAATCCCGTTACTAATACTCTTGCTAGTTTTCCTAAACAGGTTGCAAAACATAAGAATGATGAGTTCAAATTCATTAGACTACCTATTGAAGCACCTGTGATCAACCCGTATTTGGTGGAGCTCGAAGAAGAGTTTGGTGATGAGCTCTTAAACATTGCTATGATTGATGAAGATGATGATTTCGACCCTATGAAGGTTATTGAGGAACTCGAACTTTTACTTGCCAAAGACCCTTTCTCATCTTCTGCAGAAGTCAAGGGACGCCTTACTACCAAAGAGACTAACCAAGAAGAAAGGAGACTCATTTTTCCTCAACACACTACTCTTTCTGATGGAATGGTCAAGTCATCCAATTTATCAACCAAACCGGGTAAGAATTGGGAAGATGTACATATATTGCCAAGGTATGATCTTTATTTATTTCTTCCATCTTTACTAGCAAATTTGCACTCTTTTCGTGTTTATTGCTATTATCACCCGCACTTGATCCCAAGTGGGGGGAACAACACCCTATTACACAGTAAATAAGGGTGGAGCCAGGCTCGTGACTCGAACAAAAACAAGCGCTTCGTGGGAGGCAACCCATGCTTATCTTTTATTTTATTTTCTGTTCTGTGTCGAGTCAGTCAGGCCCACAGAGGATACGGCGCATCTCAATCCTGAGATGCGACGCATCTCCTGCACTGGTCATATCTTACTTTATTTTTCTGCATTTTTACTTTTGACTTTAAAACTTTTTGTCAGTTTATTTAATGCGGCGCATCCCTGGTTAAGGATGCGACGCATCTTCTATTCTGATTCGTATTCATTCCAGGCTCGATACGGCGTATCTTCTTCCATAAGATACGGCGTATCGAATGACCTGATGCTTTTCATTTTATTTTTTATGTTTTATTTTTACTAACTACTAATGTATTATGCAAGTTTGAACCTTCTTAATTTAGGTGTGTTAAAGTCTTGGTGGTATTATAGATTCCTGCATTTCCTGTGGATACATCAATTATGAAGCTTAAACGTTCTCATCCACAAGGAAGTTGATTTTTGCTCTTATACAAATAATGGAGGATCATACCGAGCAAATCTCAGGGGAGTTTTTCTGTTCTAATTCTTTTATTTTCCAGTTTTTAATCTTTGTTACAAACAACGAGGACGTTGTTTAACTTAAGTGGGGGGATTGGAGAATTAGAACACTTACTTGTCCTAAACTTTTCAAAATATGCTTAAAATGTGCTTAATATATCAAAATTTAAAATTTTTAGCATGTTTTTGTTAAAGTCTAAATTACATAGCTGCACACATAACATTATTTTCAAAAATTGTGAACTTTTCAAAAATTCACAAATCTATGAGTGTGCCGGTGACTTGTAAACTTTAGAACTTGGCTTGTATACTATTCGAGACCACCATAATAAGTATTATTTATATAATTGGAATGACTTGTCTAAATTGGTAAATTTCTAGGATTACACCCAAATAGCCTTTATATGTTATGTGTTATTAGCTAACTACACTGGTTAGTTAACCCCCGTATAAACCCTTTTGTTACTCTCACTTTTAGAGTAAGATACCCCTAGAAAAACACTCAGAGCCATTCCTTTCGTTTCTTACACCTTTGTTATAATGTTTCGTTACACCCTTACACCTTAGCCTATCCTGTAGATTAAAATCCGTGGTTGGTTAATTGCTTTAGGCAAAGTGTGTTTCCTTACATTACCTGTGTTCGCATGCGTAATTCATTATCTTTGGTTAGGTCGGGAAATTGCACAATGCAATTGGAGTGAAAGTAAATATTGTATATCTTTGAGTTTATTTTTTGTGTGTTTACTACTTTCACTATTACCGTTATTTCTGAAGTCATGAAAAGTATGAAAAAATTATCCAGAGTTATCATTATAGTGATGTGGTGAAATTTTACACATCTATGTTTATGTTTAAAAAAAAAAAAAAAAAAAAAAAAAAAAAAAATCGAAAAAAAATGAGAAAAGAAAAAGAAAAAGAAAAAGTTGGATGTTTATTTTAACCAACTTATGTAAAGTTTTGTATTAAGTGGTTGATATCACCACTATTTGTTGTATATTATATTTATGGATTGAATGGGAGTTGGACGTTATGGGAACGCCAATTAAGGTTATTCTTTGATTAAGATCTTGTTGAGTATAATTCGTGTCTACCTAAAGCGTGTGTTTCAAGTGTTAAAGCGTGAGTTATTCTATGATATGAGTCTTATTCATGGGATGGTTGGGATAGTAATTAACCACACTTAGGATTTTAATTTATCTATTTTGTTTATTTTTCATTTTACACCAATTTGTATCCCAAATATTATCCATACCCTATATTATTCTTTATTCAAACCTTTGATTTATTGAGATTAGGGATTTGAGCAATCTTAAGTATCGTAGTCGTGGATTCGGCTATGTATTTATGATTTTGTCGCCCTTTTTGATATAATATTATTGGTGAAGATTACTTGGTCCTATCTTTAGCCTATTCGAGTTAAGGATTTGAGCAATTGCAAGTATCGTGTTCGTGGATTCGATCATGTATTTGTGATTTTGTCGCCTTTTCTAGAATTTGAGATCAATAGAGATTGAGAAGAATGATTAACCCTTAAACCTCAAAACCCTTTTTACTGCTTTAGACTTGTTATTCCTTGGCTTTAGTGGGGAGATGTGTATACTTGCCAAGCTTATGATAGAATATTCGTCACGACTGGACAGTTAAACGATTAGATTTGCTTTTATCAATTTATTTTATTTTACTTCTAATTCGTTAAGTGTTTGGTTGTGTGATTATGACAAAAATGAATACATGCTTACATATAAAATAAATCCTAATATCTTTTAGGATACATTTTCATAAGATTAATTCTAAAGTTTACTTGGGGACAAGTAAAGTTCAAGTGGGGGGATATTTGATGAACTCAAATAAGTACATTTTATTACCGTCATTTATCCTATTTATTTGACTTGTTTTATTATATTATCTGTGAGAATTGATACGTTAATGTTTACTTTTGTAATTCTCAGGTAAAAACAAGTATTATGTGAAACTTGGCGATTTTGGACTAATTATGGAGCAAAACAAGCAAGAAGTTAAGAGTCTACTGAATGTACAAGATCAAGATCATTCTGCTCCAGATACGCCGCATCTTACTTATTATATACGGCGCATCACTATCAAGATTTCACAAGCTACGGTCCAAGACAGCAAGGACATGCGCCGCATCTATAAATGGAGTTACGCCGCATCTTCTGGCGGTGTACGAATATTCCTGAATATATTAATCTTGGACCCCACGCGAAGTTAAGTCAATGCGCCGCATCTACTTATTCAATGCGCCGCATCTTACCCTCAGACAGAAACTATAAATACCCCAAGGCCAGACGAATTTCGAGAGCCCTAGTTTTAGAAGACCGAAGACCACAGAAACCCTAGGCCGAATTCAGTCGAAGTAGCTGCACAAGACACACCTTGAACGAAGATACAAGAGCTGTAAGAAGGTCCTGCATGTATTCAATTAATTAAGTAGTTTTGTTTTATTGTATTAGTACACTTTAATTGGTCAGGATTGATGGGCTTGTGTTATGTTATCATTCACTTCAACTCCCCTTAAAATTGCTTTCCCATTAATTAAAGTTTATATGTTGATGTCTTTGGTGACTTTTATTAGTGCATTGATAACCTCTGTGTCTAGCTGAGCATTGCTTGGGTCGCCATGCCCCTTCCTCGCCTATTTATTAGATCGCCTATGCATTCTATCGTCTGTAGAAAAGTAGGAAGAAAGATAAATAGGATAGTCATAAGTAATCATTAAGGGTTTACTCGCCGATAAGATTAGAACCAACGAGAAAGGACTTAATCTCGGTGCGTTGCATCGAACTATACACTTCATATAAAACTAGCAATAAAACAAGTGACAAGCTACTTAACTATCAGGACAGGTCTTCTTATTGTCTCAAGTATTTATCTGTGTACGTGTGTGCTAATCGTTGATTCGTGCCTATTAGTTTAGTTTATATTTAATCATAATCAAACCGTGCCAGTCTCTCAGGCTGAAACCACCTTGCGTTAGATTAGGTTGTATAGCTGATGCGTGGTTTTGCGACCTTACAACAGGTTTTACCTCTCGAGGGATCTCAAGAGGCTTACAACCCCACCAGGCAGTGTACCTGACCAATGTAGTATAGTGTAGTGGTAAGTACGGGGGATTGATCGTTCTCCACAGGGAATAGTGTTCGTTAGGTGTGAAAAACTACTCTAATAGGTCTAAGGGTGAGGGAAGATTCTTTTTGTATTTTTATATTTTTTTATGAAAGCAAGTAAAATCTCGGGTTTGAAAGAGTGGGCGGAATTAGTTGCTAATCAACTAACCCAAATTACTACGAATGCAAATAAAATAAAATAACTAAAAATAAAAAGGTTGGTGAAAACTTATATGGAGAGAAATGTGTTTACTTAGATTTCCTTACTCCCTAACTATCTTTTACCGGTTGATTAGTGTGTATTAGTTGCGTGGATGACGGGTGTATTCCTTAATACCATTCGTGGGGTGGCGTACGTACTTCCCCAACTCTACAAGCTCCTACTTCACTCCTATGTCGAGCCGGCTAGGAAGCTCCTAACATGGGATCACTAGAATTCGCTCATGCATTAAATACAACCATAAAAACCTTTAGTACGCATTGGTTCATGTTTCTTAAGACGTTCAAGCAAGTTACCGAATAGGAAGTTAGCCAGTTTTCTTAAGCCTAACATAGATAAACAATCATCCAATACAACTAATAACACACTAATAACCAATAATCAATAGCTAGGTTTCATTAGATCTAAGCAAACACAAGACAAATCTAGCCTAGCATTTTAAACAAAAGACAAGAACAAGATAGAATCAAACAACACATAGACATATTGAATGATTAATTGATAACTTATCTTCAATGTAACATGGAAGATCTCAAGGCAAAAAGCCTTGAAAAAGCTGCTAAAATCGTCTTAGGGTTTTCACACACAAAGTTCCCCAATAAGTTCCACACTAATGACAAAAAATTGCAAAACTATATATAGACTTTCAGATCTGACGGCGTCACGTTATGGAGTGTGACGCCGTCACCTCGCCGCTTTTAGGGTTCCCGGATGACCTTCTTGACGCCGTCCCTCTTTAGCTCTCCAAAATCCGTTCTGGCTTATCAGGGGTTGACGCCGTCAGAATTAGGGGTGACGCCGTCCCTCTTTAAATTAAGCCGTGACGACCTTGATTAGATTAAAGGGTGACGCCGTCAGAATTCCCATGCAAATTTCCCTGGCTTATCATGAGTAATTTTCACATCCACCTTTTCTTGCCAAGCCATGACGCCGTCCAGGGATAATCCTGACGCCGTCAAAGGTAATTTCCAGCATGATTTTGAGACTTTGTCGTTTTCTTCACTTGTATGCTCCAAAAACGTCCAAAATGCCTCCTTTTCCAGATTTTTTCTCAAAAGTACCTAAAATGACAAAAGGAACGATTTAGGGCAATATTTGATCAAATAAATACGATTTAGGGCTTAAATGACCCCTTAAAAGCGGTACACTTTTCGCTTCATCAAATACCCTTACACTTGAGATTTGCTTGTCCTCAAGCAAATGCGCTTTTATTCTAATCAAAATACAAGTTAGGGGTCATTTAATGCTAACATAAAAGTAATTACAACAAATATTCGTTCCACTTTAATCATAATAAGCACGGAGATTACAAACTAGCACCTCACAAGTAGTGTTTAGATACTCACATCTCTCAAGTGTCATCAAAATAAATCTCATAAATGAAAACGGATATTATCTCTCACTACCTGTCATAGCAAATAGATTACCATAGGCTTGGGAAAGGATCGAAAACCTCCTCCACTAGGCGTAAGCACCTAAGATAAACTATCAAAGAGGGCTTTTAAACGGGTTATAACGTTAGGTGTAGGGAAAAGGAAAACACGGTTTTGTTGGATAAGGGATATTTTACTGGTGGCGAGTTAAAGATCTTGATTAATTACATGTACTATACAATGTTGCTAAGCCAAGACTAGACTCGACTTAAGCTAAAAACAAAATAACAAAAACATAAAATAAACATAAAATGAAACGGGATGGTAGTCCGTATGTTTTTTCTATTTTTTCTTTTTCTCATTTTTTTGTATTTTTCTTGATTTTTCGATTTTTTTTTTTTTTTTTTTTTTTTTTTTTTTTTTTTTTTTTTTTTTGCATACACTTTTGCCCTACCATCCAAAATAATACATCATAGGGGCATTGCATTCCCCTTACACTTGAACTTTTACATAACTTTACAATTAACTATTCTAATGACTCGAATTAAGATAATTGAAAAACTTGGAGTACTTTTTAAAATATTTAGCACATATGGGGGTAATAATGTTGTTCTTCCCCATTACTCCATTAACTAGTACTTTACCCATGAGTCCCAATCGTCCCAAAACAATATGTACAAGGATATGACTCGACTTAGCAACCATGTAATCAATTAGATAATTAACTTGGGTTTAAACAAATGTTGTAACAATAATGCACTAAAAATGAGTGCATACAAGGTAGGCTAAGGCGATTTGGGTGTACATTTAAGTGGGGTGTAAACAAATTCTTCCTTTAAGTAAAATGCTTAAAGGTCGAAACGAAAAGATAGGCTCTGAGGGGTGTACTAGGGGTATCGTGTACTAAAAATGAGTACAACGCAAAGGGTGTGGGAGAATTACTTGACCAATGTAGCCAAAGTAATTATAACAAAAACACAGGTGTAAAACAATGGGTCAATCCTAATGCCTCTTATCATGTAGTAAATCTAACTACACGAATGTAGTCTCACTTGTGGCCTCGGAATGGTCCTAACGCAAGTTCTAAAATCTAAGTGCTACCGGTACACACATCATAGCATAAATGCTTTTCCTACCAATTCTAGGGGCGAACCTCACATATTTGGGGGTGGAAAATTTTTTAGTGGTACGGTTTTTGTGCTAGTCATATAACTCCTATCCATGAGACGCTCATTAAGATCAAAGTTTCACTCCTATATGTTGTAAAATTTTTTAAATTTGGCACTAAAATTGCCCTAACAGGTATTTATCTCAGTTTTATTACACATCTACTATTAAACAAACAAAAATCAAGCGTAATAGCATTCTCTAATCGTACTTTTACCCCCCCTTACACTTAAGATGAACATTGTCCCCAATGTTCAAATAACAAATGTAAAAGTAAAAAAGTAAAAGAATGAAATCAAATACTCCCCTGATTCGCTCGGTGGATAATGAAGTAACACGGTTAGATCTTCTTCCAAAGAGAATGTAAAAGCTTCATGACTAATGCATCGCCAAAAGCTTGATCCAAAATATTTCCTTGTCCAAAATAACCTGTTAAACCTGAGAAAACAAACACGAAAACCTGCATAACATCGGCGGGATAAACTCTATATATAAGGATATAATGCTTGTGGAATGATAATTTTGCAGATTCCTGGAGATTATAAGTTATAGATTTAATTAAAACTTTTTATGAAAACAAAACTTTCAAAAATTTCCAGAAAATTAAACCTGACGCCGTCAGGTTGTAACTCCTGACGCCATCAGAAATGATCTGACAGAATTCTCATGTTACGTTTCCGGAAAAATTTTGGAAAAACCTATACCTTACTTCCTGGAAATCCTGCAAAACATCATTATGACTCGATACAAGCATTTGACTCAAACAAATACTAATATGTATGTTAATTTATTATTATTATGATTCATGTTCATTTGTTCTCTAATAAACCGATTTAGATTTCCCTTACACTTAACTTTTGCAAAATACCTTTATATGTAGTTAAGACGAAGTTAAAAACAAAATAAAGCATTTTCACAAATTAGTTTTGAACATGAATCAATAATAATAAAATTTAGACATACACACGGAAACAAATAAAAACAAACAAACAAATAAATAAACACACAAAGCAAATAAAACTTGGGTTGCCTCCCAAGAAGCGCTTGTTTTTGTTCGAGTCACGAGCCTGACTCTACCCTTATTTAACGGAAATAGGGGAGGTTTTCCCTACACTTAGGATTAAGTGTGAGTGAAAGTAGCGATACACACTCTTAGGGTGGAAATATGCCACGTGAGGAAAGAGTGACGGGTGAATTATATGCTCAAAGGTGCGGGATCCTATCATCATAACCTTACCTATTTCAATTGGGTTAGTGGGCGGATTAAGATTTTCTCCTAGAAAGGGATCATCTTCTATCAACTTCGAGAGACTCCAAGTTAAGAATCCACTTTGACCTAATAAACCCGGTTTAAACCCATAATGTTTCTTGTGATCAATCATAAATGGGTGATGTAAGTATGTAAGGTCATGGTTCACTCCTATGTTAGCTTCCTCTCTACAAGGCCTAGAGTCTACTACCTTAATCTTAACATTACCCGGACTACATGGTTTGATGGGTGGATCGGGACCTAATTCAATTCCTAAGTTCACATCTAAGGATGGAAGATTAGGTAACGGTTTTGGTTGAGGCTCTGGTTCATCAAAACTAGGAACTTCCATAGAACTAAGAGTAAGGTTGTGATCACTAAAAGCATTCAAACCTATATCCTCTAGTTGTGTTTGGTTCAAAGGTTCTACCTCTATTGGGGTTCCTATAGTCTCTTCTACTTCTTTCGGGTAAGTCACGGGCGGTGTATGTGCCTCAAATGATGGTAGGACTTGTGGGGTACTTGGTGGTCTTAGATTTTCTACTCTATCGTCCATCTTATCAAGATCACCTAAGTGTTCATCTTGTACTATGGTGGTGCCTAACCATGACATGCAGTTAGGTGGCTCAACTTTAACCATCTCAGAATCTTGGTTTGACTCTAAGTCCATGTCCTTAGAAACTAGGTCTTTTTGCTCATACGAATCCATTAATTCGTTCCACTTATGGGTCATGGTTAGGAAGCTTTCCTCAAAATTCATCCAAAGGGTCTTACTAAAAGGAATTGATCCAGATAATGATTGTCTAAGAGAAGTATCACATGCATAGAATTCATTAAACCCATCTAACCTTACCCCCAACTTCATTTGGATATCACAAAGATCACGAAACAATTCATAGGAATGATAGGAAACAAATCTCTTGGTGAAGTATAATTGTTCATCTATTGTCAATGATCTAAATGGAATTTCATCCGCCATAGTGACAAATGAAAATGGTTTTACAAACAAAGGGCACAAAGAAATAAGATAGACTAAAGATAATCCTAGAAAAAGAAAATAAAAATCTCACTAGAAAGGAATCTAGTGAGTAGACCTATTAAAAATAAAATTTCAACCTAAACAATAACTACTCCCCGGCAACGACGCCAAAAACTTGATGCGTGGTTTTGCAACCTTACAACAGGTTTTACCTCTCAAGGGATCTCAAGAGGCTTACAACCCCACCAGGCAGTGTACCTGACCGATGTAGTATAGTGTAGTGGTAAGTACGGGGGATTGATCGTTCTCCATAGGGAATAGTGTTCGTTAGGTGTGAAAAACTACTCTAATAGGTCTAAGGGTGAGAGAAGATTCTTTTGTGTTTTTATATTTTTTTATGAAAGCAAGTAAAATCTCGGGTTTGAAAGAGTGGGCGGAATTAGTTGCTAGTCAACTAACCCAAATTACTACGAATGCAAATAAAATAAAATAACAGAAAATGAAAAGGTTGGTGAAAACTTATGTGGAGGGAAATGTGTTTACTTAGATTTCCTTACTCCCTAACTATCTTTTACCGGTTGATTAGTGTGTATTAGTTGCGTGGATGACGGGTGTATTCCTTAATACCATTCGTGGGGTGGCGTACGTACTTCCCCAACTCTACAAGCTCCTACTTCACTCCTATGTCGAGCCGGCTAGGAAGCTCCTAACATGGGATCACTAGAATTCGCTCATGCATTAAATACAACCATAAAAACCTTTAGTACGCATTGGTTCATGTTTCTTAAGACGTTCAAGCAAGTTACCGAATAGGAAGTTAGCCAGTTTTCTTAAGCCTAACATAGATAAACAATCATCCAATACAACTAATAACACACTAATAACCAATAATCAATAGCTAGGTTTCATTAGATCTAAGCAAACACAAGACAAATCTAGCCTAGCATATTAAACAAAAGACAAGAACAAGATAGAATCAAACAACACATAGACATATTGAATGATTAATTGATAACTTATCTTCAATGTAACATGGAAGATCTCAAGGCAAAAAGCCTTGAAAAAGCTGCTAAAATCGTCTTAGGGTTTTCACACACAAAGTTCCCCAATAAGTTCCACACTAATGACAAAAAATTGCAAAACTATATATAGACTTTCAGATCTGACGGCGTCACGTTATGGAGTGTGACGCCGTCACCTCGCCGCTTTTAGGGTTCCCGGATGACCTTCTTGACGCCGTCCCTCTTTAGCTCTCCAAAATTCGTTCTGGCTTATCAGGGGTTGACGCCGTCAGAATTAGGGGTGACGCCGTCCCTCTTTAAATTAAGCCGTGACGACCTTGATTAGATTAAAGGGTGACGCCGTCAGAATTCCCATGCAAATTTCCCTGGCTTATCATGAGTAATTTTCACATCCACCTTTTCTTGCCAAGCCATGACGCCGTCCAGGGATAATCCTGACGCCGTCAAAGATAATTTCCAGCATGATTTTGAGACTTTGTCGTTTTCTTCACTTTTATGCTCCAAAAACGTCCAAAATGCTTCCTTTTCCAGATTTCTTCTCAAAAGTACCTAAAATGACAAAAGGAACGATTTAGGGCGATATTTGATCAAATAAATACGATTTAGGGCTTAAATGACCCCCTAAAAGCGGTACACTTTTCGCTTCATCAATAGCTAACTTAAGATATTAAAATACTGATTAGAATAACTAGATAATACGTTCCACTCTTAGTGATCGACACTCTACTTACCATTATATTCATACTGACCAGGTACACTGCTCGTTAAAGTGTGTGTGTTATTGATAAGTCGGTTAAATATAAATTTAAAACTTGAATACTGCTAAAACCACAACGACATACCGTGGGTATAAAATTAGAGCAATACCACGCACGCATCATTATCGAAAAACACGAAATTTGCATTGCTCTCTGTTCCTTTTAGGATTTTTTGTTCGGCGGAACTGGCGGATCCCTCAGTTTGGATCCGCCTAGTGTTAACATTGGCTCCGCCCATCTTAAACCTGCGGATCAGACGGATCCAAAAGTTTTGGATCCGCATGCTTTGTCAATTGGATCCGCAGGAATACACAGTAATCTTTTTCACAAAATCCAACTCTTTCCAATACTTAGATTGTAGTTTAGCTTTCTTAGATTATATTTAGACATCTTAGAGAATTAAGAAAATCCACCTCCCATCAAAATTTGAATATTTTGTCCTGCTCATAACTCACAGACTCTTTCATCCAAACACCAACTTCTATAAAAATGGGAAGTATAAATTAGAACCTTAAGATGATCATAACACACTAAATCTTCATCTTCTTTACCTGTAAACCTCTCACAATGCACAAATCAAACAAATCTCATATGTCTAGACCATACAGACAAACCGCTAGAATTAGTGTTAGACCTTACTGGCTCGTTAATCCAGTTTCAAACGTAAGCTCACCAATCATATCCACCACTGCCACTACAACTTCTATCATAACTCCTATAGTCAACATGTCTTCATCTACAAAATCACCATCACCAATCATAATTCCACTAGGTACAACATCATCACCCACATATAGCACACCACCACCTGTAACTACTCCAATAGCTTCCTCACCATCATCTTTACCATCTGAAGAAAGAAAATCATCATCACCACTAAATTCATCCAACCTTCAACCACATGATCTACTTACCACACTTCAACACATTGATGATTCAATGTGGGTAAATCAAACAAACACTCAAGAAAATGAAGAACATAACTCTAACTTTTGTGACACTAAGGATTTAGAAACTATGTGGCTAGCTTCCATCATATCTCCATCAACACCAACAAATTCCTCTTCATAGAAGCTGTTAGAATTATTCTAGTGTACTTTAAAGAATTATTCTAGGATCTCTTTAATTTTTAGGGACTTCTAAATGTAACTTCAAGTTTGAGACGTTTGTCACAAACAAATTTTTAATGAATAAAAGTTACATTTCAATATTTGTAGGTGATTAGATATTTGTAGTACTATCTTACTTTAATACTTGATAGATTTGGCCTCTCATTTTTTAAAACAATTTTCTCTATCAGACACTAAGATTTTTCCTACAAGCTTAACAACGGATCTAGCGGATCCCTCATTTTGGATCCGCCATGTGTTAGCATTGGCTCCGCCATTCTTCAACATGCGGATCAGGCGGATCCGAAAATTTGGATCTGCACGCCTTGTCGATAGGATCCGCCGGTATAACTGTAAACTTCTTAAAACTTTTCGACTCATCCCGATTCTTAGATTTTAGTTTCTAGTATTCTTTAGAATAGGTTCACTGATCATTATACATCTTAGAATGATTTAGAAACTCTTAGAAACTTAAGAACAACATTTCCCACCAAAATTTGAATTTTTAAACTTAAGGAGTGAGTTACCTTTCTAATACAAACAAGGAACCTTTTTTAGGGATCCTTCAAATCCGTGGGTACATCACATCACAGGATTTTCCACTATCCCTTTGTATTTACTGCATATCTTCATCACATTACTCAACATAAGTTCTATGGATTGACTTATGTGATGTAATTTGCACAAATTTTTGTTCCAAATCATTAGGAACCAACATTCTCTATTGGATTTACATCAAATCCAAACACTAGTTTCTATAAACCATATGCCTATATATTAAGATCATAACTTAGAGTGAAACTCACTCATTCACCTTCTTCACAACATACAACCTGTACATCTTAGTTCTCTTAGCTCACCATGACCAAATCAACCAACTCCTCCACCTCTAGAACTTCAAAACGCACTGCCTACATTAGTGTTAAGCCATGTTGCTTCATAAATCTTGCTAACTCATCATCAGAGGAATCATCTCCTCTTAATGTCTCATCTCCTATAGCAAGTGAAAATTTCCTTATTTTATCCACACCTACACCATCCAATGTTGTCATACAAACTCCACCTCCGTCCATAACTCCAATAGCAACCACACCACCACCTGCTCCATCACAGACTGTCAAATCTCAATCACAACCAAACTCACCCGAACTCCAACCTATGGAGCTATTTAGGACTCCACCTACATCACCTCATCCATACCTTGATGACTTGGAGGATCTCCCACCAAGATCAACCAATCCTACACCCATGACCTTTGAAGGTCAAGAGCCTATGCTTTTTCATCCGATTTTCCCGGATATCCATGGTCCTTTATACCATGATGCACCATCATCTCAACCTCAAATACCACCTCTCTCACCCACATCAACTCTCATTGCCATATAGGAGGCAATGTGGATCAATTTGCCTCAAACCCAAGAGGAGATTAGTGAAGAGCTCAACCGTCTCTACACTCTCTCGGGTATGGTAGATCACCGCCTCAATGAAGCCATGGACCTCCAAAACATCCTCATGAACTCCCTCCAAACACCACCACCAACCAATGAACAAGCACAATCTCCACCACCCAACAACCAATCACCACCACCACCACCACAACCAAATGAGTCTACTCTTCTGCCCGGTTTTGCTCGCCATGATTGCAACATGTGTGAAAGAACCGCTCACATAGCTCAAAGGACAAACATTTTGGTGCAAGAGCTCCAAAATGAAATGAGGTTCATTTTGAACCACATTCTTGAGCGTCTAAACGCCATCTCTCATCCTCCTCAATAGGAGAATTTTAGTCTCATTATATAGGACCTTTTAGATGTTGTTGTGGGACTTTTTGTTTTTTAGGATGTATTTTTCATTTTCTTGTAACATCATATTATGTTTGTGACTTTTGTCACATAATTTTTAATGAATGAATGTGATGTTTTTATGCTTATGAGTGATCAACATAAAACAGATTATCATTAGTTAGGTAACTAACATCATTATATAGCTATTTGGAATCTACATTCTAGTTTGATCACTTGTACTTTAGGTACAAAATTTTGATCAGACACTACATTTTGACTTTTTAAAGTCAACTAGATTATCATTCTTATTTGAATGACCATATCATATGCATTATGCTTCTCCATTGAAGCTATTCACAACTAACATTTCTTTTGCAGCATCTCATACCCTTCTAATGTATACGTTGGGACTCTTGTAATGGGGAGTATACATCGAGGGGGAGCATTTCATTTTTCTAACCATTTGTTTTGTAGGATCATGCATCATTACCTTGTTACTCCATTTAGGGGGAGTATCAAACAAGGGGGAGCTCTTAAAGTTCTCAAAATCGCATTCCGCTACGCAACTCTTCTTTTTGTTTCGACAAAAAGGGGGAGAAAGGATTAAGTTTGCATAACTGTGAATCATCACAGTACATACACTTTTGCATAAAAAGAGTTTTTAAACTCAAATAAAACAAACTTAATCTATATTTTAAAGAACTCATGCTATATTTATTCCTTTGCTCAAAAATATACTTTATGTTTTGTCATCAACAAAAAGGGGGAGATTGTTAATACAAATATCGTCCTAAAAACGTTATTTATATTTTACGATCTTTACTTAGTTTTGTTAATGACAATTACAAAGTATATCCTTTAGCAAATTATAAATGCTAGCTAAAGTCTCTTTAAAACACATTTTACATTTCACAAGTTTACTTAGAATTACATTTTACACATCTACTAGTTTATTTCCTTAAAAGGAAACTTTATTTTTAAAATGATACAATGACATCATGGCATGCATCATACATAGATTATGTAATATCTTGGCTAGATCTTCAAGCAAGATAGTTGACTTTGGAAGATTTTGATATGACATGACAAGGTGTGGAGGATACAGCTGGATTTGGAAAGATTTCCAAAAACTCTTAGCTGTCATTTTGCTGTCAAGTTGGCGGAACCAAACGATATAAAGGACGGATCCGCCGGCTGTTCACCAGCTTGCCTATAAATAGCAAGCTGATCATTTGGACACACCATCACTCATATAGCCTAACATTCATACTCATTCATTTACATATCATCTAACATTTATCATTCATTCATTTCATTGATCTTTCCTTTTGTAGCAAAGGAGATTAAGCATCAAGGTTCAACACAGACGTGTAAAACCTTTAGCATAAGTTACTGTGTGATATAGTTGTAGTTCACACATCATTATTTGTATCATTTATCTCAGTGAGTGTGGTTAGTGTTTTAGTCCTCAAAACACAAAGAGTGTAGGGAGTGGTTGTACCCTTGTGAAAGAACCAAACGGGAGTGGTTGTACCCTTGTAAAGAACTCGACATCTAGCTTAGTGTCGGTAATTGTATAGGCGACGTTAGGTTGGTTCTACCTTGAAATAGAACCCGGTGTTTAGCTTAGTACCGGAAAAGGAAGTAAGCGACGTGTAAAGGTTTTCTCCACCTAGAAGAGAGTTTGTTTCTTAGTGAAGGATAACTCTCGAGTTAAAGGCTCGGGGAAGTGGAGTAGGACAAGGAAAAGAGTCCTTGTAGTTGAACCACTATAAACATCCGTGTTATGTGGTTTGATCATTTCTCTCTTTACTTCTTGGATATATTGTTTGATTATTTTTGTGTGCATAGTTTCATTGAATTCACATAAGTTACAAAACGGTTTAATTTAATTTAAAACGGTAAAACTATTCAACCCCCCTTCTAGTTTTCCACAATTGGTACCAGAGCGGTGTTACTCAAGAAATTTAAAATATATTGTATTTTAAAACTTGAAACAATCAAATGGATTTTGAAAACTTTAAAGAAGGGCAATCTATGCAAAGACCATCACTTTTTGAACCAAACAATTTTATAGACTGGAAAAATCACTTTGAGACTTATGTGAAGTCAAAGAACCATAGAAAGTGTTTTAGATGCAGGAATTTTAGTCACTTGATAAGAGATTGTCCAAAGCCTCCAAAGAACAAATCTCAAATAGGAGATTGTAAAGATAATGACAACAAACCAAAAATCAATGAAGTTGCTCTCATGGCCAATGACACATAAGAGGTACTTTCTGACTCGTCATACTCTTTTATAAATGATAACACGTTAGATATAGAATATAACAAATTATGTAAAATTATTCTAAAAATCATAAGTAAAAATAAGTTCTTAAAAACCAAAAAGGAATTTTTAGAAAATAAAGTTCATCAGTTAAAAGAAAAAGTCATAGGATTAGAAAAAGGTAAAAGTACTAAAACATGTGTCTTATGTCAAGAACTAAAACATGAATTAGAAATACTAAAGCTTACCCAAGAGAATCTTATAAAACAAAACTCCGTTTTTAAAAGATTCAATAAGCACATAAACTGTACAAATGATACAATGAGGTTACTAAAAATACCTTATGGTAGTTTCAAGCCAGATTTCATGAAAAATGGACACTTAAATGATTTTCAGATTCAAATGACAAAAGAAAATAAGACTACATCAACTGAGTCAGTGACCCACGGATCCCACAGATCCAAAACTTTGGATCCGCACGGTTTAACCAAAGGATCCGTAGGTACAGTACAGAAAAGTCAAAACTTAAGTAGTATTGAACCTGTTAAGATATCTAGAGAGCCTAACACTAATTCAATTAGAAGAAAAGATAAGAATGAAGTTAAAACGACAGTTGACACTTCATTATATAAAGAAATCCCATTTGACTACCTCCATGATATTAGTGAACCTTGGTAATATTTTTGATTAACCCAAATGGACCTATGAGATATTGGGGACCAAATACTTGAGCTTTCATTAGGTATGCTTGAAAGAAAGGATTAGATCCACAATGTGTCCAACAGAGGTTGTATTTTGTTCAATAGCATTCTTAGAAACAATCATTGGAAAAAGGTACGGTTCCTCATAACTCCTCATGATAATTGCTATCATAGATAATTCAGTTTTCATACTCACTTAACATAAGTTATTAGTACCACATCTTTAATATAGTATTTGAAAATTAGCATGATGAGTGGGAAAAGGTTCTTAAATCTTTATGACATAAAATTAGATTAAAACTCCTAAAGACAAGTATTGTTTTAACTTGGATTATATCTCAACAATATAGCATCAATACTTAGATAAAATAAGATAAGTATATAGCATATTCTCTTGGCATTGCCGTGATCACAAACTTAAGGAAGCATCAAAAGTTTGGAATGATCAAGTACACAACTAACCTAGTAGAGAACACTCATTACTAAATAGGATCATGTACTATTAGGATGACATCGTCTTCAAATCATCTTGTCAAGATATGGCATGACTTCTCAAAATCATGCATAACAAATCTTGAAATAAGTAGATAAAACTTCATCTAAAGATCTTCAAAAAGTTAACAATTAGGAAAAAGGATATTTTCAACCAATTTGAATATATCACAGATATGACTGGAAACCATTTGAAAAACACTCACGTTTTCCTAAACCAGACTCATCATGGATAAAGATAGTAAATTCATAAGATGACCCTAAACATACAGATGCATTAGGTAGAATACTCTATCCCATAGCTAGTACACCAAATATTATATACGTCTACACTCTCAAGATGATTCCAACTCAAAACCATCAAGCATTTAGGAACTTAAGAGATATCCCAAAGGAACAGGTGTAGAAACCATAATATATGATCTTCCCGGGAATTGGAGATATAGGAATAGTTCAAATAATATGTGTACTAATGTGAGACATTGTATCATATCATGATTTACTAAGAAACAAACGGTCCTTGCTACTTTAAGGCAAAGTGTGGAGAAAATTCTCGTGGTCAATATTGTTGACCTCCATAACCTTTTTCTCTGTTGCAACATCATTGCAACTGTCCATCCCAGCAAAAGTTTAGCTTTCCATCATCATTTCCGTATTAAACAATGTTTAGATGATAAAACATCTCGAATTGAGAAAGTTTCTCAAAAGATAACATTGATAATCCTCTCAATAATACCTCAAGAAAGAATCCTACTTCTATCTATGGTTTATTGAAACCTAGAAAGTAGTTAAAACAATTGTTCAAATCCTAGTCCAAACAAAAACGGAAATAAACAAACATATATTCTGATCCTGCGGATCCAATCGATAACAAGGGCGGAACCCTTGTTTGGGATCCGCCGGATCCATGCTTTGAGACTAATTCTCAATAAACAGACACTTTTTACTGTTCATTACACCCACTAACCACACTAAAACCAATTTGTTGACGACCCTTATCATCCCAAAGCTCAAATATTTCATTCGCCACAATTAACTCATTCCTAATCGATCATTGTAAGTACCCTAATCCATCTCAATCTCTTATTTGTGTCTAGAATTTATATAGGTTGCACTAAATTAAATTAGGGATTATCAAAAATAATGAGGCACTTCAAAAATCATGTTTTCAATTAGACACTACAATAATCATCAAATACTCCATTGAGATTACTTTTTCACAACTAGGAAAAACTCCTTTCAATCATTGTTCATACAAAATCAAAAACGTTATAATCCACATATATTTTCGAATCAGGAGTGTTTGGATTATCTCATATTTTACTACAAAAATCTTTGCTTCAAAAGAGTCGAGATAATCATACTCCACATTATTCTCATTCAGACACATATGTATATATTATGTGAATCTAATTTTAATTGTATGTCTAGGAAAACCATGCCTCCCGCTACTAACTATGATCACAAAAAGACCACCAACTACCTACCCAAACATCATCAAACAAAGGGACTCTCAGAATCGCAAGTCAAAATTTTTAAAGCTTTAGAAAGTCGGTACGTTCATGAAGGCAGAACTGTAGATTCATCATTCTTAGAAGAAACAAACATCCGTGAACAAATGACTGTCATTCAATTTGATGCACTCCTAGACATAGATGAGCCAATCATCCCTAGGTTCATTCTCGAGTTTTATGCTTCCGTGAAACTCATCACTGATGACCTTGGATCTTTTAGCATCCATTTCAAAATAAATCAAAATCCCTACAATTTCCCATTAGATCATTTCGGGGAAGTATTAGGCATTCCTAGAGAAGGAACTTGTTTCTACTCAGACAAATGGCCTTTAACCATTCTTGATTCAAACCTAGGTCGTGAACACCCATATGATACTCCTCTAACTCCTAAAGAAACAATCCGTGATCATCTTTTCAAGCCTAGAAGCAACCAAACTAAGAAACTCCGAGGAAAGGATGTTAGTCGTGATCCATTCGCTATGGAACTAAATGAACTTAAACCCGAATTTAAGAAACTTGAAGAGATTCTTAGAGCTAATGTCATTAGCACCATTGGAAACAAAGATCATGTGAATGCAAGCTTATGCTACATGCTCTATTGTGTGTCTACCCATCAAAAGTTCAATCTAGCCTACTATATCGCCAAAAGAATGGTCGATATACGTGTCTTAGAAAAAACCTCAATGCCATATGGAATGCTTCTTACACGTTTGTTTAGAGCTTCCATTCCTATTCCTCTAGACTCATTCGGCTTTGTTCCAGACTACATTGAAATCAAACACACCTTCGTTCCGCTTAGTGACTATAGAGTGGCAGTAGGAAAAGGGAAACGGGCTCACACCTCATCCTCATCTTCATCATCATCATCAACTAGTGATGAAGATGGTTTACCTAACTCTAAGCTTCCTCCAATTGACTACTTGAGTCAACTTCCTTCCCTTGATGATGAATCTGCGGAACATCGACAAGCAAAGGGAATTTTAAAGAATGTTGGACGATGGATGATGAAACTCCACAAGGATCAGAAGAAAATACTTAAATTATTGAAAGATAAGTGAGATTTAAAGAGTGTTTGGTATAATACGTTATTAGACTATGTATTGTTAAATTTGTGTGCTTACTAAGACCTTATGATAGTACTTGACTCTTTTGTGGTATTAACTCAACTTGAACTAATGATAACATACATTGTTATCAATTTTCCGAATTTAAGCCACTGTTTGGCTTAACTTCCTTTGCGATGAAGTGTGATGATCTATTTTATTTATAACGTGTGCTAGAATCTACATATTTGGTAGCTTTGCTTTACATAATAGACAATAGATATGTTCCAGGAGAATTTTCGGGTTGTTATCGAAAAACACGAAATTTGCATTTCTCTCTGTTCCTTTTAGGATTTTTTGTTCGGCGGAACTGGCGGATCCCTCAGTTTAGATCCGCCTAGTGTTAACATTGGCTCCGCCCATCTTAAACCTGCGGTTCAGACGGATCCAAAATTTTTGGATCCGCATGCTTTGCCAATTGGATCCGCAGGAATACACAGTAATCTTTTTCACAAAATCCAACTCTTTCCAATACTTAGATTGTAGTTTAGCTTTCTTAGATCATATTTAGACATCTTAGAGAATTAGGAAAATCCACCTCCCATCAAAATTTGAATATTTTGTCCTGCTCATAACTCATAGACTCTTTCATTACCTTCTCGAAAACCGTGAATCAATCACATTTCTCCCTTTTGAGTCATCTTTCTGCATGTCTTCATGTCAACTTCATTTCTATGGATTGACTTAGTCAATAGGACAAACTACTTTATCTTGTTCCAAGTCTTTGACATTTACACATCATTAATCCAACACACCAACTTCTATAAAAATGGGAAGTATAAATTAGAACCTTAAGATGATCATAACACACTAAATCTTCATCTTCTTTACCTGTAAACCTCTCACAATGCACAAATCAAACAAATCTCATATGTCTAGACCATACAAACAAACCGCTAGAATTAGTGTTAGACCTTACTGGCTGGTTAATCCAGTTTCAAACGTAAGCTCACCAATCATATCCACCACTGCCACTACAACTTCTATCATAACTCCTATAGTCAACATGTCTTCATCTACAAAATCACCATCACCAATCATAATTCCACTAGGTACAACATCATCACCCACATATAGCACACCACCACCTGTAACTACTCCAATAGCTTTCTCACCATCATCTTTACCATCTGAAGAAAGAAAATCATCATCACCACTAAATTCATCCAACCTTCAACCACATGATCTACTTACCACACTTCAACACATTGATGATTCAATGTGGGTAAATCAAACAAACACTCAAGAAAATGAAGAACATAACTCTAACTTTTGTGACACTAAGGATTTAGAAACTATGTGGCTAGCTTCCATCATATCTCCATCAACACCAACAAATTCCTCTTCATAGAAGCTGTTAGAATTATTCTAGTGTACTTTAAAGAATTATTCTAGGATTTCTTCAATTTTTAGGGACTTCTAAATGTAACTTCAAGTTTGAGACGTTTGTCACAAACAAATTTTCAATGAATAAAAGTTACATTTCAATATTTGTAGGTGATCAAATATTTGTAGTACTATCTTACTTTAATACTTGATAGATTTGGCCTCTCATTTTTTAAAACAATTTTCTCTATCAGACACTAACATTTTTCCTACAAGCTTAACAACGGATCTGGCGGATCCCTCATTTTGGATCCGCCATGTGTTAGCATTGGCTCCGCCATTCTTCAACCTGCGGATCAGGCGGATCCGAAAATTTGGATCCGCACGCCTTGTCGATTGGATCCGCAGGTATAACTGTAAACTTCTTAAAACTTTTCGACTTATCCCGATTCTTAGATTTTAGTTTCTAGTATTCTTTAGAATAGGTTCACTGATTATTATACATCTTAGAATGATTTAGAAACTCTTAGAAACTTAAGAACAACATTTCCCACGAAAATTTGAATTTTTAAACTTAAGGAGTGAGTTACCTTTCTAATACAAACAAGGAACCCTTTTTAGGGATCCTTCAAATCCGTGGGTACATCACATCACAGGATTTTCCACTATCCCTTTGCATTTACTGCATATCTTCATCACATTACTCAACATAAGTTCTATGGATTGACTTATGTGATGTGATTTGCACAAATTTTTGTTCCAAATCATTAGGAACCAACATTCTCTATTGGATTTACATCAAATCCAAACACTGGTTTCTATAAACCATCTGCCTATATATTAAGATCATAACTTAGAGCAAAACTCACTCATTCACCTTCTTCACAACATACAACCGGTACATCTTAGTTCTCTTAGCTCACCATGACCAAATCAACCAACTCCTTCACCTCTAGAACTCCAAAACGCACTGCCCACATTAGTGTTAAGCCCTGTTGCTTCATAAATCTTGCTAACTCATCATCAGAGGAATCATCTCCTCTTAATATCTCATCTCCTATAGCAAGTGAAAATTTCCTTACTTTATCCACACCTACACCATCCAATGTTGTCATACAAACTCCACCTCCGTCCATAACTCCAATAGCAACCACAGCACCACCCGCTCCATTACAGACTGTCAAATCTCAATCACAACCAAACTCACCCGAACTCCAACCTATGGAGCTATTTAGGACTCCACCTACATCACCTCATCCATACCTTGATGACTTGGAGGATCTCCCACCAAGATCAACCAATCCTACACCCATGACCTTTGAAGGTCAAGAGCCTATGCTTTTTCATCCGATTTTCCCGGATATCCATGGTCCTTTATACCATGATGCACCATCATCTCAACCTCAAATACCACCTCTCTCACCCACATCAACTCTCATTGCCATATACGAGGCAATGTGGATCAATTTGCCTCAAAACCAAGAGGAGATTAGTGAAGAGCTCAACCGTCTCTACACTCTCTCGGGTATGGTAGATCACCGCCTCAATGAAGCCATGGACCTCCAAAACATCCTCATGAACTCCCTCCAAACACCACCACCAACCAATGAACAAGCACAATCACCACCACCCAACAACCAATCACCACCACCACCACCACAACCAAATGAGTCTACTCTTCCGCCCGGTTTTGCTCGCCATGATTGCAACATGTGTGAAAGAACCGCTCACATAGCTCAAAGGACAAACATTTTGGTGCAAGAGCTCCAAAATGAAATGAGGTTCATTTTGAACCACATGCTTGAGCGTCTAAACGTCATCTCTCATCCTCCTCAATAGGAGAATTTTAGTCTCATTATATAGGACCTTTTAGATGTTGTTGTGGGACTTTTTATTTTTTAGGATGTATTTTTCATTTTCTTGTAACATCATATTATGTTTGTGACTTTTGTCACATAATTTTCAATGAATGAATGTGATGTTTTTATGCTTATGAGTGATCAACATAAAGCATATTATCATTAGTTAGGTAACTAACATCATTATATAGCTATTTGGAATCTACATTCTAGTTTGATCACTTGTACTTTAGGTACAAAATTTTGATCAGACACTACATTATGACTTTTTAAAGTCGACTAGATTAACATTCTTATTTGAATGGCCATATCATATGCATTATGCTTCTCCATTGAGGCTATTCACAACTAACATTTCTTTTGCAGCATCTCATGCCCTTCTAATGTATACGTTGGGACTCTTGTAATGGGGAGTATACATCGAGGGGGAGCATTTCATTTTTCTAACCATTTGTTTTGTAGGATCATGCATTATTACCTTGTTACTCCATTTAGGGGGAGTATCAAACAAGGGGGAGCTCTTAAATTTCTCAAAATCGCATTCCGCTACGCAACTCTTCTTTTTTGTTTCGACAAAAAGGGGGAGAAAGGATTAAGTTTGCATAACTGTGAATCATCACAGTACATACACTTTGGCATAAAAAGAGTTTTTAAAATAAACTTAATCTATATTTTAAAGAACTCATGCTATATTTATTCCTTTGCTCAAAAATATTCTTTATGTTTTGTCATCAACAAAAAGGGGGAGATTGTTAATATAAATGATGCGTAGTTTTGCGACCTTACAACAGGTTTTACCTCTCGAGGGATCTCAAGAGGCTTACAACCCCACCAGGCAGTGTACCTGACCGATGTAGTATAGTGTAGTGGTAAGTACAAGGGATTGATCGTTCTCCACAGGGAATAGTGTCGTTAGGATTGAAAAACTACTTTAATAGGTCTAAGGGTGAGGGAAGATTCTTTTTTGTATTTTTATATTTTTTATGAAAGCAAGTAAAATCTCGGGTTTGAAGGAGTGGGCGGAATTAGTTGCTAGTCAACTAACCCAAATAACTACAAATGCAAATAAAATAAAATAACTGAAAATGAAAAGGTCGTGAAACTTATGTGGAGAGAAATGTGTTTACTTAGATTTCCTTACTCCCTAACTATCTTTTACCGGTTGATTAGTGTGTATTAATTGCGTGGATGACGGGTGTATTCCTTAATACCAATCGTGGGGTGGCGTACGTACTTCCCCAACTCTATAAGCTCCTACTTCACTCCTATGTCGAGCCGGCTAAGAAGCTCCTAACATGGGATCACTAGAATTCGCTCATGCATTAAATACAACCATAAAAACCTTAGTACGCATTGGTTCATGTTTCTTAAGACGTTCAAGCAAGTTACCGTATAGGAAGTTAGCCAGCTTGCCTATAAATAGCAAGCTGATCATTTGGACACACCATCACTCATAGAGCCTAACATTCATACTCATTCATTTACATGTCATCTAACATTTATCATTCATTCATTTCATTGATCTTTCCTTTTGTAGCAAAGGAGATTAAGCATCAAGGTTCAACACAGACGTGTAAAACCTTTAGCATAAGTTACTGTGTGATATAGTTGTAGTTCACACATCATTATTTGTATCATTTATCTCAGTGAGTGTGGTTAGTGTTTTAGTCCTCAAAACACAAAGAGTGTAGGGAGTGGTTGTACCCTTGTGAAAGAACCAAACGGGAGTGGTTATACCCTTGTAAAGAACTCGACATCTAGCTTAGTGTCGGTAATTGTATAGGCGACGTTAGGTTGGTTCTACCTTGAAATAGAACCCGGTGTTTAGCTTAGTACCGGAAAAGGAAGTAAGCGACGTGTAAATGTTTTCTCCACCTAGAAGAGAGTTTGTTTCTTAGTGAAGGATAACTCTCGAGTTAAAGGCTCGGGGAAGTGGAGTAGGACAAGGAAAAGAGTCCTTGTAGCCGAACCACTATAAACATCCGTGTTATGTGGTTTGATCATTTCTCTCTTTACTTCTTGGATATATTGTTTGATCATTTTTGTGTGCATAGTTTCATTGAATTCACATAAGTTACAAAACGGTTTAATTTAATTTAAAACGGTAAAACTATTCAACCCCCCTTCTAGTTTTCCACAATCTCAATTGCCAGTAGCCTCAGATGTAAGCCAACAAGGGTATACAGATTCCCAATAGCAAGGAAATGTGTCTCCAACACAAGGAGTACCAACAGTATGTATTTCAACATGTTTCTTGTTATTCTTTTGTTTAAATAATGTAACGTGTTTTATATATACATATAGGAACCTGCTAAAACTGTCGGACCTAAGAAAAAGCCTAAGTCACGACAAAACGGGCCTCCAGATTCCCAATCGGAACAAAATGTGTCTCCAACACAAGCACTGCCAACAGTATGTATTTCAACATGTTTCTTGTTATTCTTTTGTTTAAATAATTTCTGATATGTACATGCAAAAAAAAAAAAAAAAAAAAAAAAAAAATTAGCCATTTAAGTGCAAACTATGGCACTTAAAGAAATCAAATATCGTTGCTTTGGGTACATACATGTGTTTTTTCAACCTACATATATATAATTCTTGATATATAATTCAATGTTTGATACAAGCGTCTTTTGTTACTACATGTTACACCACCAACTACGATGCAAAAGAAAAGTGACAACAAATGTGGACCAACAGCACCATCGAAGCGCAAAAGTAATGTCTCTATTGAAGCCCTAAAGCAAGCTAGGCCGGCGAAGAGTCAAAAGTCTTTAAATTATGGTACTTGAGAATTTGATTATGTACGGCATTACAATTGTATATTTTGTTCAGTTATATACATTCGAGTTTTATTCAATTTGAAATTTCTTTTTGTTTTTGGTTCTGTTTTATATATATATATATATATATATATATATATATATATATATATATATATATATATATATATATATATATATATATATATATATATATATATATATATATATATATTCATTCCAGCAGCACTAGCATAGTACGAGCAGTAGTAACTCTGCTTCAGCAGGACTAACTTAGTACTAGCAGTAGCAACTCTGCTCCAACAGTACTAACTTAGTAATAGCAGTAGTAACCATGTGACTAAATGATGCAGTCACATAATATGGTCACGCTTATCAACATTATTGGTCACTCTTTGTTTAATTCGATGTGTGACTAAATATTACAAAAGGCCACACAATCTAAAAATTCATGTGACCATTGGATGATCAATAGTCACACAAAATACACATTTCTTCACTTTAAACAGCAAATGGTCACACTTATTAACACTTTTGGCCACTTTATGCTTAATTGTATGTGACTAAATACCCAAAATAAACATGCTTTATGTGACTAAATATTATAAAATGCCACAAAAACATAAAATTCAAGTGGCCATTGGATGATCAATAGTCACACAAAATGCACATTTCTTCACTTTAAACAGCATATGGTCACACTTATTAACACTTTTTGCCACTTTTGGCTTAATTGTATGTGACTAAATACCCAAAACAAACATGCTTTGTGTGACTAAATATTACAAAAGGCCACACAAACATAAAATTTAAGTGGGCATTGGATGAACAATAGTTACACAAAATACACATTTCTTCACTTTAAACAGCATATGGTCACACTTATTAACACTTTTTGCTTAATTGTATGTGACTAAATGCCCAAAACAAACATGCTTTGTGTGACTAAATATTACAAATGGCCACACAAACATAAAATTCAAGTGGCCATTGGATGATCAATAGTCACACAAAATACACATTTCTTCACTTTAAACAGCATATGGTCACACTTATTAACACTTTTGGCCACTTTTTGCTTAATTGTATGTGACTAAATACCCAAAACAAACATGCTTTGTGTGACTAAATATTACAAAAGGCCACACAAACATAAAATTCAAGTGGCCATTGGATGATCAATAGTCACACAAAATACACATTTCTTCACTTTAAACAGCATATGGTCACACTTATTAACACTTTTGGCCACTTTTTGCTTAATTGTATGTGACTAAATACCCAAAACAAACATGCTTTGTGTGACTAAATATTACAAAATGCTACACAAACATAAAATTCAAGTGGCCATTGGATGATCAATAGTCACACAAAATACACATTTCTTCACTTTAAACAGCATATGGTCACACTTATTAACACTTTTGGCCACTTTTTGCTTAATTGTAAGTGACTAAATACCCAAAACAAACATGATTTGTGTGACTAAATATTACAAAAGGCCACACAAACATAAAATTCAAGTGGCCATTGGATGAACAATAGTCATACAAAATACACATTTTTTCACTTTAAACAGCATATGGTCACACTTATTAACACTTTTGGCCACTGTTTTTTAAATTGTATGTGACTAACTCCAAAAAAAACAACACACGTTGTGTGACTAAATCATCACAAACGTCACATTTATTATATATTCATGTGGCCATAGAACGGGAAATAGTCACACAAAATACATATTTACTTGAATAAATCATCTCAAATGTCACATATATTATATATTGATGTGGCCAAAGGAAGAACAATAGTTACTCTCAAAAAACACTTGTGTGACTATAAAGTGTTTACGGTCACACAAAACTGATAAATCCAACAAAACTTGTGCCTAATTTGTCACACATATTCGGGTTTTGGTCACTCTTTTTCAATGAAAACGGCCACAAACTAAACAATGTGACCATATGCTACCTACGGTGGCGCGACCTTTCGTCACACACACCCAAAAAAATGTGTGTGACTATACGCATATCGTCACACATTTTTTGTGTGACGAAAGCCACTTTCTGTACCAATGGAAATACTTTAAATGACGACTCAAATTAGAGTAGATATGTAATTGGTTGAACGTATATGTGGCTGCATGTTTGGTCATTTACGTTTTTTTTTTCGTACGCAAACAACTTGGTCCAAATAAAATGTCGTAAAATGCATAATTTAGAAACATAAAATAAAGAAAAAAAACCATCAATCAATTAATCTCAAACTTGAAAGGCGTGTTTTTGACTTTTTTCATTTGGATGATATTATACGAAGTGACTAATTTTTCCTTTGAAGAAAAAGTGACTAATTTCATTTATTATAAAACGTTAAGTGAAACCTTTTGCTTTCAATGAAATGATTGTCAAATTTAATACTTTTGTAATTATAAAAGAAACTCAAACCATTGATGCTTTCATTTGTTTGCCTTTTATTTTTGGCAAATGATCGTCAAATTTAATACTTTTGTAATTATAAAAGAAACTTAAACCATTGATGCTTTCATTTGTGGCCTTTTATTTTTGGCAAAAACAAACTCAAGGCATTAATGCATTCATTTTTAAACGTCTATGTTTTAAAGGTGGTTATGTTTTCATTTATAAGCCTAATAAACATATTTTTTTTAGCAAAATAAATTAAATGAGTAAGTACCGTTAATTAGCAAGTTTGATTGGTGATTCAACATTGTTTTCATGTGCGTATCTCAATTCTTTTTTAACAATAAAATATATAAATATAGAAAACTTTAGCAAAAAGCTAGTGGTGAAGGGATTGCAAATGGTTCGTACAAATAATATTAGAGTAAGCCTACGTTTATATAATAATTTAAAAAAAAAATAAAAAAAAAATAAAAAAAAAAAAAAATCGCACGTAAGTAATATTTTTTACACTGATAAGGAAATCATTAAAGCCCATAATACTGGATCCAACCCAATTTGCAAATCATAACCCGATGACTAACTAACCGGTTGCATCTTTTAACCCTAAATACACACGTATCACAAACATAACGCCTCTCTCTTCTTGTTTAATCCGCCTACACACAGAGGAAGATAACCGCTTCCCATCTATCATTTCCTCTCACCAAAACATATCTCCCAAACCGATTAAGAAATCATTTAGAAATCCGAATCAAGAAGTCATTTGGAAGGCTTCAAGATCTTTAAGGGTCTCGGGTAGGTTGGTTTATGTGTTAATTCGACTATGAGGTGTTGGAGATAGGTTTGTAATTTCTGAAATAGGTTGCAAATTCATGACTCCATCAAATCTCAAGTCTCATCATCAAAAATCATAATTGAATAACTTTATTTTGTTTTCTATTATACCAAAAAAATGTTTCTCTGGCTTCAAGATCATACAAAGATCACGGGTAATGGGTTTTTTCGTTTTGTGTTTTTGTTATTCAAATAAAAGAAAGAATGGAACAACTTTTTTGTTTTTGTTTTTGTTTTTCAAGATCTTTCAAGGGTCTCGGCTAGGTGATTGTTTGATGTGTTTGTGTTTTTCGATTTGGTGTGTGTTGGGTTTTCTTGTGTTCGCCGGAAAATTTTAGGAGATGAAGTATGTCTTTTTTTTGGTCATGAAAACTGCTAACGTCGATGCTAGGTTGTTTCCGTTTGCATCTTTCATTGGGCCCATTCTTTTGGCCATTTGCTGCTTCTGTTGTAGCCCGGATCGTTAGCATCCATTTTCTATTTTTATTCTTTCATGTAGTTTGAGGTTGTTGTGATTGTCTCGGATAAATCTAAATCTTTCTCGGGATCCAAAGGCTTCTATTCTCTTCCGAAGACAAATAATTTGCAATACTTTCATGAATATAAAATGAATGCACAGACTGTAGTTGCCGTTTGTCATTGTTCATGGTGGTTACAGATGTGATTTGGTTTGGTTTGCAAGATTGAGCTATTTATACTTGAAAGAAGAAGTTGAAAAGAGTTGAACAATAAATGTGGTTTGTGTTGTTAATACTTGGAATTTGAAATGTTTTGTGTACCTAAAACTAAAACTATACATTCAATTTGTGAGATGGTTGGTTTGCTTGGAGCCTGCATATTTCACTTTCAATTCTTGAGCTATTTATTATGACCACTTTATATTTATAAGACTGCTCAGTCTTTTAGTATATAAGATGTATGGTGCGAACAACGTTACCCCACAAAAACAAACATAATTAAATAATTTTTTTTTATAGGTTTAGATGTTTATGAAAAGGTAGCTAGAAAGTATATACATCCACTTATACGTCTTTATAACAAAGTCATGACATTTTGTTTAAACAATTGCCCTCTCTTAAATAAAGAATATTAATCTATTACCCCTTATAATAAGTTCCACTAGTTTTACTAGAAAAAGAAGAAAAAAAATTAAAAAATTAAAAACCTTACGTCATTACCCTTTAAATACTTCATAGAGATAATCGGCAACTTTATCATTGTTTCACTCTTGATGCTCCTATATACACATGCACAACTGGAATATGATACACCTAATGAAACGTAAAACATAATATTTGTATTGGCCAAAATGATAATAATGTATAATTTGAATATACGTTTAGAATACTTATATCAAACATTGCTTTTCACTACACCAATTTCTGAAAAAAAAAAAAAAAAAAAAAAAAAAAAAAACCCTTAAAAACCATTGAATTACATGTTGCAAAGAAAAAACATGGTCTTTCCCATTGGTTGGGGGGCCTAGCGGTCAAGAAACATAAAACAAGTTGATGATATTTATAAAAAAGTGTTGATATATGTGCATAAAAATAAATTTAGAGTTAGACTTGATACATTCATTTCATGACAAACCGTAATATTGTTGGTATTTCTCATTATTTTACACCAATCACTTTTTAGATGCATCAATCAAATTTTTAGGTCTAAGTTTAGCATACAAATCGTTTTTCAATATAAAATACTCGACTCCTTTTAACTTTTAAATTCGAAGACGACCAAAAGAAATCCATTATTTAATACGTGATGACTTGGCTTGCTACCTTTCAAGGGGATGAGAATGACATGAATACACACACTTGTAAAGTTTGGCTTTGAAAAGAGCTTTTGACAAACTTTTGTGTAACATATATGTGTAATGTTTGTATACACACTACCACTCTTTACCAAGACATGAAAATGATGATCCCTTTTTAATGGACAAAAGTTGGTTTGGGGCACATGAGATGCATCACCTTTTCTCACATGCATGGCTTGATCAAACTATTATAAATTAATGTCATATTAATGGGGAAGATCACACAATGGATATCATATAAACTAGAAAGTGATTTCTATAGCTATTGCCTATTGGTAAATTACATCATTTTTCCAACCTATCGTTTCTGGTTTTATACCTCCATATATGCATGATACTCATCTTAACCTTCGTCTGATTAAAGCTGATCAATATTTAATATTATCGTATACATGATCAACTTACTTAATTGGTATGTTAATTAGTATTAATAAGTATATGGGTAAGACTAAAATAAAAAGACAAATATTCATGAAAGCGTAAAAATAATTCAAAAAATATAAAGTTCTTAAAAAATGCCCGAAGAATCCCACAAGATAGGGGACATTGGTGAATAAAAGAGTTGTACGGGAAGTTTTTTAGAATTGTATAGTTTTGATGAAAAATATTGTGTAAAAACACGTTTGTGTATTAAAATTTTGTAACTCGACCTTTTGTGCATTAAAAATTCGTTTGTGCATCCAACCTCTTTTTGGTATCTACATCAAAATTTCGTTGTGCATAACATATAAAAAAAATTAAAATTTTGCGCATCAAATTTTTTTGTGCATTAAAAAAACCTTATAAAAATTAAAATTACAAAAACTTATTTCACAACTTTTTTTATGCATCAACCTTCTCTATCTTGCGCAAAAACTTCTTAAAAAAAAAAAAAAAAAAACTTTAAAAAAAAAAAAAAAATCGTTAAAATTTTACCTTTTTTCAAGTCTTTTTACATTTCTTATTTATCTTTATTTCATCTCTTCCCATATATATACAACTAGAAAGAAATATACATGTGAGACCAAAGTATTCAAAACTCTTCCTTACAATGTGTGAGTAAGTGCTCTGAGGGCATTAGTTAGGGGTTACTAATTCAACTTAAACATTCTTTTTCAATTAAAAAAATAATTTTAATACATATTAATTTAACTTATAATTTACCTTAATAAAATGTGATTTAATGAACATAAAGTCTTCTAATTAAATTTTTAATCCAATGCTTTAAGGATACAGCTGTTTGACAAACTCATGTAAGATTCTTATGAAGCACTTTTTTATTTTTTTTTAAAGGTGAATTTCGCTTGAAACTTCGTGTCGCGATTCGATAGCGGGAGGTCTAGCTTACGTTGTCTTAACCGGGCCCGCGCTAGAGAGCTCCCTCGAAGTAGGAATGCCTATTCAAATACCTGATGGGGGGAAAACCCCCTACTAATCCGCCCGAAGGCACGACGATTAATAGGGGTAAACCCTGCCCCCTCAGACTTGAACCTGGGTATACCCAAGCCAAGCCCTCATAGAGGGACTTCCTAATATCTCAAAGTTGGCATTGGTGGGATTTGAACTTGAGACCTAAAGGTCACCAAAGGAAGTCTCAACCACTAGACCAACTTATCATTGATTTGAAGCACTTTTTTATATTCAAAATTTGGCAAAAGCAACAACAACAACATACCCAATCCCGCTAGGGCGAGGTATGAGGAGGTAGAATGTAGACAGATACTGCCCCCGAAAGGATTTGGCAAAAGCAAACTCTCTGTTTGCATAAAACTAACATTGTTCATTTAGAAGTATGGACTATTAAGTGAACGTACATTGACTCAAGTATGTATTATTCTTATCATCCTATGCAATCTGGCATTTAGAAAACAAAACATACATAATAAAAGAATGACAAAAATAAATAAACTTTGAGTCAACATAATAAACACAGGATCTGGATATATATATATATGAATGTGAACTTTGAAAGTGACTTTACTGTTTACTATGATTTTGATCTTGCATGTTTACTCTAATTGTATCTTTGAGTGTATGCACATCATGTTTCTACTTTCTATACATATTATATTTGGGATTGTATGTGGATCAGCAGTATTCAGCACCTACTTCGTTGTTCACAAACGTGTGTACGTATATATGTCAACATGTTGTTTGGCATTTAGAAAACAAAACATACATAATAAAAGAATGACAAAAATAAATAAACTTTGAGTCAACATAATAAACACAGGATCTGGATATATATATATATGAATGTGAACTTTGAAAGTGACTTTACTGTTTACTATGATTTTGATCTTGCATGTTTACTCTAATTGTATCTTTGAGTGTATGCACATCATGTTTCTACTTTCTATACATATTATATTTGGGATTGTATGTGGATCAGCAGTATTCAGCACCTACTTCGTTGTTCACAAACGTGTGTACGTATATATGTCAACATGTTGTCTAGAAGTTTGCTTACAGATTCTACATATGCCGCTATTTGTATAGTTGTTTAAATAGATTGTAGAGGAGATCAGGAGAGGGTTTTGGAACATACATTGACAGGGATTGTGTCCATCAATTCAATTCTCACCCTACAACATATTTAGGTTAATTTTAGGCCTTTAACCACTAGTATTTTTTGTTGCTAATGTAATCTTTGAATCTTCATCAAGTTAACGTGTTTCAAAATATTCACTTGTTGAAAGTTTAGGCTTGAATCACTTTTCCAAGCTTTATCATCTCTACAAAGCTCGTAGCTCATCATATGACGTAATTTTCCACATAAACATGCTTTCTTGTGGCCATAGAATTTTTTTCTATTTATCAAGACTTGAAAAAGATGGATAAAACATATGTGTAACACATATGATTGCGGGATTGAAGATATAATACGTCGATAAAAATTATGTAACTAAAGTAGAATATAATGCAACTACGGATTGGGCCTAAAACCTAAGTTAAGAGGTCAGGCTCTATTTTAACCAAAATTGGTCCAAAAATTGGTTTAGTCGTCGCCTTGATAGGCTTTGATCCAAACCAAAGTGCCTAATCAAAGATATTTGCACCAAAATGCTAAGCCACCATAGTTCTCTTACAAAGAAGTCTAGAGAGAAAATCTTTTATATAATAAAACAAAACCCCTAGTGAGGACTTTTTCATTTCAAAAAAATCAAATCATTCCTTTTTTAGTAATAATTTTTTTAATTAGATTTTAATTTTTAGGTGTAAAAAAATATTAAAAGCTAATTATTTCCTAATTTGCCTAAAAATTAAAAAAAAAAAACGTTTTTACAATCAAATGTGTAAAAAAGATTTAAATACACATGGGCCTCTATGCCATTTTTCAAAGTTATAAGCCAAAAATAATGTAATTAAAAAAAAAACATTGGAAAGCTTTCCATTCCATCTTTTCTAAAAATCACTAAGCTTATAACTTCACCTCATGCCCCCTTCCCAAACTCCTTTTTTTCTCCGACCCTAGATTAATCACTTGCAGCTGTTTGAATAGGAACAATTAAATTAGCATAAAGGGTTGCTTCTCATCTCTTCCGGGTATTCTTAGTTTAATTAATCAGTTTATATTAATCTAGGGTTTTAAATATATATTTAATAAACCTGACATAATCTTGATTACTATTTTTATTTTGAATGAATTTGTGGAGTTTTGGGTTTGAATAGGTGTAAAGCTTTATGCTTTTTTGGTTTAGATCTGTTATAGTAACTGTTTTGAAGTATTTGTGTTGAGGTTGTAGTTCTTGATTACTAAATGTTTGATGTGATTATAATGGTAATTCTATGTTCTGTTTGTGCCTCCAATATTGCGCTATCTCCAACTCGCACTTTCAATCAGTGTCTTGATTATAGTCTTTTTGATGAAGGGAGAAAAAACTTAAATTTACGGCCTATTTATAACCTTTGTTAGATTTGTGATATAAATAGAATTGGTTATCTTAGGAATCTGATATTGCACTAATATTTTGTTGGCTGAGTCTGGGCTGTCTTCCGACTCAATATGGTTGTAAACTACGTCTTTATGTTACAGTTTAACACCAGCAACTTATTACAGTTTGCTACAAACCTTCCATGGTCATTGAAGTGTTCTTGAAAGTTTTTACACTTCATTATGTTCATACATTTTTTAACTGACATTATCGCTAGATTTCGATATTAAGCTAATGATTAGCTTGTGGGGCCGTAGAAGTCAAAGGTACATTAGTTTGTTTTTTGGAACAAAGCCGTGTATATATAGAAAAGAAGGTTATACAACTAACATAAAGTAAGCTGAATATTACATGGCATGATGTTAGTTGTGAATTATTTGTAGAGCCTCAGGCCATTTCAGCTCTGCAAAGCCAGGTGTATATTAATCACTCTTTATAGCCCAAAACATCATACTGTAATATGAGTATATGCTAAAACTTTTTACTGTAAATTGTAGCACCGTATGTGTGCACCCATTATGGAGCTATCAAATGCCTTGATATATGGTGATAGGTTACATTGTGGCTCTCCTGATGTAGCAAATGCAAAACTTGAGTATACATTTGTCATCGTGGCTAAAGAAGGTAATTCAATATATATCACTGTTATGTTTATTTGTTTTATGTTTATCGTTAACTATGTTGTTATCGATTTAAAGTGGTTATCGCCAATCACCATCAATGATGAAATTAAGATTCCCTGCTTTATTACTTCCAATAGCAATAATAATTTATATGTATGTTTTAAAATACATAAGAAAAAATAGTGTTAAAGAAGAAAAAATGTCATGAAACAGTAAAACTGGTACTTGATATCTAAGCAGTGGAGCATTATACTAATGCTATAATGCGGAGTATGGAATCAAGGCCTTTCACAACTATCTTGATTTGAAGAGACCCGTCTCTCTTCTTGAAAAGCATAGTGAAAAGAAATACGTGAAAGATTTAAAAGTCTCTCGTCAGCATCTTTCTTCATTGAAGAGATATATGAAGAAACCAATATCAATGGATCCTTACATGATCTGGTAAGTTTTCTTCAAATGAATCAAATGTGCATTATTATATTCATTGTAACATACAACCTTTGAATGCTCAATTCTATGCATTGACAGGGGACTGAAAGGGTCGGAATCTGGTTCAGAAATCAAGAAAGCATACCATAAAGCTGCACTCAGACACCATTCAGACAAGGTTCCGTATTTGTTTACATTTTGCCTAAATATACTGTTTTTATTTGTTTGCATTTGGCATGGATATACTGTTTTTGCTTATTTACATATGGCCTAGATATAGTACCATTAACTAATTATCTTAAAATGCAGGTAAGTTTTTAGCAAGAAGTGCGAGTGGAACAGATGGTCATATTTGAAAGAGATTATGAAAAGTATCCACTTGGATGCCGACAGGCTTTTTAAGAAAATTGGAGAGCCATGTACTATCCGACTCCAACAAGATTTGTTCATTGATCCATGAGTTTAAAGTCTTATTTGCTTGAAACAACTGAGGTCTAATATTGGCTTTTTTTAACAGATGTACGCATATAATCTTGCAGACGTGATGAAAGATGGATGTGTGTGGTAACTTGAAACTATAGTTATTTTGAACTTTAACGGAGGATGGTGTCAAACCATGCTTGATGGGAAGAAGGGACACTCTTGGCGGCTGAAGAATGCACAAGTCAAAGCTTTTTGCTTGGATACAATTGGGGCTCTTATTTATATCTCATTTTCTTTCATCCCCATCCTTTTTTGGCTAAATATTACAATAGAAGAACATGGACAGATAGTTTTGTACAAAATGTTCTCTATGACAATATCTATGAAGATTTTTGTTTGTTACTTTTTCTTTGTTAGTAGTGTCATTTACCAGAACTTTAATATCAATGTTTTCTAAATGCCAAACCCCGTGCGATTATCCTGGCAGACAATATAGTTAAACAAGATTAATAATGTCCAACCGTTAGACAAAATCATATATCTTTCAAAAAATATTTAATATTTGTTATATTATGTTAAAACCCCGTGCGTGCACGGGCTTTATAACTAGAGAGAAAATTTTCATATATAGAGGCTTATATTTGAAACTAAATCATCCAAAAAGAGCAGAGTTGTCATCTATGTCAAATTAATAACTGTTTTGAAGTGCAAGATTGAGCACAGAAAACAGAATCAAAGAAGAAAGTGAATTCTGGGCTGTGGATGCTGGTCAGAAGCTTTTGAACTCAAGGAAAGCAAATGGCATTTTTGCCTACAAAACACAATAAAGTTTGAAAAATCTTATTTCCGCTAAATGCATATGTTTCATTGATCATTAATCGCAAAACTGCATTTTGGTACTTTATTTACATGTTTAAGTTGCTTATTGTGTTTTGTTAATTAAAACAGACGATTTAGAAAATAAAAATAGATATAACACCTAATAAGAAAAAAGATCAATTAAACAAGCAAATGCCAAACACCCCTGCGATTATTTGAAAGACATATGACGCAAAAACTTCAGAACTAAAAGCAACTGATAAAAAAGACTTATAAATAATAGTATCAATTTTCAGAAGATAACTTTAAATAAGTCTCAGCTAACAATGAAATTTATGAAGGAGATCTGTAAAACAATGGACAATAAAAACTGCATGTCATTTTTCGTTGCACGACAAAGGGTATTCAAAACTCAAATCATTAGTCAAAAGCCCATGAGTTCTCCTTACGAATTTCTTCCTCCTCTTCAGGAGTGAAATCGTTTTTGAAGTGCCTAGAGAGAAATCGTTTTTGATGTTAAATGTCTTGCGGATATCTTCGGGAGTCTTGCCTTTTATCATGTCTGCAACAGTTTGACACGTCAAATCAAGAAGTTATCTGCAATAATGAAACTAAAAACTACGAGTACATATGTAACACTTTGTAAATTCATAAAAAGTATGTTGGTATTGTTAGCCTTATAAAGGCTATATATAAACCCGTTGTATGTTGTTTTTTTTATTATCAATTCAATGATGCAAGGCTTTGTTCTTTCTTTAATTAGTTTCTACCGGCATTTATACTGCAATAACAATTAGATACATGCACAAGACTTATTACATAAAGCTATTTCATTAGTTATAGGTCATCTAAAAGTGTGGATAGCTATAAAATCAGAACCAGCGATTTAAATTTTATACTTTTCAATGTTGGTTCGGTGCTGTTTGAAACTGGTTTTGCTTAAACCAGCGATTTAATTAGTTTTTTTTTTATAGGTCATCTTCGAAACTTTAGCGGAAAAGTGTGGAAAGCTATAAAATCAGAACCAGCGATTTAAAATTTTGTACTTTTCAATGTTGGTTCGGTGCGGTTTGAAACTGGTTTTGCTTAAACCATTGGCCATATTATACTGGTTTAGACCTTTTGTTTTTGGTCTACACCATTTGTTCTCAATGAGAGAATTTTGAATAACCATGTTTGATGAAACAGTAACTTTGTTATGGGACAAAAAGTATGTGCAGTGAATATTTGATCAAGAGAAATATGGAGGGAAAAGTATACACGAAATAAACTGTTATTGATTGATGATTAACTGTCAATTACAATGCATATATATAGTTAGTGAACAGGTATGACTTGAATGGGTGTGATGGTTCAGTTTGACCCATAAGACACAACCCTTCATAGTTAACTGTCATAAACTGTTTCTAACCATAATAACTGTCTAATGAATCGACCAACTGACATATAACTACCTAATGTACATGTCATCAATCCTAAACTAAAGTTCTGTGCGACCTTATTGGTTAATTACATGTCTACAAATAATAATAGATACATAATAATAATAATTGTCTGATATGAATAAGAATTAAGAACATGTTTGATCTTAAATCTTCCAACAGTCTCCCCTCTAAGATCAAAGTGATCTTAATTGTATTCTCCTTTGCTTTCTTCTGTATGTTTAACTTATGATTGTGAAACCTTCAGCTGAATCACTATCTAAGTCCCTTCCTTCTTCCTTGATATCTTTACTTGTGCTTCCTATTTCAGGTTGCATTTGAGACTCCTTTTTGTTTTCTGGACACTTGATATTGAGACTCTCCAATTGGATGCCAAAGTGCTCAATCCTCTTCTTTCCTTGAATGTTCAAATCAGTTGGTTCATTCATTTGATCCTTTTGATCTTCATGGCAATATCTTCTGCCTTGTGAAACAAATTCTTTTGTCTCAACATGTGAAACCCTTGCTGTGTTATAATAACAGTTGAAGACATTCAAATATAGATTGTAGCAGGCCTTAATCTCCTCACCATGATCCTTTGTCAGGCCAAGTATCTCAGCTATGTAACTAAATTCATTTTTAAAAAGTATGCTTAGGTATCCACCTAATGTCTCCACAAGTTTATAAAGGTCCATAAGATGGATCTTTATACCATTTATATATGGTGGTAAAGGGCCTGGTAAATTCCTTTTAAGATAGACAGTGTAAAACCATACAAAAGCTTTGTCAAATTTTTCTCTAAACTTGTCCCATTCCTGACTTATAAGCAAATCATTTTTAAGTAAATCTAGGAATGTAACATAATCATTAAAAGATGTAATCTGTGTTGGGTAGGGTACACCTTTGATGTATATGAAATCATCTTCTTGTGGGGTAGAATCCATTGTTGATGCTTTGCTTGGACACATATAGGCATAGTATCCTAATTCTTGACATCTGTAGCATGTAACATCAACCTCCTCTGTCTCCTTTTTCTTCTCATGAGAACTCTCATCAATTGATTTGAAGAAGTCCTCCATGTATCTATTTTGCTTCTGATTCATCTTGTTCTTGTCAAAGTAACATGATGATGGGTCTTTGAACATTGGAACCAACTTGCATCGATTCCCTTTGTATGTAATTTCAAGACCTTGTGCCTCCAATTGCTTTGCAGACAAAATATTCAGGGTCACTTCTGGTGCATAGTGTACACCAGGAATCATAAAGACCTCTGAACCAATTCTAATATTCACTTCTCCAATCCCATGAACAAACAATAATTTTCTAAGATCCCTCAACTTCTCAACACTAAATTTTTCTTTCAATTTTGCAAACAAATTCATGTTTGTGCAAACATGATTGTCAATATTGTTGCTTATATACCATATCTTATCCCACTCTCCTTCATCAGTCCCCTCAATCATAAAATCAGTGGATAAATGAATGGTTTCGGGGTATGTAATTTGAGTATTTGGTATGTTTGTGAGGTTTTCAATGCCTGAAACTTCTGTCAGTGCTTCCTTGTTTGGACAGTTCTTGGCAATATGTCCCCTAAGTCTGCATTCGAAACAGACATATCTCTTATGCCTCTCCAAGGTTGCTTGTTTCTGTGATAATTGATTATTATACACATGAAACTCTTCTAGTTTCTTTCTTAACATCTCCTTGCATTCACTTGAGATTTGTTTTATGCAACTTCCAAACTTCGACTCACTTTCCCTCTTGATTTGCCTCTGGATCAACTCTCTTTGAGATCTCCTAGGTTTTATGCTCTGATGCCACTTATTATACTGGTTTAGACCTTTTGTTTTTGGTCTACACCATTTGTTCTCAATGAGAGAATTTTGAATAACCATGTTTGATGAAACAGTAACTTTGTTATGGGACAAAAAGTATGTGCAGTGAATATTTGATCAAGAGAAATATGGAGGGAAAAGTATACACGAAATAAACTGTTATTGATTGATGATTAACTGTCAATTACAATGCATATATATAGTTAGTGAACAGGTATGACTTGAATGGGTGTGATGGTTCAGTTTGACCCATAAGACAAAACCCTTCATGTTTCTAACCATAATAACTGTCTAATGAATCGACCAACTGACATATAACTACCTAATGTACATGTCATCAATCCTAAACTAAAGTTCTGTGCAACCTTATTGGTTAATTACATGTCTGCAAATAATAATAGATACATAACAATAATAATTGTCTGATATGAATAAGAATTAAGAACATGTTTGATCTTAAATCTTCCAACAGGCCATTGATATATTCAAGCCTATTTTTCACCAAAAGTTTCATGAAAGTAAATAAAAAGGCACAACTTTAATTTACTAGACTAATTCCAAACTAGCTAGACAAGATATGCACATCATTATTGTAGTGCAGTTTCGAATTCCAGTTCTATGGTTTTGTCCCAGATTTTTACAAAGCAAGTACTAAAAAAAAAACAATAACCGATATTCATTAGATAGACATAACTTACTATATCAAGTCAAGAAAACCCTAACAGACATGATGCAAGAAAAAGCAGTATGCATATATTCATAAAATCTGAAAGATCATAAAGAATATAAGGTGTCGTTTGTATAAACACGTACCAGAATAAGATCAAACAAAGTAGCTTGATCCAATTTCACAAACTCAGCATCAAACGATTTAAGATCTTCCTCAAGCCTTATCCTTAGTCTTTAGTGTCTCAACATGTTTCTTACAGTACTCAATCACCTTTGATAAGATCTTGCTAGTGACGTTAGGAAGAGGGATGTCTGAGTCAGCACATCCATCTTCAATCATGTGATTGATCGTCTGTGATCACTTCAACGCAACAATCTCCTCAACTTCGAACGTCTCACCGTCCGAAGCCTTGAGCACGATCAACTTTGAAGTAGAAGAAGAAGTCGACATTATTATCAGAATGTGTAATTAACTTTGGGTGCAAAGAATAAAACCTAGTTTGTAAAACGTACTCGTTATGATTTTTTGGGTTGTATTTATAGAGTGGATTTTTTTTTTTTTTTTTTTTTTTTTTTTTTTTTTATTTTTGTTTTGCAAAAATTCTATTCCTTGTTGACCAAGTTTAATTATTTTTTTTTCATAAATTCGAGTCGCGAAAATTTACTTTCCAAATATGTTTTGATTTTCTTTTAAAAAACATACTCGTATTAATTAATTATATGAGAAATTACCAAACTATACAAGTCGCCCTACGACTTATCACTCTTCGGACCTAAAATTTTCAAAAGTCCAAAATAGATCGGGCGACTAGTCAACTTGTACAACGCAACTACAAGCCAACAAGTGTCCAATTATTATAGGTGGATTAATCTTTATTCGATTGTTTAAGGACATGTGTCAAACATAGACACGAGTTGCCCAAAAAATGAGTCGCCTTTAGTCTATTTTGGACTTTTGAAAATTTTAAGGCTAGAAAGTGATAAGTCGTAAGGCAACTGGTATATTTTGGTAATTTTCCCCTAATTATATTACCAAAAACATAACTAGCATGGTTAATTAGTACTTTGAATTTTTATATTATTGTCATGGTTAATTGGACCATGGGTTAACTATAGCTAAACTAAATGGAAGAAAATCCATTCCCTACATTAGATAACTAAGGGTGCGTTTGGTTCGCAAGTGATATTGCAAACTTAAATATTAAGCAATATAATTATACATGCATGAAACAATTAACAACCAACATATATACCACTTGGGCATAGGTCCAGTGGGTGGGGCTTTTATTATAGTTAATAATCTTGGATTGAGATACAAAACGGTAAAGGGTATCTCGTTAATCCATTCTTGAAAAAGATTTGAAGACGATTGAAGTTTGATTCTTGTTGTGCTATAATCAAAAGGTACGTTCTCTTTATATTTCGGTTAATTCTTTATATGTTAAAATAGATCCTACGCTTCCGCATATGTAATATGATTACTTGATTAATATATATGAACTAGTCATCATTATTAAATTCTAACAGTGGCATCAAGAGCCGTTTTAACATGTAATTAAATTACCGAAACACATAAAAACAAATCTTGGATTAGGTTTTATGTTACTCAATTTTTTAGGGTTTAAAAAACCGAAACCCTAATTTTTTAGGGCGGGGGGGGGGGGGGGGGGGGGCGATGCCCTTTATTATTAAAAATTAGTTTTGTAGTTTTGAAACCCTAAAAATTGTAACATGTTTGTGTGATTAAGTGCGTATCTTGTGACTTGTATTAATCTATGAAGAAACATGCATGTTTATCATGGATTAGAGTTTGATTAATTGTTAAGTTAATTGACACATGTAATTATGATAGATCTAAAATTGGGGAAGACCTCAATTAATTATATTAATGAATCTATTATGTGCTATTTGGTATATGTTTGCTAAGACTAACGCAATCGATTCGTCGATGCATGTGGCTCACCTACCATTGTAGGTGATAGTCTTAGTTAAATATATGCATATTGTAACATAGAAAGATTATTAATAGGTTTTATCAACAAGTTTGCATGTGGCTACTTGATACATAAATTAATTGTTAAGATTATGTGTACTTATTTAGTTGTTTATTTTTATTAAATTACTTGTTTTTTGTTTAAATTGTATGACACGTTGTAAGCAAAAAAAGGTAATTTTTGGAATAGAAAATAAATTGACCAAATAACTATGAAACTTGATGTGATAAATTATACATATTGCGAAGTCTTATGTGCCGATAGTGGTTCGCTTCGCACGGTAACTTGCTCCCAGGCGAGACTAGCAATATTATAGTTTATAACATATTTTTAAGACTTAAAATCATAAACTTTTAATTGAGTGATGAGTTTTGTACCAATAGTGTGAACGGCTCACCCAGTTTTGACAAACTATAAGAGGGGTATAAGGAGGATTGACATTAAATTGTCAAACCGAAAGAGACGCGTTTTTAATTGGCATTTAGTGCTGACGTTTGTCTCTCCGCTCCTTTGTGCGTCTAAATTGGAGCTACCAAGTAAGCTATTAATGTACAAAATCATCTTAAGGGTGAATTGACCTCAATTCCACGTGCCACTTTGTGGTAATTATCCGAATAACTTGGGTCTTTTGACTCATGCAGTAGTAGGATATAGTGGGCGATAATTGTAGGTAATTCTTTGATTGGTGAACCCAATACCTCAATTAAAACTTTGTTGATTTAAATCTTAGCTTAAAATTGGATAATAAAAAGGTTTTGAAAACTTATGATACGAAGATGTATGCCTGCTTCTTCGTACATATTTTGATTGACACATCAAAATGAGTACCTAAAATTTAAGTTCATGCCCGTTAATGCGTGAGACCATATATGGAGAATTTGCAGTTTCTAAATTAGACAACTTAATTAAGTTGTTAGTGAGACCTAGAAACTTAAGGCATGAGATGGGATGAAACATGCTTACTTTGCAAATTGTATTTGGCAAATGTAAATCCCATAATGATCTAGGAATCGGAAATTGTTTGCCGATTATTGTTCGACAGATTACCATATTTTATACTTTCATTACTAGCAGATCAACTGATGTAGTGAAACTATGAAAATTTGGATCTTAGTTTTCAAGAAAATTCAATGGTTATATGAATATTTCCTTAGGTATTTTATTTTCTTGAAAAGATTGTATTATTGAAAATACTAAAATTGAATTTTGTAAATTCTTTTAAATGTATTAATGCAACATTAAACCGTAAACGTGGGACATTCTTTTATTGGTAAATTGATCTGCACCCGTAGGGGTTTTTGGCTAAAGTCAACTTTACTAAAAGAATAAACCTAGTCTCCTTTATATGAGAGAAGAGTGAGACTTAATCCTATTCTTTTTCATGAATGAGAATGATAGGAAAACTAGAATTGTCTAAATTCTAAGAAATAACTCATAGCAAACTTTAATAGTTAAGAAAATTGCACATTTTCTGAGTTATTAAATTAGAAGCTAGACTAATTACCGCAAAATTGGTAAAAGGCAAACTAGCATAATTTATCTAGTTGTTGTGCTTTGACCATTTAAAAATGCTACATACCATTGTGGGGATGGTAGACATATTAAGGAAAAATTGCATGCCCAATTTTCAAGTTAATTGCATTGATGGATAGTCCATCATCTACATAGTAGAATACACTCTTTTTAAATACCTAAGTAATTGTTACGAATGGGTCTTCTCAAAGGTGTAGGAAAGTTAATAGCACACTATTTGCTTTTACTGGTTATGAAACACTTACAACGTTGTCAAATTCAATGGGAGCATTGTGTTGTAATCACTGAATAGTGAATTATTGTAATGATCTGTAACTCAGTGGGAGCTACAAGCTTTGTCGTCTTGGTAGTAACCCAAATTATCTCTAGAATGTCTTGAGATAATTACTTTCCAATTATAGACACTTGTGTTTTTAAGGAAAGTCATGTACGTTTCCTTACTAGACAATGTGGTTCTATATCTACTACTTATGCTAATTATGACACAATCATATTAATCACATAAACAAACGAGTGACGTGTTGTTTATCTGATGCATAATGTTGTTCCATGCACAAGTGGGAGAAATCTTTATGGTGTGCAAGGTACAACATATAGGAATATGATTTAAAGGACTGTCTTGACCGCAAGGTAAGAAAATAACGTTCTAAATATGACTAATACACATCTAATTCAATTGTTGAAATTTAGCTTAAGTAAGACCTTGACTAGATTGCAATGACAAGGTGAAATTCCATGATTACGTGAGACCGTACATGGATAATTACTGTTTCTAAATTAGATACCTATTAGAACAAGTGTCAATATGATAATGAGACTACTTCAAACTAAATATTTATGTATTAATGAAATGACATAAATAAATGAAGTAATCTAATACTACTTCAAATTAGAATCTATAATATATAAAGCTTAAGTACCTTAATTTAATGTGCAAGGGGGGTTGTGCACAACCAAAAGTACGGTACAAACCTCAATATGCATACCAAAATAACTACAAACTTCGAGTAATTGAATGTGTGTATAGGAGCCTTTATTATAGTGTAATAATGCAAGTGAAGATGAAGTGTTTGGTGTTCATGTAATCATGGTTGAAACTCACACGATTAATTGCAGGTATACAAACAATCTCTATTCATGCTCGTGCAACTATAAAAAGGCACAACAATGAAGCTTTTGGTGTGCCCATTGTTTGTGATTGGTTTTGCTCTCATTGTAGTTGGATTAAATCTCATTTGCTTGCATGTCTTCTCCAACTGAAGTGCAACCGGTATCATTTTTAAATTAGATCTGCTAACCTATTTTAAATTTTTTGGTTGATCAGTAGTTTATTAATGTTATTGACAGCAAAACAAAGAGGAAGATGGAGACGGAGTGGGTAATATGTTTCTTTTTTGTTCTTTCTCGATCATATAGTAATTATATTTGCGTTATTACAGTAAGTATGGTTACGGTTAAATATTTTACATGCAAGAATTGATTTTATTGGTGATCAACTACCTATGGTTTCGAATTGGATGATCAGGAATTTTGATTGTATGGGAAGTTAGAAAGTCAGGAGCTGTGGATGGTGAGCATCTCTGCAATTACCATGCAATGTTTGTACATACCAAAAATGATAAAACATCAAATGCCATTTTTTTAACGTACAGCTTAAAATATATACTTCACCATCAATATCATATTTGCATGCTGTTTGACTACTATACACTTCTTTTAAGTGTATGTGCGTATAGCACATCTCTCTTTTCAAGCAGAACAAAATCCACAATCAAGTCTTTATAGCACATATCACCAACTTAGATCGACCGCGTTTTCAGCCATTTGACTGCCATTTGATGGTTTTTGATAAAGTTGCTCTGTTGTACTACAATCAAGTCTTTTTGTACTACCGTTAATGGCTATATTCTAAACAATGGTTATTGAGAATTATCAGTATAGAAGTGTATAGTATCCACAATCAAGTCTTTTTGTACTACCGTTTTCAGCCAACTTTGTTTTCTCTGTTGATAAAGCTGCTCAATATGGCAACTCTAATGTATACATTTCTTTTATTGAAATCTATAGGTGTTTTGTGAAGAAGATCTTATCGAAGCAATAGAGGTAGCAACAGGAGCTAAAAAGGATTGTTTGTGTTTTATTGAAGTGATGACTCACAAGGACGATACAAGCAAAGAGTTGCTCGAGTTTGGTTCAAGATTCTCAGCTGCTAATGGTCGCCCTCCAAACCTTGAGTAAAAGCTTTACATATTGTACTATAATGGTCACAACGTACATTTTTCTTGGTTTCATTATTACAAGTGTATTGTATTCCGTGTTATCTACAAGAACAATGAGTACCTCCTTTCATGCTATTTTGTAAATGTATCATAAAGGTGTAATAACTTACTTGATTTATATAATTTTCTAAAGCGTTCAAATTGTAACTTCTTTTTTTTGTTAGCAGTCGACTAATCAATGAATGATAGAACTTGATCCTCGATGTTAGTGTTATATGAGAACAAAAAATTACATACACCATTGTTTTCCGTTAATGGCTATATTCTAAAGTTCAATGCGGCAGAGAAAAATATAAGTTTAAATAGAGTTAGAGACGTTAGAAGTGGGATTCTTTGATTTCATACTTGATTAAGTTAATCAACATCTTTGTTTCTATGTATATATTTATTCTCTTTTAATAATCGAGTAATGAGATTTTATCTTCCAACTAGGATTTGTCCAATAATCATGTAAAAATGGTTAAAGCCATCAGCAGTTGAGTGCTGCGTTTGATAGCAGCAGTACCATGTAAAAATGGTTAAGAATAGCAGCAGTGAAAGTTGCATTTAAGTAGAACAAGCAGCAGAAGAGCTGCTGTTGATGGTTTATTCAAGCAGCATAGGTGCTGCGTTTGACAAGAGAAACAAGCAGCAAAAGTGCTGCTGTTGATAAGAAGTACCAGCAGGATAAGTGGTACTATAAATGGTAACAACGATTAAGACCAAGCAGAAACACTTGGGTATGAATCCAACCAACCTCCCCTTTGATTCAATTTATGTTCTATTACAATACAAGATAAAAGAAATGACCTAAACTGCTATTGATATTTAAGATAAACAGCAAGCTATTGAGCTGCTGTTATATGTGAGTTTTGATATAGCACAATGAACCAGACAAGAACACGAGCCTCCTCTTTTAAGAGGGAGGCTGTGATTAACTTTAATGGTTTATTAGCTCTAAACCAAGGTAGGGCTTTTATAGAAAGCATCAGGAAGACTGCCACCTTGGTAAAGGAGAGCACACCTCATCTTGACTGCAACAAGAGATGGGGTGAATAATATTCTTCTCCTTAGGCGTGCGACTTTAAGATCCAGAGAAAGGAGAATAGATAGCTTCAGTCCCTGCACTTCACAACTACACAAAGAGAGAACTAGAGAAAGGTGTTGGAGTTAGGAATGTTTCTGTTATAACAGAAACAGTCTCTGGAAGTTTGGATGTTATTTTTAACAAATCAACATGAGGAAGAGGCTGGAAATCAGAATCATATGTAAATCTCATTGACAAAAGTGATTGGATTGTCTCTTCTATGTTGACAAACTGCAATTGCTTGAGAACAAGGAAATCTGTGGGTTTGCCATTTACCACATGTGCACTTTTGTTCATGATAATAGACAGTTTGAACATTTCCACCTTGACCATTTATTTTTCTAGCTGTAATAATCTGATACACCGCCTTTGTATAGTCGAACTACAGTTGTTTAGAAAACTGCATCAACCTAGCAGCAGGTTAACTTAACACTAGCAGCAAGTTTATAACTAGCAGCAGGTTTCACCACTAGCAGCAGGTTAACATAAGCTTAACAGCAGGTTAACAAAACTAGCATCAGTACCATATATAACTAGCAGTACCTTCTAGCAGTACCTAAACCTTCTAACAGTGCCTAATATATATACTTGGAAAAAATATGTGTGATGGTGACTTCTATATATGCATTGTCATATTCGATTTTGCCTAATATATATATACTATTCGATTTTGCCTAATATATGCATTGGAAAAATATGTGTAATGATGCTCTTAATTTTGCCTAATATATATGTACTCGGAAAAATAAGTGTTTTTTTTTCGATTTTCATCAATAAGAAAAAAGCTTATAAGAGGTTGAAACATACATTTTATTGGTTGACAATGTAATAATTACAGTATATTAGCTAGCGCTTAGTATACAAAGACATTAAATTATACTTACAAGGAATAATACATTAAAGATGATAAAGAGACATAGGGCACGGCGAGTTGGTAAAAAAGGTTGTTCAAGACGGGCTACAACTAATGGTCAAAAAGGTCGTTCAGGACGGGCAACGTTTGTTACAACGAAGCTATAGTACATCTTACAAATATGGCTTCCGAAAGAGAAGAAGATTATTTGTACGTAATAGCACAAGGATTTGTTGAGGATATAGCAACTGGGTTCTTTCAGAAAAAACTCGAACACTAATGATTTCATTCAAATGTAAGAACGATTAATATCAATATTTTCTACTATAAGCTAAACACATATCTATTGTCAACAAAGTATCATTTACACAAGAAAAATAAAGGAAAATCACTTATCAATTATGTATATATTTTTTTTGACACATGACACACATAGAAGTTTGGAAGATTGTGAATGAGTGTCGATATATATGTTGTGACAAATAATATTTTCTTATTCATCACATTCGGAGGCTATGATTTGCATTCTCTAACCCTATTATTAAAACAACATTGAACATTCCTTAATATACATTTGAATAACATGGAACTTATATATTGTTTGTAACAGTGAACTATAACACATGTATGATTATCACAAGTTAAGATGGTTTGTTAAAAGGGTTAGCTTGGTATATCAAGTAGGCATAAGCTTGGTTGTGTACGAGTGTGCATACATTTCGCAAGTGTTGATTATTTAGTCTGATGGTTGGATAACTCTCCTCTTCCCTCTTTGGCCAAGCTATAGCATTATTAGACTCAATACTTAAATATAAAGATCGTACGTAATGTTTGTGCGTGTTCTTCACTTAAATATATCCAAAAAAATCAGCCGACGAACAAACAAATCCAACTGTGTGCAACGCAATAAACTAAAAAAAAGGTAAATATACTTAAAAATTAACAAAATCCTACCGAGGCAGCCCAAGTTATACATTGTTGAATATTTTAGCCTAACCATCACGTTAACAACTCAGCAATTTACTCAAACATTACGCAATCAACAATTAGATACAATTTGTGCAACGCACGGGTTCGTAAAGCCTTTATTTTAAATAGTGTAAACCTAATTAGTACCAACCATTAAACTATGAACACTTAAATACAATACAACTTCTCTAATAGGCATCTAAATACCGTCATATGCTTATACAAGCAGCTGCATCAACGTTACGAAAAACCACTTAATTAATCAACCAAAAGACCGTGCATCGCACGGGTTGTATAAAGCCTCAAATTAGAGTATTTATGTATTCTTAGAATGTCATAAATAAATGAAGTAATAAATTAACTTGAAATTACTATTGAAACCAAATTGTGGTGTTCATGATTACTTTAGTTATACATGTTTATTCTTTATGTAAGATATCAAAAACACATAACACACTCAAGATTTTGTGTTTAGCCGAATCTTAGAGAGAGAGAGAGAGAAGGAGGATGGGAGTTCTAGAAAGAGAAAGTGAAGGAAAAGTGAATATTAGATTAGAAGCTCCAACCCTCTCCCTTGGTAGGAGAGGGTATTTATGCAACTTACTTAACGCCCCACGTGGGCTATGGAGCGGGCTACAGTGGGTAAAGACCCGACCCGACTCTATGGTGAAACGATATCTAAACTATAACTATAAAGCCTACGAGCTATCTAATGCCAAAAGATACTCGGGGTGACCGAGTCTTTCATATGAATATTTATATTCCTAACAATCTCCCCCTAAGGGAGGTCACCCCGAAAAATACACTTTGAATTCTAGCATTCTATTACATGACTGTAAATTCCTAGCTCGTAGTCTTTTGATTCTTCAAGTTCAGCACACTTTGTACTTCAAGCAATGATCATGTGATTAATGTTCCTTTGGCATATGTAATCTTTGAGTACTCTTAGAGATCATCAGCCACCGTAAATCTCCAAGTTCATCCTTTGTAGTATCGCCTTCATGTGATGTAGTGACCATTGGACCGACAGGCTCACACTTTTCTGGATCAGGAGACTTTGCATCAGAGTTACGGAAGCATTGTTGTAAGTCTCTCAACTTTCATGATCCTTTGATAATGAATTGGTCGTGTGAGCATGGGGTGTCGATTGACATGTCTCTGCTTACCACCATCACCATCTTTATATAAATCTGAAATAAAACAGTTAACAATAAAGTTGGAGAACGAATATGGCTTTATCATTTGCTTGGTGTGGTTGGATTAACCTTAGGTTCCGTGAGGACCGACCTGTGATCAGGTAGAATCCCCTTTAAAGAAAATTAGCCTTGACAGGACTTTCCAGCTTGTTGTAAAGAATCATCCAACGAATTAACATCAGAATCATCATACTAAGCATGTTCTCATACCGGAACGTCTCAAAGCAGACAGCACGGTAGAGTAAATCAGTGAATTAAATACCCACTAATTGAAGAGAAATTGATTTGAAAAATCACTCGCGTGTCACTGGATAAACATTTTATGCAACACGACGAGGGTTTTATAAATTGAATCACATTTCTGTCATAAACACTTTTGTTTGAAAATTTACACAATCAATGTGCTCGAAACTCAGTTGGTGAGCACATTGAAAGGTTTTCCAAAAGCACCCGTCAATCCATTTCCTGGAACAAGTTTGATTCAAATGTAAATCGCCCCAACGTTTCTTTCCAGTTGTCACTAGTTTGATCCATGAAGGATCTCACATGTCACCTACCAAGAGCTTGTTTGATGTTCGCTCAAGAAAGATTTCCATCTTCATTGTGAATACTTGCTGATGACGTACCCTCCGAACGGGTCGAAGGACTCCCCTTCGAGCCTGTAGAAAGCCCTCTCTTCGGAGGCCCAGGTTAATCTCCTTAACACGTTTCATTGGCGTAAAACCATTCGCCTGCGAACTGGTTACCATGTGGGAATCCGCCAATCGAAGCCCTAAGCCCTTCGGGGTATTCCTATCGAAGGGACTAGCACGAAGGACCATTCTGACCTGGTCAAACCCACGTCACCTCTTCCCTTTGGCTTTCCCGCCAAAATAGAGATCGTGGGCTACAAAGCCCTAGCGGTTACTACAAAATCATGGGACGCCCCCATGATCTCCAAACAATGTGCAACCGCCCACTATGTCCTATTTCTCCCCTATAAATAGCGTAGTCGGGCATGAGCAATGTAAGTTAACTTCACTCTTGTCATTTACAACCTACTTAAACGATTACACATACTTACTCGCACGCCGGAGGTGGTTCGCAGGGTCCAACCCCTGCGCAATCACTTAACGTAGTGTTTCGGTATTTCTTATTTTCAGGTTAAGAACAAGCTTGGCGCAATCTCAACACCCCATTATTCCTTTGATCACCATCGAAGGCTTGGTTGTGCAATTATTTTTTCAATCAGTGGCGCCATCCGTGGGACCGCTACAATTGGTCTCGTTAATTCCGAGCTTATAACCAACCAACCACTTTCACTATTATTCCGGCATGGATCAAGGGAGAGAAGATACTCCCCCACCGGGTTTCTCGACCTTGGCACCAATACCAATCAATGACACTAACAACCTTCCCCCAATAACCGCTTCCACTTTCACAACACGTTCTCACCCAGAAATCACAACCAACAATCATGCTTCGACATCAGCCAATCCCGAACCGGTCATTAGCCTAGCCTTTGTCGAAGCCAACCACGAAGTGTTGGAATCCCTCTTGAGGGCTCGTAACAGGCAAGTCAGGAATGCTGAGGTGCGAAGGGAGTTAGAATACTCGATTGATGAGTATGATGAAGAAATGGAGATGGAACCTAGGCCTCTGACCCAAGGACCAACCCTATCGGCCCTAAGAATTGGGTCTCCAGTCGGTCGAAGGCTAAGCAAAAGATCCGTTGGTTTCGAAGGAGTCCCCGAGAGGGCTTCGACAAGAAGGGAAGGGGCGGTTACCGAAGGCTCTAACGGTAGGAGCCAGCGAAGGGAAGAAGTGGGGGTGACTTTGCCTCCATTGCTAGCAGCTCATCTTGGAAGGACTGAAGCTGGGGTTCCGTTGCAGCCTTCTCACGCATCAGGCGTAGAAGGCAATCCGCCTACAATTAATATGGGAGGAAATCTTCCTCCCAATGGTATGTACCCCTCGTTCCAAACTCAGTCTTATCCTCAAAATTTATATCCTCCAGTAAATGGGCAGCCTAATAACCCAAGCTTTCCCCAAACTTATGGGAGCATGCCCTTCGGGCATCCTATGGCGTACCCTCCGTACGCCATGGGAAACGGTTACCCGTTTGCCATGAATACACCTTATCAGTCCTACCCAAGCCAAACTCCTATGGGAATACCCCCGAACAACAATCCATATAATACTGTTCCCATGTATGCACCACCTTATAACTGTCTATACTTAGACCCTATGGGTTCAGCTACACCCTTCGTTAGGTAGATCGAAGATTACCCATTGCCTGATGGGTTGAAAATGCCTTCGCACGTTGGGACTTATGATGGTAAGGGGGATCCGGACAATTTCTTACATTTGTTCGAAGGGGCTATCAAAATGCAAAAATGGGTTATGCCAGTGGCCTGTCATATGTTTACATACACCCTACGGGATTCTGCTCGTATCTGGTGGAATGGGCAAAAGCCCGACAGCATCGTCAATCTTGATGATCTTAAGGCTAAGTTCCGGTCACATTTCAGTCAGCAAAAGAAGTTCACGAGGACTCATTTAACGGTGCACAACATCAAACAAAAAGAAAACGAAAGCACAAGGGCCTTCGTTACTAGGTACACCGATGAGACTTTGCAGATTTTGGGTCTTCATGAAGATCAACGTATTTCGGGTTTCGTACATGGTCTTCGAAATCGGAGTTTGGTGGAATTCTTGTCCACTGACCTTCCGACAACTTACAAAGGGTTAACGGAAAAGACATATACTTGGATCGAAGCAAAAGAGGTGTCCACTAATGGGGCTCCGGTAGACAGAGATAACAACAACAAGTTTTCGAAGCATTCTTCGTGGGAAGGGTCCAAAAACAAGAACAAGAACAGAGATAGGTTTTCTCCGTACAACAAAGGCCCCAACCATGGTTTACTAAGCAGTCTAACGAAGTCTCCAAAGGAAATACTTGCTACGGAGAGGGCTACCAAGGCTTTCGAAGCACCCCCTCGTATGACAAGTAAGGGCAAAAACAGGGATACCAGCAAGTACTGTCACTTCCACGAAAATTACGGTCACGATACGAACAGTTGTAGAGAACTGAAGAAACAGATAGAGGAAGCTGTGAAGTCCGGGCAATTGGCACATTTGGTGAAGGGTATAAAGAAGGGAAAGGAAGAGATGACCGACACTCAATTGGCTAAAGATACTACTCCTCTCGAAGCCCCAATACTCATGGTCCGTTGGGGCGAAGCCAGCTTGAAGAGAAAGGTAACGGAGGGTAACGAAGTAGGGGAGGTAACTTTTCCTCCTCTTGCAGGCCAAGTCCCTTCAAATGATCCGGTAGTCATCAAAGTCCTGATTTCCAACCGAGAAGTGAATAGAGCCTATATGGACTGTGGGAGCTCCTGCGAAGTCATTTATGAGCATTGTTTCCTTAAGCTTAAGCCTTCGATCAGGTCGCAACGGATTGATTCGAAAATACCCTTGGTAGGGTTTTCTGGTGAACATTCGTGGCCTCTGGGAGAGGTTCCGTTGGAAATAACGATTGGAGAAGGCAAGCTCGCATGGACAGAAACCCTCATGTTCGCTATCGTAAGGTCCAACTCTCCTTACAACTTGCTGATAGGAAGGACCGCCATGCAAAATATGGGTATCGTAGTCTCCACTATACACGCAGTGGTAAAATTCCATACACCTTATGGGATAGGCACCGTATTCTCCACTTACAACCAAGGACAGACGGGAGACAACAGCAAAAAGATTAGAGAAACTCTGAAGGAGCCTCCGAAGGCCATTCTAAGTTGTACAGATGCCGAAGAACATATCGTGGTGAATGAGCTCTATCCAGAGCAGACGGTGGTAATCGGAAAGCAACTCCCTGCTAACTTCAAAGCAGATTTGGAGAAGCTACTCAAAGCCAACAAAGACGTATTCGCATGGACGTACTCAGATATGACCGGGGTTCCCAGGACCCTTATGATCGATGGTAAGCCCTTCGGTACAGAGCATAAGCTTAACGAGTTCAAGCACATTGAACCAATTAAGCAAAAGCGGCGAAGCCTAGCACCAGAAAGAAACGCAGCTGCTTGTAAAGAGGTGGATGAACTTGTGCAAGCAGGAATTCTCAGAGAAGTGAAATACCAAACTTGGGTCGCTAATCCAGTTATGGTAAAGAAAAGTGATGGAGGGTGGCGTATGTGTGTTGACTTTACCGACATCAACAAAGCCTGCCCAAAGGATTGCTACCCTCTACCAGAAATTGATTGGAAGGTCGAATCCCTCTCGGGGTTCCGTTTGAAATGCTTTTTGGATGCCTACAAGGGGTATCACCAAATACAAATGGCAAAGGAGGACGAGGAGAAGACAACCTTCTACACAGGAAAGGGTGTCTATTGCTACAAGAAGATGCCCTTCGGCCTAAAGAATGCGGGGGCTACTTATCAGCGTTTAGTAGACAAGGCCTTCCATAAGCAAATTGGAAGGAACTTGGAGGCCTATGTCGATGACATGGTAATAAAAAGCAGAACCGAAGAAGACCTCCTCTCCGACATTCAAGAGACCTTTGATCAATTACGGGCTATCAACATGAAGCTTAATCCCAAGAAGTGTTCCTTTGGCATGGAGGAAGGGAAGTTCTTGGGGCATTTGATAACGAAACAAGGGATTAAAGCTAACCCTTCGAAGGTTAAAGCCATCACTGATCTTCAAGCTCCGAAGTCACTAAAAGAAGTTCAAAGCCTCAATGGGAAGCTTGCGGCACTTAGCCGGTTCTTGTCGAAAGGAGCAGATCGGTCTTTACCATTTTTCAAAACACTCAAGGGGTGTACAGATAAAAAGACTTTCCAATGGAATTGTGAGGCGGAAGCAGCCTTCGAAAAGCTAAAGGAATTTATGGAAATCTTACCAACACTTACGGCCCCAATCAAAGGCGAAATGTTGTTCATGTACATTGCGGCATCGTTCAAAAGCATCAGCGCGGTGCTCTTAGCCGAAAGAGAGAAGAAGCAAGTCCCTATATACTTCGTTAGTAGGGTCCTGCAAAGAGCTGAACTAAACTACCCAGAGTTGGAAAAGCTAATCCTAGCTTTGGTTTATGCTGCAAGACGCCTTCGAAGATACTTTCAAGCTCATCCCATCACGATATTGACTGACAAGCCTATCAGGCAGATACTGGCAAAGCCTGAGAAATCAGGAAGGGTAGCTAAATGGACTATCGAATTGGGAGAACATGAGATAGAGTACAAGGGTCGAAACTCCGTCAAAGGTCAGATACTTGCAGACTTTCTCGCTGAAACACCCTCCGGCCTAGCCAAGGTAAAGAAATTCCTAAGGAGAAGCCCCAAGAAACAAAGGAGGGGTGGAAATTGTACACAGACGGAGCATCAAGTTCTGATGGTTCAGGAGCAGGTTTAATGCTAGTTAGTCCGGAAGGAAGGGAATACACTTACGCATTGCGTTTTGAGTTCGAAGCTACCAACAATGAAGCCGAGTATGAAGCTTTGTTAGCCGGTCTTCGACTTGCGAAGGACATGGAGGTTCGTAACCTCTCCATTTTTGTAGACTCGCAGTTAGTCGCCAACCAAATTAAAGGCTCCTACGAAGCAAGGCAACCCACCATCAAGCAATATTTGGAAAAAGCTAAAGAACTCCTTCAGGGCTTCGAAACATATGATATAGCACATGTTCGCAGAAATCAAAACAAGAAAGCAGACGCCTTAAGCAAGTTGGCTTCAATGGCATTTGCTCATCTAACGAAAGAAGTTTTGGTAGAAGTATTGACTGATAGGTCAATTAAACGAAGCGAAGTTTCTGACGTCATACTCGATGAAGGCACCAATTGGATGACTCCGATCAGGAAGTATTTGATCAGTGGTATTCTGCCGGAGGATCCTAAGCTTGCTCGAAAGGTAAGGATCAAAGCCCCCCAATATAGGCTCATCGGAGATAACCTTTATAGGAGGTCTTTCCTATCTCCATGGCTTCGCTGTGTGGGACCAAAACAGGCTTCGAACATCATCTATGAGGTTCACGAAGGATCTTGTGGGGTTGCACGCAGGCCCTCGCTCCGTTGTATCAAAAGTAATGAAACTTGGATATTATTGGCCATCCATGCATAGGGATGCAATAGAGATAATACAAAAGTGCGAAGCATGTCAGATCCACTCCAAAATCCCGAGAATGCCTAAGCAAGACATGACCTCCGTTACGTCAGCATGGCCTTTCTGCCAATGGGGAATTGACATAGTCAGACCCCTACCAGTTGCTCCAGGAGGGGTAAAGTTCTTGGTCGTAGCTATAGACTACTTTACCAAATGGGTTGAAGCAAAGCCCTTGGCATCTGTAACAGGAAGGCTGTCGGATCGTGTTTTGGTTAATTTATTGTGAATCGGGAGGTCGGGTACAATGAAAGATTATCATTTTCATTGTTGAAGTTAGAGAGAGAAAGTGTAGAGTGAGAGAGATGGAAAACCTGGTTGTTTATTGATAATAAGAAAAGGTGAAAAATAACACACAAGCTTCAACCCTCCTAGTGAAGTCTAGGAGGTGTATTTATAGAGCCAAAACACATGACTTTACAATATTGACGGTTCTAGTCCATGTTTTGTGGCAAATAAGATAACTAATGTAATCACACATATGTTGTCACATTTTGGTGCGAGAAGCGTACCCAACAATCTTCCCCCAATGTGGCAACATATGGGATTACTTACATCATATCCTACAAGTAAAAAATACAAATAAAGAAAGGTCTTCATAAGCTCTTCATGTGCTGAGGATGATTACAGTTGACGCTCTTTGTCTATATCTTGTACCTCGACTTGAGAACTTTTCTTCACTTGTAGTCAAATGATGTAATAAACATGAATTGGATTAACTCCCCCCCAGTTCATGCTGCATGTCTTTAACGGCTTCTTCGTACACTTCTTATTGGTGAAGTTTCTGAATCAGCTTCCCCCCAAACTGACAACCGTCTTCAGCAGATTCGAAACTTTGATGTAGTTAACACGTCTTCTAACTTTTGAAGGTTGTAAGTACGCAGCGGAATTTGTAGATGACATCGTAAACCACACCAAGGAAATTTGACTAGTACTCAGTAACGATTATGCTCAATGCGGAAGTTCCGTTCGGGGGTAACATGCGAGAAATTTAGCAAGATCTTCTCACATTAGTAGGCTACTTCGCACATCACACTCTGCGAAAGTTGAAACGAGTACACCAAAATCACTAAACTGAACCACTGATCATCTCTGCGGACGTCTTCCAGCAATAATAAAATTGTAAGCTCGATCACGTGAGTCTGTTATGCGTCCCTGATGTGCACATTTCTTCCCCCTGAATGCAGATCCATCTGGAAAAAGAGTGTTTTCGCAAAAAATGCAAAGAAAGTCAAAGCACATCTACTCTCTCTTCCCCCACGATGTCTTCGCGGAATCGGAAGCATACACACTATGGTTACGATGGAAACGGAGGCAGCGTACACCCTGTATGTCCAATTAAGCGAAGATGTGTGAAGTACCATAAATAGCCCGTGAGAATCAACTGCTGATAAAATCTCTACTCTTCTATACTCTTCTCATCTAACTCTTTACCGACCCCATTATCATTCTGACGGCTTTTTGTAGTGACCACTGATGGAGAAAAACCCAGTATTACGAACTTGAGACTGAAGTAAAATAACCCAAGCTTGTGACTTAAACTTGCACTATTGTCTGACTAAGTACCTATACTGAGCACTACAACGTAACTCCTTTAAGCATAGGTCATTTCATATACCCATCCAACCATCCTTTACTGTATATGAACTCATCTTGAATTATCAACATCTTTGTGTGACACTTGAGCACTACAACGTAACTCCTTTAAAGTGATGGCTATACACTGTGAGCACAACAACGTAACTCCTTACATCAGGTATAACGAGATAACTCAAGTCTTAATCATTTTGAAGGTTATAAGCTCGAACAAGGATCTCGAAGAATCATGCATCCAACCAACCCCGATATCTTCAAGATACTAAGTACACGCACCCGTGATATCCCACTTCGACCTCAAATAAATAATAAAGAATCAACCCCGTAGTCACATCTTGCGGTTCAATACCCAATACTAGCCTTTTGACGGTTTAGATGAACTATGATAATGGTTTTATCCTGTTCTTGTCAAAAATCGTATCCCCGTGAAATTTGACACTTTCCAAGTGTAACCATCAACCAATAACTGTACCAAAAAATTTAGCCAAGTTTTAACTTATGTAAAAATTACGCTTGAACCAATAGATAAACTTTGGGCCAAATTTTGTTATAACGGTTGCAGCCCACGAAACATAAAGAAAAAACTCGGCTCATCTAGTCAACCCAAATCCAAGACAAAAGAGTTATAAATAACTCTCAACCCTAATCTCATTAAAAAAAAATCCGCCCTCTTTTCAAGCAGTCAATCACCTCAATCAAACCCTAATCAAATAATAAGCCATCCGCCACCCATCCTTATACTAGAAAATCCGCATCCCACATATGAATCAAAGGCATCATGATTCTTGAAAGGTTTAAGGTATGATCAATTATCTATTTTGTATTCAACGAACGAAAGACAAATGAAAACCGATTGGTTTTTGTTTGATCTTTAATTGTTCGGATATTGAAGGAAGCTTGTATTCCAAAATAGATCGATGATGGTTATGCCGTTTGATTCGCAAAGATCTAAAAGATCTTGATATCCATACGGGATATGAGTCAAAGCAAGACTGAGATTTAATTAGTGCAGGATGAGATTGGTTTAGGTTAGATGTGATTAATCATTGATGCGGTTTTTTGTTTGCTGTTGGTGATGAGGATTAGGATTAGTATTAGATTTGTTGTGGTTGAGGAGGTTATTGGTTGTTGTTTATAGTTGTTGTTTCTGTCCATCTACTCTTCTTCTCCTTTTATTTCTTTTTGTTCATGATTATCGATAAATGACCGTCGACCATTGACCGTTGACCATTGACCGTTGACTGTTGACCGTTGACCCGAGCAACAATGATAAGTGGTCTTGTCACAACTGCGATAACACGCAATCGCGATAATATCCAAATGCGATAATATCCCAAATGCGATAAAATCCCAAACGCGATAATTACCCAAACGCGATAATTACCCAAATGCGATAAAAACGCAATCGCAACTGCGATAGAAGAGGGTTTTGGATCGTTATCGCATTTCTTGTACAAGAAATCGAATCCAGATAGATGAGGGTTTCAGGCAATTGCGACAAAAGAGGGTTTTGACTTTTTGACCAAAAAATCCGGCGAGATTCCGGCCAAAATTTTCTGACTATTTTTTCCGACCACCTTTTGCAACCCAGATCTGACCACTTTATGCAATTTTTCTGACCAGCATTCGTACATCATTAAGATCAGACCACTAAAAGTTAACCACAAATATTCAGATACGAACAGTCATAATAGAATGATAAGATAAAAGAATGATAAAGAAGTGTAACCCAGGACTGTTGGACCACTAAAAAATCATAAAAAATGATAAACTTTGTTGGACCAGTAACAATAGTATCAAAACAGTTTCAGAAATACATTATTTGACAAGAAAAATCACAAATATCAACCAAAACTAATAACCTGGCTCTGATACCAATTGTCGGATCGTGTTTTGGTTAATTTATTGTGAATCGGGAGGTCGGGTACAATGAAAGATTATCATTTTCATTGTTGAAGTTAGAGAGAGAAAGTGTAGAGTGAGAGAGATGGAAAACCTGGTTGTTTATTGATAATAAGAAAAGGTGAAAAATAACACACAAGCTTCAACCCTCCTAGTGAAGTCTAGGAGGTGTATTTATAGAGCCAAAACACATGACTTTACAATATTGACGGTTCTAGTCCATGTGTTTGTGGCAAATAAGATAACTAATGTAATCACACATATGTTTTCACATTTTGGTGCGAGAAGCGTACCCAACAAAGGCATATGGAGAAATTCGTGTGGGAACACATAATCTGTTGTTTTGGTGTCCCTCACATTATCATCTCCGACAATGGAAAGCAGTTCACCAAAGGGGTGTTCCCAACCTTCTGCGAAGGCCTGAAGATCAAACAGTCATTCACTTCCGTTTATCATCCCCAAGGTAATTGACAAGTAAAAGTCACAAACCGGGATATTATCGAGGGAATTGAGAAGAGGTTAGGACGAAGCCATCATGGGTGGGTAGAAGAATTACCCCAAGTTCTGTGGGCACATAGGACGCACCCCAAGTCAAGCCACGGGGAGACTCCTTTTAGCCTTACTTATGGAACGGAGGCTGTTATAACCCTCCGAAATAAGCATTGAAACGGAACGTATTGTGAACTTTGAAGAAAAGACAAATGACGAAAGGCTTTGAGAAAATCTTGATCTTCTGGAAGAAAGACGAGAAATAGCTTCAATCAGGGAGGCTACCCACAAACAGAAGATTGAAAAGTACTATAACAACCGAGTTCGACCCTCCACGTTCAAGCCAGGTGAATATGTCCTTCGTTTCAATAGTGCAAGCAAGGCCGAATACGAAGGAAAACTAGGGCCAACATGGGAAGGACCATACGTTATATCAGAAGCCTACGGCAATGGTGCATACAAGCTCGCAACGCTTAAAGGAGAGGTCATGGATAGAACTTGGAACGGTACTAACCTTCGTAAGTTTTACATCTAAAACTTACTACAAAAAAAAACACTCGGTTTGTTTTTACAATTTCATGTAGCGCATTCTTCTCATCTGGGGAAAGAAGCATTAATGGTAGGTGTCTTAGTATTCATTTCTTAAAATGATGTAATCCTCCCTACCCAATTAATGATATAACGCATTTCCCTCAAATCTCTTGTTTCATTCTTTACAACAAAGATTTGTCCAGCCAAGTAGTATAAAAGTTTCAATGTCGAAGGATGTAGCAAGGCACATGCCTTGTATATAAATAACATCCATTACAATTCACATTAACTTTCCTATGAAGTCTTAGGGTATTAAAAGCCCTCTGCAACTTAAGGATAAAGACGGAGTGGGTCGCGACCCTCTGTCGCAGTCAAATTATACGATTGCTTAAAATCTTGGTCCAAAATACACACAATAAGGTTATAACCTTAGGTTGTATGTTTACGTTCTTGAAATGAGCGTAAGAGAAGATAAACATGACAATAAAAGTGGGACACATCCCACTAAATTAGCATTAATAAAGACTACGTACAGTCTTAGCTATCATAATCACAAAAAGGACAATTGTCTAAAAGTTATGGGTCGAAGCCCAGCAGCACGAAAGATAAATTGTTCAAACAGGAACAAAGATAAATTGTCTCAAACAAATAACATGTTGGAAAATCATTTCAAGGTTGAGCAGAGGTGGATTTCTTTGTTGAGGACGAAGGCTGGATCTTCATAGGCTTCTTCGCCAGAAGTTCCTCTATTGGAGCCAATGGATCTCTGGTTACCTCAGCTAGGAAAGGGAACTCTGTTGACGTAAACACATTGCCAGCCTCATCAAATTCTTTCTCAGAATCAGGGCGATAGTATGGTACCTCCGACAAAACCACAGGCTTCCTTGACTGAGCAATTTCTTCTAAAGCGGAACAGGTACCATAAAAGATGGCTGCGTTCACCAGTTTCCCAATAGCTTCCCCCACCTCATCACTACGATGCAACTCCATTGCCACATGAGGAACAACCTTCGCAACTACCTCAGCTCGGTCTTTCTTCAAGCTTCGACACTGGAACTTCAGACTATCGACCTCCTCGCAAAGCTTGGCCTCCTGCTCAATCAGCCTAGACTTTTCGGCTTCCAGACTTGCACATTTGGACTCAAGCATCTCAATTTGGGCTCTATAGATGGACACCTTAGACTCCTCAACCTTCAACCTATCACACCTTGCTTGGGATTCCTTCAATTGCCCTTCGAGCCTGTCAATCTTGGCTCGCATATCTTGAACAAAAGGATTCTTCTCAAAGTTCTCCATCACTTCTTTGCACTTAGCCTCCAATTCATCATATTCATGATCCCTAGCTTTTTGTTTGGCTAAGATAGCATCCATTTTAACTCTCACATTCAACACCGTTTGCACCAACTCCCTTGTCCTTGAATTCAAATGATTATCCAAAACAGCCTGCCTAGCATAACTTTTAGAATGAAAGTTGCAAAGCTCTTCCATAGACATGTTATCCAAGATTTCCTTCCATTTAGCAGGTGTCATTTTTTCAACCAAGTGGCGGCACGCAGTTGAATTGGGTAGTTCGTTAACATCGGGAAGACCTGCGAAAGACAGAGGCACAAGTTATATAAGGAAGGGTACTTTTTACGCATGCATGATAACTTACCAGGAGTATCATCCTCAGGAATCGTCAGAGGAGTAGGTATAAAGGTTTTTGAATGAGAGCCTTTGGGCTTCACCATTCTTGTCGGAGGAGTAGGAAGGGATAATTTCCTCTTCGGAGGAGTCTTCACAGACATAGCAACTTTGGCTTTCTTACTTTTCTTCCTATTTGAAAGACCGGAGGACCTTCCGAGCCTTGTTTGGAATTCCTTGATGAGGGGATCATCGGAGTCTGCTACAGTCTCCACAAAATGCGGAGTCTCGTCATTATTTATTGATGTCGACGGAGAACCTACTTCATGGATCACATTATTTGGCTCTTTGGGGACAAAACTAAGCTCCCTAGTACCACGGGTGATGATGTACCCTCCGAATGGGTCGAAGGACTCCCCTTCAAGCCTGTAGAAAGCCCTCTCTTCGGAGGCCCAGGTTAACCTTCTAACACGTTTCATTGGCGTAAAACCATTCGCCTGCGAATGGTTACCATGTGGGAATCCGCCAATCGAAGCCCTAAGCCCTTCGGGGTATTTCTGACGAAGGGACTAACACGAAGGATCATCCAGACCTGGTCAAACCCACGTCTCCTCTATCCTTTGGCTTCCCGCCAAAACAGAGATCGTGGGCTACAAAGCCCTAGCGGTTACCACAAATCATGGGACGCCCCCATGATCTCCGAAATAAGTGCAACCGCCCACTAAGGCCTATTTCTCCCCTATAAATAGCTTAGTCGGGCAAGAACAAAGTAAGTAATCTCGAGTTAATCCACAAGTTAACTTCACTCTCTAAATTTACGACCTACATTACCATTACACATACTTACTCGCACGCCGGAGGTGGTTCGCAGGGTCCAACCCCTGCGCAATCACTTAACGTAGTGTCTTTGTATTTCTTATTCTCAGGTTAAGAACAAGCTTGGCGCAATCTCAACACCCCATTATTCCTTTGATCACCATCGAAGGCTTGGTTGACGAATATTTGTTCAATCAGTGGCGCCATCCGTGGGACCGCTACAATTGGTCTCGTTAATTCCGAGCTTTTAACCTACCAACCAATTTCACTATTATTCCGGCATGAACCAAGGAAGAGAAGATACTCCCCCACTGGGTTTCTCTACCTTAACACCAATACCAACCGACGACCCTAACAACCTTCCCCCAATAACCGCCTCCACCTTCACAACACGTTCTCATCCAGAAATCACAACCAACAATCATGCTTCGACATCAGCCAACCCAGAACCTGTCATTAGCCCAGCCTTTGTCGAAGCCAACCACGAAGTGTTGGAAACCCTTTTAAGGGCTCGTAACAGACAAGTCAGGAATGCAGAGGTTCGAAGGGAATTAGAATACTCGAGTGATGAGTATGATGAAGAAATGGAGATGGAACTTAGGCCTCCGACCCAAGGGCCAACCCTATCGGCCTTAAGAATTGGGTCTCCAATTGGTCGAAGGCTAAGCAAAAGGTCTGTTGGTTTCGATGGAGTCCCCGAGAGGGCTCCGACAAGAAGAGAAGGGGCGGTTGCCGAAGGCTCTAACGGTAGGAGTCAGCTTAGGGAAGAAAGGGGGGTGACTTTGCCTCCATTGCTAGCCGCTCATCTTGGAAGAACTGAAGCCGGGGTTCCGTTGCAGCCTTCTCACGCATCAGGCGTAGAAGGCAATCCGTCTACAATCAATATGGGAGGAAATCTTCCTCCCAATGGTATGTACCCCTCGTTCCAAACTCAGTCTTATCCTCAAAATTTATATCCTCCAGTAAATGGACAGCCTAATAACCCAAGCTTCCCTCAAAATTATGGGAGCATGCCCTTCGGCCATCCTATGGCATACCCTCCATACGCCATGGGAAACAGTTACCCGTTTGCCATGAACACACCTTATCAGTCCTACCCAGGCCAGACTCCTATGGGAATGCCCCCAAACAGCAATCCATACAATACAGTCCCCATGTACGCACCACCTTATAATTGTCTATATTCAGACCCTATGGGTTCAGCTACACCCTTCGTTAGATGGATAGAAGATTACCCATTGCCTGATGGGTTGAAAATGCCTTCACATGTCGGGACTTATGATGGGAAGGGGGATCCGGACAATTTCTTACACTTGTTCGAAGGGGCTATCAAAATGCAAAAGTGGGTTATGCCGGTGGCCTGTCACATTTTACATACACCCTTCGGGATTCTGCTCGTATTTGGTGGAATGGGCAAAAGCCCGGTAGCATCGTCAATCTTGATGATCTCAAAGCTAAGTTCCGGTCCCACTTCAGTCAGCAAAAGAAATTCACAAGGACCCATTTAACGGTGCACAACATCAAACAAAAAGATAACGAAAGCACCAGGGCCTTCGTTACTAGGTACACCGATGAGACTTTGCAAATTTTGGGTCTTCATGAAGATCAGCGTATTTCTGGTTTCGTACATGGCCTTCGGAATCGGAGTTTGGTGGAATTCTTGTCCACCGACCTTCCGACAACTTACAAGGGGCTGACCGAGAAGACGTATACTTGGATCGAAGCCAAAGAGGTATCCACTAATGGGGCTCCGATAGATAAAGATAGCAACAACAAGTTTTCGAAGCATTCCACGTGGGAGGGGTCCAAGAACAAGAACAAGAATAGAGATAGGTTCTCTCCGTACAACAAAGGCCCCAACCATGGTTTGTTAAGCAATCTAACGAAGTCTCCAAAGGAAATACTTGCTACGGAGACGGCGGCCAAAGCCTTCGAAGCGCCTCCACGTATGACAAGTAAGGGTAAAAACAGGGATACCAGCAAGTACTGTCACTTCCACGAAGACAATGGCCATGATACGAACAGTTGCAGGGAACTAAAGAAACAAATTGAAGAGGCCGTAAGATCTGGGCAGTTAGCACACCTGGTAAAAGGAATCAAGAAAGGCAAAGAAAAGATGACTGACACTCAAATAGCCAAGGATACTAACCCTACCGAAGCCCCCATACTAATGATACATCGAGACGAAACCACTTTGAAAAGGAAGGTACCGGAGTCAGAAGCAAACAAGATAAGGGAGATAACGTTTTCCCCTATCTCAGGCAGGATCCCTTCGAACGATCCGGTGGTTATCAAGGTCCTAATCTTTAGCCAAGAAATAAGGGGAGCTTACATGGACTGCGGAAGCCCTTGCGAAGTCATATATGAACATTACTTTCGAAAGCTCTCGTCTGCGGTCAGGTCTCAAAGGGTCGACTCGAAGATACCTTTAGTAGGGTTCTCTGGCGAACGCTCGTGGCCTCTAGGGGAAGTTCCGCTGGAAATAACAATCGGAGAAGGCAGGATCGCAAGGACAGAAACCCTCATGTTTACTATCGTAAAGTCCAACTCTCCTTACAACTTGTTGATAGGGAGGACCGCCATGCAAAAGATGGGTATAGTAGTCTCCACTATACATGCAGCGGTAAAGTTTCACACACCCAAGGGAATAGGGACGGTATTCTCCGAGCACAGTCCGAAGGATAGCAAGAAAAAGAGGGAAGGTTTTAAACAGCCTCCGAATGATATTGTGGGAAGTGCGGATGAGGAAGAAGATATCGTCACAAAAAAGCGTCAGGCAAAACGAAGAACGGTAGGCGAAAGGCGATCTCCAAATAGTTCCATAGCAGACTTGAAGAAGCCACACAAAGACGAAGGGAAGGTCTTCGAAGGTATATGTTCTAGGAGCACCAGAACTCCTCCGACACCGAGGACTGATGACAAGCTCTTCAACAAGGAATATCGACTCAAGGGGTTCAAACCCACTAAGTCAACAAAGCAAGGAGTCAAAACAAACCCTTCAAAGTTCAAAGCAGCTATTGGCCTACCGGCTCCCAGATCATTGAAGAAACGTGATAGTCCAAGCTCCATCAAGAGTCAGACCTTCGCAGAAGTCCTCAACGAAACACCTCCCGGACACAGCCAAAATGGAGAAACTCCCCCAACAGCAACGGAGGAATGGAAATTATTCGCTGACGGAGCCTCAAGCTCCGATGGTTTCGGAATAGGTTTAATCCTAATAAATCCGGAGGGAAAGGAGTACAGTTATGCGCTACGTTTTGAATTCAAGGCCACGAAAGATGAAGCAGAGTACAAAGCCTTGCTGGCTGGCCTTCGACTCACAAAGGGCATCGAGGTTCATGACCTCTCCATCTTCGTAGGCTCGCTTTTAGTCGCTGGTCAAATCAAGGGTTCTTACAGAGCAAGGCAGCCAATAATCAAGGAGTACTTGAACGAGGTTAAAAAGCTCCTTCAGGGTTTCGAACGATACAAAGTGACAAATTTCCACATAAGCCAAAACAAAAAGGCGGAGGCACTAATCAAATTAGCATCGATTGCTTTTGCTCATCTACCCAGTGAGGTTTTAGTAGAAGAATTGGCCACCAGGTCAATTGCAAGAAGTGAAACATTTGATGAAGGCTCCAGCTGGATAGAACCAATAAAAATGTACTTGATAAGCGGCGTTTTGCCCGATAATTCAAAGTCGGCACGAAGAATCAAAGTCAAAAGTCCACAGTACAGGCTCATAGGCAATAATCTCTACAAAAGGCGTCTTTCATCTCCTTGGCTCCGTTGTGTCGAATTAAAACAGGCTTCGAACATTCTCTACAATGCTCATGAAGAATTTTGTGGAAGACACACAAGCCCTAGAGCCATCGCCGCGAAGGTAACAAAATGGGGTTATTACTGGCCAACCGTACTAGAAGATGCAAGGGAAGTAATCAGAACATGCACAGTATGTCAGACACACTCCAAAGCCCGTAAACCATTAGAGTATTATGCGACATCTAGCATGACTGTAAGACCCTTCGATCAATGGGGAGTCAGCATAATCGGACCCTTACCATTAGCTCCCGGAGGGGTACAATTCTTGGTCATAGCCATCGATCATTTCACCAAGTGGGTCGAGGCCAAGCCGTTGGCATCAACAAAAGGAAAAGATGTGGAAGAGTTCATGTGGGAACACATAATTTTCAGATTTGGAATTCCACAAGTTATCACCTCTTACGAAGGGCCACACTTTGCCGAAGGAGTGTTCCCTTCTTTCTGTAAAAGCCTGAATGTGAAGCAAAGATTCGTTTGTGTTGACAAGGATATTGTCACCGAAATTGAGACGAAGCTAGGGCAATATCAGCATAAATGGGCAGACAAACTCCCCAAAGCCTTGAGGGCATATAGGAAGTTGTCCTTCGAGTAAAAGCAAACGAAGCCAAATGAAAGAGCCCAGCGTCAAAGAAGAATTAATGTGACAAAAAGACGCGGAAGCTCGAAGGGCGGAAACATAAGATGTCGTGAACAAGTTTGGACATGATACAAACTCTCGTAAGTCTTACATATAAGAACTTACCTTTCTTTAAAAGCATTTAGTTGTTTTCAATTTCATGTAACGTAGTCTTCTCACATGGGAAAAAAGCATTAATGGTAGGTGTCTAGTGTTCATTTTTTCAAATGATGTAATCCTCCCTACCCACTTAATGATATAACATGTTTCCCTCAAAATCTCTTGTTTCGTTTTATACAACATAGATTTATCCAGCCAAGTACTTTACAAGTTTCAATGTCGAAGGATGAAGCAAGACACATGTCTTGTATAACATTAACATCCATTACAATTCACATTAGCTTTCCTATGAAGTCTTAGGGTATTTAAAGCCCTCTGTAACTTAAGGATAAAGACGGAGTGGGTCGCGACCCTCTGTCGCAGTCAAATTATACGATTGCATAAAATCTTGGTCCAAAATACACACAATAAGGTTATAACCTTAGGTTGTATGTTTACGTTCTAATAATGAGCGTAAGAGAAGATAAGCATGGCATTAAAAAAGGAGAATATTCCTCCAAATTAAGAGTCATAAAGACTACGCACAGGCGCAGCCATCATCAAAAGAGATAATTGTTCAAAGTTATGGGACGAAGCCCAGACAAACTATTCAAACAGGCACTAGCCTGATAAAAGCATGATAAATTGTCTTAAAGAAAGGCATCAGCCTTTAAACATAAACAAATTGTTTCAAAGGGTACACGCCACCCTTACAGACTAAATTACTGCCAACATGGCAGCCTTCATTTGTTGATAGAAGAGTTTGGGTCTTCTTGATGAGTCGTAGACTTGGGTTTCTCAGACAAGGTTCTTTTAGTTGGAGACGGAGGCTGTATACTCTTGGGTTTTTTAGAAAGGAGATCTTCGATGGAGGCTGAAGGATCTTTGGTTGCTTCGGCAAGAAAGGGGTAAACTGCAGTGGTGAATGCATTACCAGCTTCATCATACTCCTGAACGAAATTTGGACGATAGTATGGCACATCTGAAAGCACAACGGGTTTCTTAGTTTCGGCAATCTCCTCCAAAGTTGTGCATTTGCCATGAAATATGGTTGCATTCACCAGTTTACCCACAACCACTCCCACCTCATCGCTATGATATAATTCCATAGCAATGTAGGGAACAACCTTCGATACAACCTCAGTCCTATCTTTTCTCAACCTTTGGCATTCAAGCTTCAACCTATCAACCTCCTGACAACGTTTAGCATCCTGCTCCACTAGTCTGGCTCTCTCAGCCTCTAACCCAGTACACTTAGACTCCAGGGCACTCACCTGGTTCTCATAGCCTACAACCTTAGCCTCCTCCAGAATTAACCTACCACATTCAGCCTGTGACTCCTTAAGCTGTTTTTCAAGACCATCAATCCTGTTTCGAAGAGCCTCATACCTTGGATGTTTCTCAAAGTTCTCCATGGCTTCATCACATCTCTTCTCCAACTCAGCATAATTTTTCTCCCTCTCCTTTTCTCTGGCAACAACAGCAGCAACCTCCTCTTTCGCCTCCTGGACTCTATTAAGCAATCCCCTGGTGCGAAAGCTCAGATGACTGTCCAGCATTGCTTGTCGGATATAACTTTTGTCGTTGAGATCGCAAAGTTCCTCAATGGACATTTCATTCATTTTACTCCTCCATGAGGCAGGAGTGACATTCTCAACAAGCAAGCGGCAGGAGAGAGCGTTGGGCAATTCCTTCGTATCTGGCAAACCTTAAAAAAAATAAATAAATAAAGAAGACGAAAACAATATAAGCCAAATACGCAATATTACGGAAAGGAAGGAAGACTGGAAGAATTTTCACTTACCAGATATGTCATATTCATCAGCCATTCCTTCCGGAGCATACATAATGGTCTTCCCACGAGACTTATCTGTTTTTTGCTTGGTGGTTCTGGAAGTAGGAGTAGGGATGTTCAATTTCCTCTTGGGGGCAGCCTTTGCAGCCTTTGCACTGGTACCTTTTCTAGTCCGAACTCTGTTAGCGATGCCGGAGGACCCCACAATCCTGAATTGATCACCTCCAGAAGGGGTATCATCAGAATCACCGACATCCTCCACTACTTGGGGGGCTTCCTCAGTACCAACTGTTTTGATTGGGGGGAGCACAACAAGAGGCTTGGGTGGAGAGACATCAACATCATTATTATTGACAGAAATGGAAGGAGATCCCACTCCATAACTCGTATTTTGAGGGTCCCTGGGCATAAAGCTAACTTCCTTGGCACCTCCAGCCACAACAAAATTACGAAAAGCCATTTCTGCACAGACAAAGGAAAAGAGATGAATATCAGCAGGTAAGTTATTTATTTATGAAATAAGAAATTATACATACTTTTTCCTTCACAAATAATTTCAGGAAGCAATGGAGACTCTTCCCAACTTTTAGCAATGCCAGCCATGAATAAGATGGGCTCAGGAAACATTTGTACGTCCACTGGATGATGTGCAAGACGTTGGTACATAAGGTCACTCCTCACCTCATAAGGTAATGGGTCATTGTATCATTTTTCATCAAACCTATTCCCTTCGGCCAACAGCTCAGGATACTCGGAGGGTATGATGGTACTCTCAATATAAAAAAATTGACCTTTCCAATTTCGAATATTCGAAAAAGGTTTAGTCAATAGGTGTGGGACATCATACTCACTCCTTTTTGCAATAGTTACCCAATCTCCACCAGGGTAGAGATTGACAAAGCCTCTAAGCACAGTCAATGAAGGCTCAAAACCATACGCTTTGCACATTACAATATAAGTTGTCAACTTGGCTAAACCGAATGGATTAAACCTTGAAATGTGCACCTTGTAATATTGTAAAAACTCCAAAATAAGAGGGTGGATGGGAATCCTAAAGTTTGATTGCGTGAACGCATGCACATACAAACCTACAAACCCTTTTGGAGCATCAAAAATACTTTGCTTTTTACTAGGAAGCATGATTTTATGTTCCGAGGGTATGGGGTAATCATTTAGAAAATCAGACAATGCTTGTTTTGACAAGGTGCAAGTTTGTTCTTTAATTATTCGTTTTGCAGCCATACTCATAAATAAGGAGAGCAAAGAAAAATGGCAGAATTTTACCTTTTGATTCCAACGGAAGCACAAGATTGCAGAGCAATGTGTATTTTGGGCGGAGGTAAAATGAGCTAGGGTTTAATTATTATGGGTTTATGTACACAGACGGATTTTTAATCCCAATCGCACACGTGGTCACCTAACTTTGAAGATTTTACGGATCTCAAACAAGCAATTAAATTGTGAAAAGATGTTTCGCTAATACTGATTTAATCGATGTTTGATAAGCAAGTGGAAGGATAACAATTAACCCGCATTTAATGCGCGGTTAGTTTAGCATTTATTTTCTTTTTTGCATGGTTAATGGTACACAAGGATTAAAGGCATATTTGATTTTTCGAGTCGAATGCAATTTATACTCGTGCGTATATATCACTTTCGACTGGGGGGCTTGATGACGTACCCTCCTAACGGGTCGAAGGACTCCCCTTCGAGCCTGTAGAAAGCCCTCCCTTCGGAGGCCCAGGTTAACCTTCTAATACGTTTCATTGGCGTAAAACCATTCGCCTGCGAATGGTTACCATGTGGGAATCCGCCAATCGAAGCCCTAAGCCCTTCGGGGTATTTCTGACGAAGGGACTAACACGAAGGATCATCCAGACCTGGTCAAACCCACATCTCCTCTATCCTTTGGCTTCCCGCCAAAACAGAGATCGTGGGCTACAAAGCCCTAGCGGTTACCACAAATCATGGGACGCCCCCATGATCTCCGAAATAAGTGCAACCGCCCACTAAGGCCTATTTCTCCCCTATAAATAGCTTAGTCGGGCAAGAACAAAGTAAGTAATCTCGAATTAATCCACAAGTTAACTTCACTCTCTAAATTTACGACCTACATTACCATTACACATACTTACTCGCACGCCGGAGGTGGTTCGCAGGGTCCAACCCCTGCGCAATCACTTAACATAGTGTCTTTGTATTTCTTATTCTCAGGTTAAGAACAAGCTTGGCGCAATCTCAACACCCCATTATTCCTTTGATCACCATCGAAGGCTTGGTTGACGAATATTTGTTCAATCAACGGGCTACAACGAAGTTTCTGAAGGCCATCCCTACAGAAAAAAGGAATGAGATAAATACCATCAGATAAGTCATTATTTATTTGAATAAGTACATACATACTTTTCCCATTGCAGATTATCTCAGGCTCCAAGGAAGAACCTTCCCAATGATCTATAATGCCCGCCAGAAACAATATTGGCTCAGGAAATGTTTGCACATCAAATGGGTGACGTTCAAGACGTTGATAAAGGGGATAGCTTCTTACGAAGTGCGGCAAAGGATCATCAAAATGTTTCTCGTCAAAACGATTGTCTTTATCCAGTAACACTGGATAATTGGGAGGTATAATCGTATCTTGCACGTAGAAAAATAGACCTTTCCATTTTCTTATATTGGCAAAGGGTTTTGTTATTAAACAAGGGACATCAGGTTCACTTCTTTTACCTAAGGTTAACCAATCACCACCAGGGCAAAGGTTGATAAAGCCTCTAAGTACGTTAAGCGTGGGCTCATAACCATAAGCTTTACATACTACAATGTAGGTGGTTAGCTTGGCTAAGCCAAAGGAGTTCAACCGGTAAATGTGTACTTGATAATACTGTAAAAATTCTAAGATCAGAGGATGAATAGGAATCCTAAAGTTGGATTCTGTAAAAGCATGAACATATAACCCAACATACCCAGCAGGGGCATCAAAAATACTTTGGTTTTCGTTTGGGAGTATCACTTTATACTTCTTAGGTATGGGATACTTTTCAAGAAAATCCGCCAAATCCTGTTCTGACAAGATACACTTTTGTTGCCTAATGGTCCTTTTTGCCGTCATACTCATCTTGTATTCGAAATAATGAGACTAAGGAAGGATAATTACCTTTAATCATAGCAGAAGCACGAAGCACAAGTACTGTGTATGTGTACTTTGGGGCAAAGTAAAACAATACGATCAGGGGGAATCATAAAGGGTTTATGTATATTTTTAGTTGTTTCATCCTAGCCATCCACGTGTAGTCATAGTATGAGTTTGACACGGATTCCAATTTGCTTTTGAATTTTGAAAATAAGTTTGTGGGTACCGACATTCTAGCTGATGTAGCTAGGATATGGTAGTTGCATATTTATTGGCCGCATTTATTGCGCAAGGTTGTTTAAGCATTTATCCCCTACTCGTACGACTTTGTGATGGAAGGACTAGCATGTAGTTTGTTTTTTGAGTCGAATGCAATATATACTCGTACATATATATCACTTTCGACTGGGGGGGCTTGATGACGTACCCTCCGAACGGGTCGAAGGACTCCCCTTCGAGCCTGTAGAAAGCCCTCTCTTCGGAGGCCCAGGTTAATCTCCTTAACACGTTTCATTGGCGTAAAACCATTCGCCTGCGAACTGGTTACCATATGGGAATCCGCCAATCGAAGCCTTAAGCCCTTCGGGGTATTCCTATCGAAGGGACTAGCACGAAGGACCATTCTGACCTGGTCAAACCCACGTCTCCTCTTCCCTTTGGCTTTCCCGCCAAAATAGAGATCGTGGGCTACAAAGCCCTAGCGGTTACCACAAAATCATGAGACGCCCCCATGATCTCCGAACAATGTGCAACCGCCCACTATGTCCTATTTCTCCCCTATAAATAGCGTAGTCGGGCATGAGCAATGTAAGTTAACTTCACTCTTGTCATTTACAACCTACTTAAACGATTACACATACTTACTCGCACGCCGAAGGTGGTTCGCAGGGTCCAACCCCTGCGCAATCACTTAACGTAGTGTTTCGGTATTTCTTATTTTCATGTTAAGAACAAGCTTGGCGCAATCTCAACACCCCATTATTCCTTTGATCACCATCGATGGCTTGGTTGTGCAATTATTTGTTCAATCACTTGCATATCACTCAGATGTTCTGGCAATACCACGAGGATAATGCGTAGGACTCTTAATGTATATATATTTCTTGTTTTTCACGGTTTATGAAATAACAAACACATTTTAAGTGTGACCTAATTAGATTTACGGATGATCTCTTGGCTCTAGACTCAATAGTATGTTTTGATTTAGTGATCGAAGGCTGGAGAGGACTGCCACCTTTTCAATATCGTCTAACTCGGAGTGAGAGAGACGATAGACATGTATTGATCTCCGTGACAAATGAAACAAGAGTCCTTTGAGGGACCTTGAGTGGCTAGGGAGGGTTGTGCAGCGTATCACTGGGTCCATGATACTTGTCTTCAATGTCAGCAATCAACTAAGTGATTCTGACAGCATATGTATTGACCCGGTTTCTGCCTAAAGTGTAAGGAGGCTTCTTTCTTTTCACCCTTTATCTTTACATTTCTTTTTCATTCTTCAACCCCTTCAGCGCTTACCGAGACTTCATCACTAGTACCTTGTTGGGTTTGTTCCAGTACCAGTTCCATCTCAGTCGGCACTCTTCCCTTATTCTCAATTTTCTCCTTTTTTCATCGTTCCTAAGGACTTCTATTCTAACTAGAGGATTGTCCCTGGGAAGATCCCTCCGGTTCTGGCTGGATCATGGAAACTGATACCTAACCTTACAATCCTTATAACTCCAGTGCAGTAAATAAAATGGTTGGTCTTTGGTATACTTCCACAATTGCCATCATAAATCATTCGCTCCCCCTCAATATGTGCATCGACATACGAAAGAGTTTAGCACATATGGGAGAGCCTACACTTGAGTCCAAAAGATCACATTTTTTATCAAGTTTTCATATTTAAATCACATTCTCTCCCCCGATCAAAAATTTCAAACCTTTTGAGATTTGGGATCTCAATTGATTTAAATAAATTAGAAAATTTGGGAGACAATGTGGTCTGATTCAATGTATGTGCTGATAATGAAACATACTAATGCTCCCCCTCAATCTATGATGGAGAATGTTAGTGTCAGGTATGATAGGTTTGAAAGATTTTGAATTAAAACAATCATTCACTGACACATAACAACAATTGTATATTCACTGCTTATGATGTACAAGATAACTGTTACGACACAAATGATGTTGAACTTTACGCATAGATGATGTGATCATTCGCTTCTCTGAGGGAGTCAGTAGTCAACATCAATTATCCATCCACCAACAAAACTTCCCAAGTATTGTAGATCCCCACTCGGCGAGACCAGAATTAGTAATGCTTTGTTGAAGTGAAGGTGGTGGTGGTGGTGGTGGTGAAGGTGTTGTTGTTGTTGTTGTTGTTGTTGTTGCCGATGTTGTTGTTGTGGTGAATTCAGAGCCAGTCAATGGACTTTGAATATCTAATCAAGTGGTTAGAGTGGGAGCAGGCACATTCACATCAGCCATGGAATCTGCATAGGAATATCCACAAAGATGGGCATACATACAGATTAACTCTACATTAACCGCTACCACGCAGCGGTTTGCCTACTCATAAAATCATATTCATGTCATGATCAAACCATAATCAGGAAATTTTCCAAACTGCTATCTAGCATGAAGAGCAAGCAGCAATCATGAACATGGCAGTTCACTCATATTTCAACATTCAACTCAGGATCTTATAAACAAGATTCTAACACGATAGCTACATACCTAAGCATATCCTGAGTGCACAAGCAATACGTCAACAACAATTAAACAGCTATCGACTAACAAAAGTCAATCAACATTCGAAACTCATTCAATCAGATCATACAAATGCCTGTGGAGTATTCAAGAGCATCAAACACAATGGGTTTTCTAACTTCTTTTAGATTTTGAGTTTTAAAGTATTTAGGGGATTAAACGAGGATTCCAAAGTGACACAAATGAACCTTCTAATTACATAAAGCTAGGAAACTATAAGCAAATTGCACATAATGCCCTAATCTTTCTAATAACTAACACATTTGACCATTTGATATAAAGCTTAGTAAGTTCCTCTTCAACTAATACCCCATTAACTACAAAAACCTTTTCTAACAATTATGAGATAACCAAGAAACCCGTTTGATGATATAAAATTTGAAATCACTCTCCCCCTCAATCAATGACCCGTATTCGAGTTAACGAGCTGTAGTCATTGATTGAGTGGCAAATTTTATGAACAATCAAAGTCTGAAAGAATTTTAAACAACACGTTACTACCATGTGTCTCACAAATAATTTTCAGAAGAATCATAGAAGGAAAATTATTTGTATACAAAGAAGACTTCTCTTCTTATACCATAAATAATGCACTGAAGCGTGCACTAAATCGGGGATGCACCGTTATGAAGTAATCCATGCCCGGGTGAACTTCACCCGTTGTTTGGAACAGCCGTCTTTTTGCCGACGTACTTTCCTCATTTTGAAAAACCGGGTTGCATACCTGAAGTAATAGCAAGCCATTTAGGCATGTTTTGAAAACTTTTTGAACTTCTGCTCGAACTTCATTTAAAGACCCGTGTCATTATTGAATGACATTTCTAGGAACGTAAATGTTATCGATACCAGAAGACATGTCTTCAAAAACTATTTTTGGAATTTTCTATTTTTTTGAATTTTTTTATGGTTTTTGTAGGTTTAAGATATGTACAACGTGGAAAGTCTTTTTGAGTTTTTATGATTTATATATATATAGAGGATACATGAAGAATTGCCACCTCTATTCTTCCTTAGATAGATAAGTGTTCAATCTGATCATTTTTCGTCGAATGGTATCGGATGTCCATGTGAATCAAAGTAGCACCATTTGGCATGGGTTTGTAGTTGACTTCTTGTCGAAACAGGTCTAGAAGGATTGCCAATCACATTCTCCAATGGGTGAGCCTTTGACCACTTACTGATATAATGAAACGATTGATTGAGCTGATGAGAATCTGATCGAATAACCCTTTGTGAAGATGATTTTCCAGAACTCGGGTCTGGAGTAAGATTATGGAGGAGGGGTTCATTATCAATCTCAGGAGGTAGAATTCCATGACTTTGTTCTTCAACACCTTGATGAATGACTAGAGATATAATTTCATGAGTTGTTGGAGAAGTACTAACAGATGGTACTTCTTGAACCATTGTGGTTCATGAAGGAGTACCGGTTGTATCAGCAGATATTTGTGCATCAGCGGGAAACATAGGAGATACAACACTTGATGGAGCTGAAAGTATTCTTCAAACCAATGGTTGAAACAGAATATCTTCTTTCTTCATGGACGGTGGAACATATAGTGTTGAAGAAACTTGGTTTGCACGACTCTTGAACTAATGTATTCAGGAGCCGTATGACCATTTCTCAAACATCAATCAACATGTAGTTTATTCACCCTTCTCCCCCTCAAAAATTGCATATGACTGCCATTTTTGATTGAACGAGTGAATAAGAATACCATCAATAGTAAATAGATCCACTTGATGACTGACATTTAGTTTATTCACCCTTCTCCCCCTCAAAAATTGCATATGACTGCCATTTTTGATTGAACGAGTGAATAAAAATACAATCAACGGTAAGTAGATCCACTTGATGACTGAAATTTAGTTTATTCACCCTTCTCCCCCTCAAAAATTGCATATGACTGCCATTTTTGATTGAACGAGTGAATAAGAATACAATCAACGGTAAGTAAATCCACTTGATGACTGACATTTAGTTTATTCACACTTCTCCCCCTCAAAAATTGTATATGAGGTTGCCATTTTTGATAGAACAAGTGAATAAGAGTATACTCCAATGTACGTTGATCCACTTGATGACTGAATGAGCATGGGAAGAGCATGAAGCTTGTTGATGAGAATGGTCATAAACAAGAAGATTTCTCTTCTTCCGAAGATAAAGCGCACTCAAGCATATGCCTTTCTTTTCTTTGAGGAACGGGGCCTGGAGTGTTTTCAGCAGACACCATTATGTTGACATTGAGGCTTGAACTGCAGTGATCAAACGTCATTGTCGTTGAAGAACGAGGCTTGAACTGATGTGATCAAACTTCATTGTTGTTGAAGAACGAGGCTTGAACTGATGTGTTCAAACGTCAAATTTCATGTTCGTCAAAGTTGAGTTTCATTAACCCCTAATTTATGAGATATCAGTCTTTTCGGCAACCAAACTCCGAGTCTTTCCTTAATGGGTGTGAACGATGTACCTGCACTTAAGTAAATACTACCTGCACTAACATTAAGAGTTTGTTTGCATTTATGTGGGTTAGTGATATCAGCATCTAAACCATTTGGGGTTTCACTGTCAACCTTAGTTTTGCAATCAGTGAATAGCTTACTAGTAGGTATCCATCTAAGACCAACAATCTTAAAAACTCTACCCGTCGGTATCCACCTAAGGCAAGATCTAGGAGTGCTTGGTTTCTCATGTACAGTGGAAGACTTGTTGAGAGAAGACCTTTGTCCTACAGCAATCTGCCTACCAGGTTTCTGAGTATAACTCTTTGGTTCTACGGGCTTGTTGTTGTTTCTAGTCTTAAAGGATTGAACCTTAGCACGAGCATTCACTTCCTTCAGGAATTTTGTTATACAATCATCATGGTTTGCATTAAAAACACATTTCTGACAAGTTGAGCAAACAGAGTGTTTGGAGTCAGAAAAAGATCTAGAATTCTTAGAGTGATCTGCTATGGGAATCGCTTTAATCGATACGCAACTACTCTTAGAAACAGGCAAATTCCTAGTCTTTTCATGTGTGTTTTTCTTAGCATCCTCTAGGTTGTGATTCTGAACACTGTTTTTATGTCTAACATGTTCCTTTGGTATCACAAATGACACACGCTTTGAACTAATCCTAGAGGAACTAGAAGCACTCATATGATGAGGTTTTGCAAAAGCATATTCCTTTACATTAGGTCTAGATTGTGAAGTGACTGGTTTTGACAAAACTTGTTTCGAATCAACTTGGGAGGCAAACCGTGGTTTTGAAAATTTTGACCATTCAGATCTAAACGCAGTCGGTTGTCTAACAACTGATTGGTTTCTAAGTGGTTGTAAAACTGGTTTCCCCAAGATTGATGGTTTTGCAAACTTAGTGTTCACACTATTTCCTGTTAATTTTCTTAACTCGTTTTTTAATGCTGCAATTGTAAAACCCTTTTCCTGAAGTTGAGCTTTAAATTCATCATTTTTGGCAATCAAAGAGGTTGTCTGTTCTATAGTCTTAGATCTCGTTTCTTTGATTGAATCACACATGTTTTTGCAATGCTTTTTCAAAGTCTCATTTTCCTTAAGTAATTCAGCCACTTTAAGTTCCAATTTAATGTTTCTTGTTTCAGTTGCATCACTGTCATATTTAGCCTTGTCTTCATTTCTTATCTCATGCATCTCGGTAATTTGTGATTTCAAGTTGTTGATCGTTGAGTTTTTGGCTTCTAGCTGAGCTTTCAAGTCATTTATCATAAAAAATTCACGGAATTCAGGAAATTTTGGATTTTTACACGGTTGGTTAGTTTGAAGACTTTCTTCCTTTTGTTGCATTGAGATTTCAAGTGAAATACAATGTTTTTGAAGTTGCAAAAATCTGTTTGAAAGTTCAGTAAAAACTTCTTTTTCAACCATATCATTTGATTTAAAAGACTCAGCCGTAAACAAAGAACTTGAAGCATCATCATGTTCAGCATCCTGATCAATTTCTCCCCCTTTATGACTCATATTTGTTGAATCAGGAATGGTATTTCTAGCAGTCTTTCCCAACATATATGTGGCATAAGTGGGTTTAATTTGATCAGTATGCTGACGTTCATTAGAAAGCACCTTATGTTGATCAGTGACATGTACCTCAGCAGATGGGACTTGGTCATTTTCTAGTCTGTGATCAGTATCCACGCCCTGTGTGATATAAGTCGCAGAACTGTCGCTTGTATCATGCTTATCAGACTCAGAGCCACTGCGTTGTTGATGTTGTGCTCTTTCATTAATGAACCTCTTAACATTACCCATGAGTTGGAGTAGTGTTTCTCTGAACATGTCAACCTCGATTCCAGTGTAATTAACAAAACACTTTTTCGTCATTTGACTGTCATAATCATAATCCTTAGTGAATTGCGAATCAATGAACCCTTGGAGTTGGTTGTTGATCACACAAAAGGAAGCCATGGATCTGCCTTCAGAAAGTTCTCTTTTGTCAAGTTGTTGTTCAAGTTGATCTAAATACAGTGTCATTTTGACTGTGAAAGTCTGAATATCTTGACCAAAGAGTGATGCGAATGTACGTTTGTATCCTCCCAAGTATCCAGGTCGTTCAAAGAGAACCTTGAGATGTGAGTGAAGTAGTCGAAAACATTCTATGAAACTTTCCTTTGTATTATCAGGCAATTTTAGTGGCTGATGAAACTCTTTCTCTTGAGAATTTGAGCACGACGATTCCATGTTAGCATTATCTGACTCAAAAATGTTTGTCTATTCAAAAACGTTTGTCAGTTGTACTTTGCTGGGAATCTTATGTTCATCGATCATGTCGTACAATTTGAGTACCTCAGCTATGACTGAATCCAAAGTGTTTGACATATATGAACGTGCATGGGATTTTACAAATCTATTATTTAAACCGAGAAATAGAATCTTTCGGGGGATTTTACAAAATCAAGAAGAAACCGTGAAATGAGAATTGATATGTGTTATGATAACTGTTGGATCGGTACAATGATTAGTGATTGTGTGCTAAAAGTGATGATCGTTTGATAGACTAGGTGATATGTTGTTTAGTTGTGATTTGGTTTGGTTGATGCAAGTTGTTATGGTGAAATTTTGGTCTGAAAACTTAAAACATCAATAACTTCATTCCAGAGGGGATTTGGGCCTCGAAAAATTCGTTTCACTACTTCATTGGAAAAAGTTACAATATTCAGGCTGCTCCGGTCGTTTTGACATGTATTTCGCTGAAAACGAAGTTACGGTTCAAAAGTTATGGCCGTTTGAAGTTTTGACGTAAAGAGTAAACTTTCGGTCAAACCGCAAGTAAACAAAACTCAGAAATCAAAACGTAACATTCACAGGTCAAAACGCAGTGACCAAATCTCAGAGGCAAAATGCAACTTTCACAGGTCAAAACGCAATGGCCAAATCTCAGAAGCAAAACTCAATCCTTAGAAGCAAACCGCAAAGACCAAAACTCAATAGTAAAATCGCAATGCCTCAAAACTCGGTTCATCACAAAACGCAGAGGATCAAAACGCAATAGAGTCAAGACGCAGTAGCTCAAACCGCAGAAGTCCAAAACGCAGAGACCCAAAACGCAGAAATCCAAAACGCAGTAGCTCAAAACGCAGGAGGGCAAAACGCAGTCACAACAAGACAAAGTGTCACTTTCACTGCGTTTTGTCTTCTTTCCCGTTTTAGTTAAAAACCAAAACGCAATCAGATTCCTTACCAAACCGCAATCAAGACTTTCCCAAGCAACCTCAAAACGCAGCCGAGAAATCTTCACATAATGTCAAAACGCAGTGAAGAACATCACCTATAATCACCTAAAAATCACCCTTTTGAACGTTTTTGCTTGGTTTCTTTTGCACCACTTTATCCTAGAAGGTTATAGCAACCATAAAAACACTAACTTTAACACCACAAATGTGAGAATCAAAGAGAGCCAAGAATAAGACCATAAACCTTCAAAAACCAAACTTTAGATCTAAACTAACCAAGAAAACGCACACACAATCTAGCTAATCAAACCATGGCTCTTGATACCAATTGTAAGATATCAAAAACACATAACACACTCAAGATTTTGTGTTTAGCCGAATCTTAGAGAGAGAGAGAGAAGGAGGATGGGAGTTCTAGAGAGAGAAAGTAAAGGAAAAGTGAATATTAGATTAGAAGCTCCAACCCTCTCCTTTGGTGGGAGAGGGTATTTATACAACTTACTTAACGCCCCACGTGGGCTATGGAGCGGGCTACATTGGGTAAAGACCCGACCCGACTCCATGGTGAAACGATATCTAAACTATAACTATAAAGCCTACGAGCTATCTAATGCCAAAAGATACTCGGGGTGACCAAGTCTTTCATATGAATATTTATATTCCTAACACTTTATTGTAAAGCTATAAATATGAAGTCGTTTAAATTGTTACAAGACTTATTATAATATAAAGTAAGACGTTAACTTGTTATGTTTTCTTTATTAAGACATATACAAGAAGTCATTGAATTGATCAATGATTTATAACGTATAGTGGGATTATAACAGTCTATGTCTTCTTGTTGAGACATGGACAAGAAGTGACTTAGTTAAAAGGTACTTGCGTTATAAAGCATGCAATTGGCTTGAAAAATCTATTTCACCATTAAGTTGACTTGGTAAATAGGTAAGCCAGAGGGAGTATGAGTTTCTCTTTCATATTGTTAGATTGTCTCACAATATTAGTTCTAATGAAATACCTCAAGTTTGTGGTGTGTTCAGTTAGGAGAATCAAACTCTATTGGTATTGTTTGATTAAAGATAACTATAACTTCCTTTTTTCCAAAAGTCATCAAGGTTAGAAAATTGAGTATGGGTTGTATATACTCAATAAAACCTAGAAGATTAATAAGACACCATTTATTATGGAATGTGATGAATCACATTAAGTCTTAAAATTGAAGTTCTTAATTTGTTAAACAACTTATGAAGTAGAAAATTAACAAACTAATGTAAGGAACTGTCAATATGTATTTGTAATGTTCCAAAAGAGAACAATTTAGTGTTGTTCTACTTGCTAAGTATTTATAGATAGTCTATAAATTGCAAAAGGCAAGTGGGAGTTTTATCTTGAAAAGATAAAATTACAAGATACATAATCTTCTAAAAATACACTAGTGAAAGTCATGATGAGGATTAAACATGTTAATGTTAAATCTCAAGATGATGGAATTCTCATTCATAGATCCGCAAGGATATCTCAAATATTTGAATAATATGTTGAGGATTATGAGTTACAGGATTATGGTAAACCTGTAGATCATTAAGATGAATTGTAAATATTGAATTTGGCAAATTACTCATACTATGAATGTTAAGATGCAGTCCATAAAGATAATTAGTTTTTTTGGAAACTTAGTTTATCTTAAACTCTATAATTAGACTATAGAATGAAGATGAGTTTCTTCAAAAGGAATGAAAATCCTAGTGATTTAAATCTTTGTGTATAAATCATATGGACAATTTTGTAAATATATTTGTAAGATGTTCACTAACTATAACACACGTATAGATTGAGATTAGGCCAAATAGTGAAGAGATTTCTAGAGAGAGAAAGAAGGTTGGGAGCCTTTGTAGAGAGAGAAAGTGAGATGTTAGATTAATGTAATGAAAGGTCCAACCCTCTCCCTAGGTGGAGAGGGGTATTTATACTATTACATATTATGCCCCGAGTGGGCTGTGGAGTGAGCTGACAGAGGGTAAAGACCCGACCCACTCCACAAGTTCTATATTAACTAAACTACTACTAATAATACTAATATTCCTACGAGCTATTAAGTGCTAATGAGTACTTGGGGTGACCGAGTCTTCAGATGAATATTTATATTCCTAACAATCTCCCCCTAAGGGAGGTCACCCCGGAAATAAAATTTGGAATTATAGCACTCTATCCTCTGAATGTGTCTTCATAGCTCGTAGTCTTTGATTCTTCAACTTTGTTGATGTTTGTGCCTTTCAGCAGTGAACTTTTGATGACTGATCTTTTATCTTGGATGATTTTTGAGTATCTTTGAAGTTATCATCCATCATATGTCTTCACGTCATCTTGCAGCATCGTCTTTATGTGAGATTGTGATCTTTGAGCCTTCTTTGAGATCATCAGCCACCGTAAATCTCTGAGCTCATCCATTGTAGTAATGCCTCCATGTGATTTGTTGTGACCGTTGGGCTCGCATGCTCACACTTTTCTGGATCATGATAGCTATCATCTGAGTTGCGGAAGCTGTGTTGAAGGTCTTTCATCTATCATGATGTCTTTGATAATGAATTGGAAGTGTGAGCATGGAGTGTGGATTGACACGTTTCTGCTGGAATCAGGAACCACCATCGCCATCTTTATATGAATCTGAAATAAAACAGTTAGCAATAAAGTTGGAGAACGAATATGGCTTTGTCATTCGTTCGTTGTGGTGGTTGGATTTAACCTTCGGTTCTGTGAAGACCGACCTGTGATCAGGTAGAATCCCCTTTAAAGAAGATTCTCCTTGACAGGAATTTCCAGCTTGTAGTAATGAGTCTTCCAACAACTTGATGTCAGAGTCATCATACAAAGCATGTTCTCATACCGGAACGTCTCAAAGCAGACAGCACGGTAGAGTGAATCAGTGAATTAAATACCCACTGATTGACGAGAAATTGATTAGAAAAATCACTTGCGTGTCACCGGATAAACATTTTGTGCAACACGACAAGGGTTTTATAAGTTGAATCACATTTCTGTCAAAAATACTTTTGTTTGAAAAATTTTCACAATCAATGTGCTCGAAACTTTGTTGGTGAGCACATTGAAAGGTTTTCCAAAAGTATCCGTCAATCCATTTCCTGGAACAAGTTTGATTCAAATTTGAATCGCCCCATCGTTTCTTTCCAGTTGTCACAAGCTTGATCCATGAAGGATCTCACATGTCACCCACCAAGAGCTCATTTGATGTTGGCTCTAGAAGGATTTCCATCTTCATTGTGAATACTTTACGTATCACTCGGATGTTCTGGAAATACCACAAGGATAATGCGTAGGACTCTTCATATATATTTTCTTGCTTTTCACAGTGTATGAAACAGCAAGCATATTGGAAATGTGTCCTAATGAGATTTATTGATGATCTCTTGGCTCTAGACTCAATGGTGCGTTTTGATTTAGTGATCGGAGGCTGGAGAGGACTGCCACCTTTTCAATATCGTCTAACTCGGAGTGAGAAAGACGATAGCAATGTATTGATCTTCGTGACAAGTGAAACAAGAGTCCTTTGAGGGACCTTGAGTGGCTAGGGAGGGTTGTGCAGCGTATCACTAGGTCCATGATACTTGTCTTCAATGTCAGCAATCAACTAAGTGATTCTGACAGCATATGTATTGACCCGGTTTCTGCCTAAAGTGTAAGGAGGGCTTCTTTCTTTTCACCCTTTATCTTTACATTTCTTTTTCATTCTTCAACCCCTTCAGTGCTTACCGAGACTTCATTACTAGCACCTTGTTGGGTTTGTTCCAGTATTAACTCCATCTCAGTCGGCACTTTTCCCTTATTCACTTTTCTCCTTTTTAATCATTCCTAAGGACTTCTATTCTAACTAGAGGATTGTCCCTGGGAAGATCCCTCCGGTTCTGGCTGGATCATGGAAACTAATACCTAACCTTACCATCCTTATAACTCCAATACATAAAGTAAAATGGTCGGTCTTTGGTATTCTTTCACAATTGCCATCACAAATCATTTGCTCCCCCTCAATATGTGCATCGATATACGAAAGAGTTTAGCACATATGGGTGATGTTACTTACTATTATGAATTAAGCTACCTAGATTAACCACTAATAAGCCCTAGATCTAGAGAGAGAAAGTTAGAGAGAGAAAGAGTGTGTGAAAGATGATTAACAATAATATGGAAATGTTTAGTGCATTCATCAACCAACCCTCTCCTTGAATGGGAGGGGGTATTTACAGTTTTTACAAGTGCATGGGCTTGTAGCCCTAATTAACATACATAAACATAATTAAATAGATAAACGACACAGCCCATGGGCCTTCTGCACAGGCTGGGCCTAATAACAAACCTAAAGGCCAAAGCAACCTATTACAATATGATCAATACTTGAATTAATACAAAACGTGTTCCCAACAATCTCCCCCTAAGTATTGGTCATCAAGGTTGCTTGACGTCGTCTTTGCTTCTTGTGGCTTTGACGTCTTCTGAATCTTTGTTCTTTGTTCTTGATTGTGATGTGATATGATATGGTACTGATCTGCCATTCTCCAATGGTCTCTGCTTCTGGTGTCTTCACGCTTTCTCCACCATGCTCATATGTCTTTTGAATTTGGTTTTTCAACTTGTTCTCACTTCTTCAATCTTTAACTTGTGAAAGGTTGTAGTGCTTGAACTTTGACTTTTCTTTAACATATTCTGAACTTTTGATATTTCTGAGTCTTTATGAGAACTTATCTTCAGGATATGAGCATGATGGAGTCTTGATGGTGGTTGAACTCCAGGTCTTCAAGCTCCTCCGCAGCAGCAGCAGCAACTCAAACCAACCGGCACTTACGGGCTCAGACTTCGAGATCGTCAACAGCATAGTGTGAAGACTTTCTCTAATCCTTTCCCAGGCCGTTCTAAACCGGATACCCCCGAAAGGGCTAACACGGACACACCGAAGTGCACCCACAATTCAGTGAGCCGTTAGAGATCACGACTGTAGACCGTTTTTGGAGCAAACACTAAGTGTTGGGAATTATGATACGATCCAAGAGAAGACAACTTAGGTCTGGTAATATATCAGAGTTAGGTCTGTCTTTGTAATTAGGTCTGGTAATGCAAAGTTAAGTCTGGTAGTATGTTTAAGTCTGGTTGACTTATTATGTTAAGTCTGGTCGTAAAGTTAGGAAAGTCTGTTAGAGATAAGTTAGGAAAAGATACAAAACGTGTAAGTATCTTTATAGAAGATTTGTGAATATCTTCTTAGTCGGTTAGCATTAGGGTTTCCTTGTGTTATAAAAGGATCCCTAAAGATTGTTAGTTTCGTGTGTGAGTTGTACAAGTTTCACTATTGTGATTAAAAGTAATATACGAAGTTAGTGTTATCTCTGTGTGTGTTCTTCATTGTTCTTGTTAAGTTTCTGCATTAACATTAGCAATTGTTAAGGGTTTCTCACTTAGACTGGTTTGGATTTATCCCAACCATCTACTAGGTATTCAAGACTACTTAGTGATCCACATACAATTCGTGGACCAACAAGTGGTATCAGAGCAAGGCGAGAGACTCTGAATTCGAAGAACACTTAATCTCAAAAACCTAATTCTCACTCAAATCACCCTACACAATGTCTGAATTCGATAAGCCTATTAACACTGAAACTTTTTCAATCCATAACAGTGAGGATGAGAGATCAAACCATGAAGATGAAGGAAAAACTGAAACCAGTAACTCCCAAACACAACAACAACCCATCCCTTCCACAACCACAATCTCAAACATAAAACTTCCATTACTGAAAAGAGAAGAATATGATATATGGGCCATGGAGATGGAACATTATCTGGAGTACATTGATAGTGATGTATGGAAGGTTATTCAAAAGGGAAATTCTAAGAAAAGAATTTCACAAGGGAATGATGGGCAGATAAGAATAATGCCACCAGTATCTGCTGAGGAGATTAGGGCTGTGGAGAAGGAAAAGAAGGCCAGAACCTTGCTTCTTATGGCTATTCCTAAGGAGCATCTACAAAGGTTTCATGGCATCCTTGATGCTAAGGAGATGTGGGAGGCTATCAAGAAACGATTTGGAGGCAATGCAAACTCCAAGAAGATGCAAAAGGCTGTTCTTAAACAGCAATTTGAAACATTCAGTGTTTCAAAGACTGAAGGATTGGAGAAGGGGTATGACAGATTTCAACATCTGTTAACACAACTGGAAGTTCATGGTGCAACAGTTTCAAATGAGGATGCAAACCACAAGTTCCTTAGATCTTTACCATCAGAATGGGGCAATGTATCTGTGGCGATGAGGATTAAGGAGGAAGTAGATTCAATGACACCGGATGACCTATACAATAATCTCAGGATGTTTGAAAGGGACATCAGTAACAACACTCAGGCTTCAACCAGTTCATCTAATGTTGCTTTTGTGTCACAAAACAAAAGCAGTACTTACAAGGTTAAACCTGGTAGTGTTAGGTCTGGTATCTATGAAACTCCTTCAAGTGAAAGGTCTGCTTCAAGTTTTACTGATGAGGTGATACATTCTTTCTTTGCCAACCAAACGGAAGATGAAAGCTTTATTAGTGAAGACTTAGAACAGATTAATGATGCTGAAGTTGAAGAGATGGACATAAAATGGCACATTGCCATGGTTGCTTTAAGGGTCAAACGATTTCAGAAGCAATATGGGAGGACCATTAACTTCAACAACAAATCACTAGTGGGATACACAAAGAGGACAGTTGAATGCTACAACTGTCACAAGCATGGACATTTTTCAAGAGATTGTCCAGAGAAGAAGCCTGCTGATGGGAAAAGAGATGAAGATGGGAAGATGGAAAAGAATCAGATGAGCTTGCTGAGAATGAAAGCTGGAGGAGTCAACTGGGGTGAGCATCCAAGAGTGAATGAGGAGTCTGATCATGCTCTCATGGCCATTGGTAATGAGGTATCATTATGCTCTAAATTATGCACTGATTCATATAATCATGTTAAGGCTTTGTGTGATGAGCAGTTAGAACAAATAGGTGACCTAGAAGTAAATCTGTTAGCACATAAAAATGCTGTAAAAACATTAGAGGCACAAAAGGTCACCCTTCAAAACCAACATGCTGCTTTAAATGAAAAACTATACTTTCAAGCTAATAAAATATATGAACAAGATGAAAAGCTTAAAAGGTATAGACAATTGGGCCTTAGAATTCAGAAGGAGAGGGATGAGTTGAGAAAAAGGGTAGATCAGTGGAACAATTCAAATAATAACCTGTTCAAATGTTGGGATTCTCAAATAAAGTCAAATAAAAAATGTGGCTTAGGATATGAGGAAGATGAGAAAAAGCCAATCCTTAAGTCTAGAGAAGATGATTATGTAGGCAAACCATTGTACAATAGGTTTGTTAAGACTGGTGACTTTAAGGGAGTACCACCACCATTGAGTGATGACTATACTCCTCTTGAAAAAGAAGAGTTGGATGATTCACTTTTTATGTATGGTAAGAAAGGTCCTCAAACACCTGAGTCAATCACCTCAGAGGAAAAATCCAGTAGGTATTCTTCTTTTCAATCCAATGACTCTGAAGGATCTATTGATGGTTCCTCTGATCACTCTAAGTCTGAGTCAAAAAGTGAGGTAAAAGAGAATCCTGAAGCTAAGGTTGTTAAGAAGTGTGAACCTGTTGTTACTAAACCTGTAGTGACTAAACCAAAGCCTGAGACAGACAAACCTAGTTGTGTCAATCACATAAAAACTCCTAGGGAATCTGTTAAAATGAGTGAGTCACCTAGAAGCAATAGTGTTCACAGAGAAAGTAGGAGTAGTTACACTTATGCTCCTAAAAGATGCTTTGTGTGTGGAAGTTTAAGTCATTTGATTAGAGATTGTGACTTCCATGAAAAGAGAATGAAGAGAGAGGTTGAGCAAAAGAGAATGAATGTTAATATGGGTCATGGTTCAAATAAACCAGTTTGGAATAATGCTAGTAGAATTAATCATGCCAACCAGTTTGTTTCCAGACCTGTCCAACTCAATAACTCTGCCAGACCTAACTCTTATGTTAATTCTGGTAGACAAAATTTTAGGTCTGGCTACAGGAACTTTAATGTGAATAGGCAAAATGGTAATTTTATGAGGCCTAATGTGAATACTGGTTATGTTAATTCTGTGAGATCTAATGTGGACACTGGCTATGTGAGATCCAAACAACCATTTCAAAAGCCACAGGTGAATGCAAATTTTCAAAGAAATAATTTTTATAAACCTCATTCACCTGTGAGAAGACCAGTTGCAAATCAAACAAATTCAAATGGGGGTTCTGCTGATAACCTTTCAGATTGTTGGGCTTGGAATCCATTTAAAAATGAATATACCTATAAGTCCAAACATAGTTTCACTGGAGCAAGTTCATACAAAACCTTTAAGTATGTTGCTCCACAGAGAGGACTCAAGCCCACTCAGGCCTGGGTTGTTAAGAAAAACTGATTTCTCTTTCTTAACTTTGTATAGTTTGTATACTTGTTTGTTTTCAGTCTTGCTGTTCTAAATGGTTATTCTTATTTTCAATAATTAATGGTTTTCTACTTTCCATAGTATGTTTGTTTTTGGTATATTGTGCTTAACTTTGTTTTGTAGTTGTTAACTCTTCTCTATTGCAAGTGATTCATATGTGGAAAATTAAAACAACAGAACCATGGAGCTTTTTATTTATAAACAAGTGATTGCATTCAAGGATGCAATTTACAATGCATCATAAGACAAAAGCTTTAACATAAACAAGCCTAACACCACCACCTACATTTTCTTTTTCCCTTTGTTCATGAAGTCAGGAATGGTCTTCTTGGCTCCTCTGCCACCAAACTGATTCCACGCTTTTGGGCATGGGAGTCCAAGAATCAGGCTGCTTGGTGGTGGACGAGGTATAGAACCACTTCTCAAGGATGGCACAACCTTTGAAGGATAAGTCACTTCATCATCATCTGCAGGGTCTTCTTCTTCAGTACTTCTTTCATCTACATAAGAAGGGGGAATTGGTTTTGAAGTCTTTGGTTGCTTCATCTTTGGTCCTTTTCAGTAAGATCATAAGCAGCTAGCCAATGCTTAAGAGTTGATTCTCTTAATGTCTTGTTTCTTGTGATTGAAGAATACCCTGGTGGAAAATATCCACCCCATTTTCCTGATGATGAATCAGAAGATGAGTCATTTGGATCCCAAGAAGAATCGGATGAAATCTCTATGATTTCTGAATTGGAAGGATCCATTACATTTATAAGGTTTTTCTTTTGGTTTGTGATGGTTTTGTGATAAAACAATGGGTGGTTTTATAGGGAAAATCAAGGTTTAATGCTATTTAATGCTCGGTTGGTGTATGGGTTAATACTTGCAGGCAAAGAGTTATTAATTGTACTTTTGGAAAGTTGACCACAGTTCTTATTTTGGTTAAGTATTGATGCGTGGTTTTGCAACCTTACAACAGGTTTTACCTCTCGAGGGATCTCAAGAGGCTTACAACCCCACCAGGCAGTGTACCTGACCGATGTAGTATAGTGTAGTGGTAAGTACGGGGGATTGATTGTTCTCCACAGGGAATAGTGTTCGTTAGGTATGAAAAACTACTCTAATAGGTCTAAGGGTGAGAGAAGATTCTTTTTTGTGTTTTTATATTTTTTTATGAAAGCAAGTAAAATCTCGGGTTTGAAAGAGTGGGCGGAATTAGTTGCTAGTCAACTAACCCAAATTACTACGAATGCAAATAAAATAAAATAACAGAAAATGAAAAGGTTGGTGAAAACTTATGTGGAGGGAAATGTGTTTACTTAGATTTCCTTACTCCCTAACTATCTTTTACCGGTTGATTAGTGTGTATTAGTTGCGTGGATGACGGGTGTATTCCTTAATACCATTCGTGGGGTGGCGTACGTACTTCCCCAACTCTACAAGCTCCTACTTCACTCCTATGTCGAGCCGGCTAGGAAGCTCCTAACATGGGATCACTAGAATTCGCTCATGCATTAAATACAACCATAAAAACCTTTAGTACGCATTGGTTCATGTTTCTTAAGACGTTCAAGCAAGTTACCGAATAGGAAGTTAGCCAGTTTTCTTAAGCCTAACATAGATAAACAATCATCCAATACAACTAATAACACACTAATAACCAATAATCAATAGCTAGGTTTCATTAGATCTAAGCAAACACAAGATAAATCTAGCCTAGCATGTTAAACAAAAGACAAGAACAAGATAGAATCAAACAACACATAGACATATTAAATGATTAATTGATAACTTATCTTCAATGTAACATGGAAGATCTCAAGGCAAAAAGCCTTGAAAAAGCTGCTAAAATCGTCTTAGGGTTTTCACACACAAAGTTCCCCAATAAGTTCCACACTAATGACAAAAAATTGCAAAACTATATATAGACTTTCAGATCTGACGGCGTCACGTTATGGAGTGTGACGCCGTCACCTCGCCGCTTTTAGGGTTCCCGGATGACCTTCTTGACGCCGTCCCTCTTTAGCTCTCCAAAATCCGTTCTGGCTTATCAGGGGTTGACGCCGTCAGAATTAGGGGTGACGCCGTCCCTCTTTAAATTAAGCCGTGACGACCTTGATTAGATTAAAGGGTGACGCCGTCAGAATTCCCATGCAAATTTCCCTGGCTTATCATGAGTAATTTTCACATCCACCTTTTCTTGCCAAGCCATGACGCCGTCCAGGGATAATCCTGACGCCGTCAAAGGTAATTTCCAGCATGATTTTGAGACTTTGTCGTTTTCTTCACTTGTATGCTCCAAAAACGTCCAAAATGCCTCCTTTTCCAGATTTCTTCTCAAAAGTACCTAAAATGACAAAAGGAACGATTTAGGGCAATATTTGATCAAATAAATACGATTTAGGGCTTAAATGACCCCTTAAAAGCGGTACACTTTTCGCTTCATCAGTTAAGTATCTTAGTGTTAAAAAAAAAAAAAAAAAAAAAAAAAAAAAAAAAAAAAAAAAAAGGTTACACTTAAGGGGAGGTAATGTACATTTAAGGGGAGGCAAATGTACAAGTTTTACAAGTTTTTATATCGGGTAAACTTAAGTGTTAAATCTGGTAGCTTGTGTGTCTTGCAAAGATTGGTTTTAGTCTCCTTTTTCTTGTTGTTCAACTAATTTTTGCAGAAAAGATTGGAATGAGATGATGTAAAGCCTTGCATTCGCTAAAATCAGTGTGTAAGTCCACTCTTTTGGTTAGGTCTGGTAAGTTTATGATTCGGCCTGGTTGACCAATTTAGTTCGGGTAGTGTTAAATTTATGACCGTTAGATCTGGTCAGAGTAATAAAGATTTATCTAAAATATTATCGTTGCACTATTTTCGGTAAAAAGAGATATTTATGAAGTATATAAGATTAAAATTTGATATATTTTATCTCCTTTTATTATTTATTTGCTTCCAAATTTAAAATCATCTTTATTTTGAACTCACGACTCTGTTTATACGCAAATATTTTCGAACCCTACCCTTCCAATCAACCAGACCTAAATCATTAACTCATCCATGGCTAACCTCAAGTTTGTTGACAAGCATAATCAAGTTGGTTTCTTGAAGAAACCAGATCAAAGTGCAGGTTTTGAGGAGATTGTGGATTTCCTAAAAGGTTCTTACATTTGTTATTCATTAATTCATAATCCTACTATTTATCAGTCCCTTGTTAAGCAGTTCTGGAGGTCGGTTACCTCTGAGACTCTTGATGATGGGACACCATGTTTAAGGGCAATTATAGATAAAAATGGTTTTACCATTACTGAAGCCTCCATTAGGAAAAGTCTCCAATTGGATGATGCTTTAGGAGAATTTGATTTGCCTGGTAATGAACTTGGTTCTGGTAATGAAGAGCAACAATCTGCACAAAGAGAAGGAAAGCAGGTTGTGGATGAAACTTCAAAGCCAAAGAAGTCTAAGAGCAAAACAAGAAAAGAATTAGCATCTGAGGCTGAAATTGAGAGGATTAAGGCACAAGACATTGTTGAAGAAGAGAGACAAAAGAAGCTAGATGCAGTTTATGCAAGACAATTGGCTGATGAATCTGATGAATTTACAAAGCTGCTAAATGTTGATGATGAAGTGAGAGCAAAGTATGAGGAGCTTCTAATTATTGAAGGTTTAACTGCTGATGAACGAGCCAAACAATTAGCTGACTTCATAAATGCAAGAGACAATGATGATACATTGGGTGGATTCTTAGAAAAGTTCAAGCTTAAGAAGAAATCAAAGATTCCCAAGAAGATGACTATTGCAGAAAAGAAACATGATATGAAGATGTATCTAAAGAATCAAATGCATCTATCTTTGGAACAGATGAAAGGGAAGTCATATGAGGAGATTCATATTGCATATCTCAAAGCATTTGAGAGAGATCAAGGTTATAAAGCTGTTGATTATGATGATGTGCAGAAATATTGTTTTCAGGGTAGAAAGGCTAAAGAGACTAAACTTGTCATTGAACCTGATAAAATGATTGATATACAACCTGAAGTTCAGAAGTCATCAGAAGAAGTGCAAACTGAAGTAGTAAAGCCTATTGTGTTTCAAAGAAGAAAAGGTTTGGAAAGAAAAAGTAAATCCAAGAAAGTGGTTGTTGAAGAGGAATCTGCGGAAGAACCTTCATCTGAAGGAGCCACTATGGGAACAATTGAAAGTTCCAAGAAACCAGCTAAGATTGTTAACTATAAAATTGTTATGACGGGAGAAAGAGCTTCATATATGATTATTAGGGAAGATTATTCTAATATTATGTATATGAATTTTGCTGCTATTTTACATGATATAAGCAGGGAGGATTTAAAGGAACTATACAAGGTGGTGAACATCAAATTTGGAGATAATCCACCTGAAGATGATGTTACAAGAGTCTTTTGGGGAAACTTGAAAGTAATGTTTGAGCCACCAACTGAGTCAAATATAGTGTGAAAACTCCCTGAACAGCAGAAGATCACCAGCTGGACCTACTTCTATAACTGCAAGGTACATTGTTTATCTGTTAAAGATGGTGATATTTATATGCTTGCAGAAGTGGAATATCCTCTGTCATCAAGTGTTTGCAAAGATATGTTAAACAAAAGGTTATCTGCTGTGAAGAAGGATGATGTATATGAGCAGATATTGGACTTAATAAAATTGCAGTCATTAAGGGATGTAGCTTGAGGATGTTTGAAATAATTTTCACAAGTTGTTAAGTGAGACTATTGGAACTTCTCACTTGGTGGAGGTGCTTTGCACTAACACATCAAAAGGTTATCAGTCCACCTTGTCTCATCAACACAAGGACTGGCTAATCCTGAGCAAATGACTAACAGGTAAAGATTGCTCAAATCTGTTTATGGCTGACAATTTGCCAAAAATTGTATGGTATTCAACTCACCATATCTAAGATAAGTAAAGAGTTGGCTAGCCCACAAGGTTATGGCTTGTAGTAAAGGCTGTGGAAAACCATAAATGGTAATCAATTCACCATGATGAGGTGCTTTTCCATCAAAGAATTGGCTAGTCCAGAAGCAAACGGCTTTTGGTAAAGACTTTACAAATCCGTTGATAAGCTGATGATTTGCTAAAAATCATATGGTTATTAATGTACCATGGTCTTACACACCAAAACATTGGCTACTCCAGTGGTAATGGCTATTGGTAAAGAGATTTTAAATCCATTACATTTTCAATGATTCACCTCTCACAGATGGTAACACATTTGGAAGTGATGAGAATAGTCTGGAACTTACATGAATTTGATGTACATATAGGCAATGTTGCTGCAAAGACCATATCAGAAGAGCTTATCAAGATTCAAGCTGCTAGAAAGGTTCAAGACCTAAAATACAATTCAAAGTGTTCAAGATTCAATCCTCAGAAAGCTAAATCAGAAGAACTTGAAGTTCATGGAGCATGAAGATCAAGTTAGGGGAGGATTGTTGGGAATTATGATACGATTCAAGAGAAGACAACTTAGGTCTGGTAATATATCAGAGTTAGGTCTGTCTTTGTAATTAGGTCTGGTAATGCAAAGTTAAGTCTGGTAGTATGTTTAAGTCTGGTTGACTTATTATATTAAGTCTGGTCGTAAAGTTAGGAAAGTCTGTTAGAGATAAGTTAGGAAAAGATACAAAACGTGTAAGTATCTTTATAGAAGATTTGTGAATATCTTCTTAGTCGGTTAGCATTAGGGTTTCCTTGTGTTATAAAAGGATCCCTAAAGATTGTTAGTTTTGTGTGTGAGTTGTACGAGTTTCACTATTGTGATTAAAAGTAATATACGAAGTTAGTGTTATCTCTGTGTGTGTTCTTCATTGTTCTTGTTAAGTTTCCGCATTAACATTAGCAATTGTTAAGGGTTTCTCACTTAGACTGGTTTGGATTTATCCCAACCATCTACTAGGTATTCAAGACTACTTAGTGATCCACATACAATTCGTGGACCAACACTAAGCGTAACCCACAAGGAGTTACCGAAGTGACCTGCTGTCAGGGCTGTTTGATGTTGACCCTTGCAGGATTTCCATTCTATCACTGAGAATCACAATTGTGAATTCTCTCAAGAATGTTCTTGGCAGATTGCTAAGATCTGTGAAGGACTCTTCTTAATTTTACAACTGCTGCCCATGATGTAGAACAACAGTGTAATACTAAGTGTTCCTAAGAGATCTTTGATGAATCTCGTGGCTCTAGACTCGATTAGTGCACATTTGCTTGGTCATCGGAGGCGTGGAGCAGAGTGCCTCCTTTTCAATATCAACACATCTCGTAGTGAGAGGTCGATAGATGATGAAGGGTTCTCCGTGTGAAATGAAACAAGTGCCTTTTGAGAGACACCTGGGTGGCTAGAAGGTTTAGTGCAGTGCGTCACTGGGTCCATGACGTCTTTTATCTTCAATACCGGTGATGCTCAGTCAACCAGTAGATTATGAATTGAAGCCGGTGTCTGCCCTAAGGTTGAACAAATGGAGGGAGAACCTGCTAGCTCAGGTGTGACATTTCACCCTAAGCACACCACTGCCATAGTGGGGCAGCCTTCGCGGGAAAACTTATTAATAAGCAGGATCAAAGAAGACTTGCTTAATCCCCCTTCTCCCGGAACCTTTCCTCGTCTATTTGGCTATCTCGTCCTTTCCTTTCCTTCTCCCCCTGAATCAGAGCGGAAAGCTCGGATTTCGCTTCATTTTCAAATTGCGTCTTTCCCGTTTTCTGCGTTCTGTTCTATGCTTGCTATCTGCGCAATCAGTCATGACCTCTCTGAACTTTTCGTAAATGGTCACTCACTGTCAAGGGAGCCACTTTCTTCGGGCGGCAATTCCCATCATTCAGAGTCAACGACAGCTCGGGCATCTTGACGGGAGCATAAACACTTTGAGAGTTTTGTGATTTTCATAAAGACTCCCCTTTAACATGTGCTCATAGGTAATTAATTGAAATTTGCACATGCCGGGAAGAATTGGCACTTTTGAATTGATTGATTTTCAATGAACATGATCATTGCGAGACACGCTTACATCACCAGACGAACTGGCTTGAAATTATTACCCGTCCAGATCACATTCAAGGAAAATCGCTCGAAATCGGTACATTCTACTCAGACACATCTGTTGCGAGACACGCTTACATCACCAGATAAACTGGCTTGAAATTATTACCCGTCCGGGACATGTCCTTTCGACTACTGACTTTTCCTATCATCAATTCGAGGGTCAATTCTGAGTCGAGCACTTATGAGATTCCATCTTTCCTTTGCCATATTTTAATCATCAGTTATTCTCCCCCTCAAAAATAGCATACTAATGATGTTTTTTGAAAAAACTTTATGATTAAAATATGCGATTTTTGAGTTTTAGGGAAGAATTTTAAGAACTTTTGTTTTTCAGAACAAAAGATTATTTTTCAAATACTCCCCCTTGACGAGGGAATACTTGTCCTTATGAGCAGAATGTTTGAAAAACTTAGAAAACATTCAGGTTTCATTCTACTCATAAGAAAGAAGCTTTCGCTCCTTTGATCAGGATTGAGGCACTGAAGCGTACCTCAGGGTCCTTTCTTTACAGGAACGGGTTGTGCACTGTTATGTGTACACAAACCATAGTCGATGATGAAAAATGATGAAATTATGGAAATGATGAAACAATGAAATGGTACCAATGGTTATTACTCAGGACGACGAAACGTGAGGATGTTAGGGATTCGTGCACGTCCTCCAACGTAACTTTCCAGTCGTCGCATCTGAATCCGGAACTTGATCTTGTTGTCAATCCTTTTCACGAACTTCACCGCTTGCTTAGCATCATTCTTGCTCCATTTTATGACTCGTGACCATCCTGTTAACAACCCCTTGCTCCGTTTTTCCAAAATATCCTCAAGTTCAGTTTTGACCATTAGAAGAGTTTCGTCACTGAACTTGCGGAGTTCTTCAAAACCCATGAATCTTGGTGACGATCTGTCCCTTGTATAATACACCCCAAACGGTCTATCCCCAAACGTGTACGGCTTCTTGTCAACATATCCTGGAGGTTTGAAATCTGGCTTGACGAGATTCAACTGTGTTTGGTAGCTTTCTACCCCAAGATGGACATCCTCAACTCGCGTTCTGATTACTATGCTGCGGATGTAGATGAGAATCGAGTTGATGTTCAAGTTTCCCCTGAACTTTCAGTAGATACATATCTTCGATATCATTGAGGTTCAGGTAGGGATAGTCAGCTTCACTGAAGGTGTACTCTTGATCATCCGATCTTCTCACAGTAATCTTCTTCAGAAAGTTGTACCCAAACATTGATTCGGTTTCTGCACTGGTGATTGACAGAATCCTATACTTGCTCCAAACATCAGTTTTAGTTGTTCTTTTGGTGATCATAAACTTGTAGAACAACCTTCGTAGATTTGGCCAATGGTAGACCCCAAGAGCAGCATCTTCATTGTATTCTTGAACTTTGTCGATCCATAGACTGCCAACTTGTTGTTCTAAGCCTTCTATGGCATATGAGGCTGCTGGATATTTGGTAATTGATGTTGCATATCGTTTCTCAGGATTCGTGTTTCCATAGATGAGATAGGCTAAATCATTGTTGAAGAAGTATGCTTTGGGTAACTTGGGATTGTTTGGATGACCAATGAGTGGTAAGGGATGGGTGTAATCATGGAGATGTAATTGTTCTTTTGGATTGGAGGCTTGTGCATCTTCCCAGTTGATGTTTTCTCCCAGAGCTCTTGCAACTTGTTCAATGTTGTATTCAAACTCCAGCTCTGTAGTTGTAACTGTCTTGAACTCTGTGAATCCACTCTTGTGAACTCGGATGATGTCAGGTAACCCCAACTTTTGGACTTTAATTTCCTTCTTCAACCGTTTTGTAAAGTCCACAATCGATCCTTCAACAGGTTCATCATTGTCATCTTCAGGATATGCATCAACCATCTTCTCAAACCAATCGAACTTTGGAGCTGATGGATTGACCCATTCAGGTAGTGGTACGGCTTTTTCAGTAGCAGATGGAGCATGGACTTTTTGAACTTTTGTTGGAGCAATTGGAACTTCATGATCAGAACTTACATCATCATAAGATTCAGGTTCCTCGAATGCGCCGCCTTCAAGAGGGACGAATACCGGTTGACTTGATTGTTTATTTGTGCCGGAAGAATGTGTTGTGGAAGCACGGCCAGTTGAAGAAGAATGTCTCCTCCTTTTCTTCCCTTGATCCTCTGGGTCTTCCCGATGGCGCTTGACGGGTTTGTCGGACTTGCACCCTTCTTTTGGAATACTGACTTCCTTGTCATCCTCTTTCATGGATTTGAGTATTACTTCTTGAAGTTCTTGTTCTTTTGGATCATCCATGATTTCTTCTAGTAATAACCCTTTGAGGTCAGATCTGGATGGTTTAGGTGGCATGGTTCGAATAGTGATTGGTGTTGTCTGCATTATTTTGGCCACCGTTTTTTCCAGATTTCTTTGGACAAATGTGTTGAGAATTCCTTGAAGATTGTCATGAAGATATTGAGTGACCTCTTGAGTAACTTGAGAACTGACTGTCTGCGGGACATGAGTTTTCAAATATTCTTCAGCTGTCTTTTCCAAGTCGAAGTTATTAAACCGGGAAATTTGGTTATCCACCTTCTTTTCTACATTTTTGATCTGTTGTTTTATCTCTGTGTGCTCTTGTTTTTCTGCTTTGAATTTCTTTGACACATGCTCTTGAAGTGTGGTAACCTTCTCCTTGAGTTCACTATATTCATTTGTAGATTGACCAACAGATGACGGTTGTGGTGATGGTGATTTGTCATCCTGTTTGTCATCTGACTTATCTTTTTCTTCATCATTCTCATTATTCCTTTCATCTTCATCATTTTTACTTTCATCTTCGTCACTTTCACTTTCTCCTTCTCCTTCTTCATTCTCATCTTCATCTTCATTACTTTCAGATTCCTCAGACCCAGATCCAGATTCATTATCAGACTTTCCTGATTCACTCTCTGATTCACCAAGTGTTTCAGACTTTGCAGGTTCAGACTCCTCCTGTTCTTCCTCAGGAATTGATGTTGTTCCTTCACCTCTTCTTAATTTCTCACGTCTTTTACCATTTTCTTTATGTTTCAATAAGCTTTCTTTTGAGGCTTGCTTCATCTGTTCTCTTTCTTCTTTGTCAGTCAATGGTGGTTCAATTGGTGAAAATTGTGTATCTGAAAACTTGATCTGCTTTCCTTTGCCTGGTTTCAATCCCTTGTCTGATTCTGACAATGTAGATTTGAACTTCTCAATATCTTTCTTATTCTTGCCTTTCCTGAGGTCTACATTTTCACCTTCCTCCTCCTCACTTGATTCATCATGAAGTTGCATTGCTGATGAGGCTTTGGGAACCACTTTTCTTTTCTCAACTGTAGTGGCTTTCTTGGATCGAGAAACAGTGGCTCGAGCTGGGATTGATTTACTCTTTCCTTTTGGTGATTTTGCTCCTTTGGGTACAATTCCCACCTTTTTGGCTTTCACAGCTTCGTCATACTTCTTATATGCCTCAGTATCCATCAGTTCTTCAGATAACAAGTTTTGTGGAATTCTGGCACCTTGCTTTTCTATGTGAGACTGTTGTGTTTTGATTCTGGTAAGAATGTAGTCTTTGTCTTCAGTGTGCATTTTCTCATTAACGGATCGATTGAGTTCAGAATGTATTTGCATGAAACGTGAGATCAGGAGTTTGGTGAATCGGGGAAAAAGTATTTTGTAATCTTTATTTTGATGAAATTTGGAACTTAGAAAGATCATGTCTTTCCAGATGTATTTGGCAAAGTCTAGATGTTTTAGGTTGATAACACCACAGAAGAATTGAAGGTGCTCTTGTCGAGGGTGTTCCAGTCCAGTGGTTTTTCCAGTTATACAATGAATGATGATTGAGTACATGGTTTGCCATGGTTGTGGAAAGTACTTTCTTTCGACTTTGTAGAGTGACGTGAGTGGTTCTGTTTCATCATATCCCAGAAGCTGAAGTGTTTTAGCCATATCTTCAAATGTTGGGTCATCGTGAAACTTTGTCAGTTTTCCCGTTACTTCTTTTGGAAGTTGCAACACATTCCTTAGAGTTTCAACCTTGAACGTGATCTCTGTATTATCCAAAGTGATGGTCATGCTCTCTTCGTCTTCACTAATGATCAGAGAATGCCAGAACTGGTTGAGATATATTTCAGGTACACTTGCTGTGTTTGTCAAAGTAGGTCTGATGAAATGTCTGTCAAGGATTTCCACAATGATCTGGCAAGTTTCATGACATCGTAACTTCTTGAAGTCTACTCTTGAGTTAGAGTGGCCGATCTTTCGTTCATCCCCTTCTGGAATGATTTGTTTTCGAGTAACAGATGCTTGAGACATGGTTCGAGACATGGTTCACCTGATCATCATAAACACCAACAACAATACACAATGGACACAGTATATATATGTTAGTGAATGACAGTGGTTTCATGAAATTATCCTCCATAATATGATGCATCACATTGAACAGAGATCTCATGAGGGGCATACACATATCATTCAATCAAATCATTTTCTAAACAAATCAGTTTTTTATAAATAATTTTATTTCATGTTCAAGTTTGTAAAGATTTTAAGTTTGAAACAAGTTTTATAAGTTTGTTAAACTTGAAAAACATTGAAACAAACTTAGAAGTTTTAGAAACTTGATAACATGAGATCATCTTTATAAAACCTAGATAAGTTTAAGAAGAATGATTAGATCAGAAACTAGATCAGCATAGAACCTTAATTATCATAGTTACTCGATTAGCATAGAACCACGACTATCAAAGTTACTCGATCATCTTATGCATTTAGAAACTCGATTAGCTTACCCGACTAGAATAGTTACTCGATTAGCGTAGTTACTCGACTATCACAGTTACTTAATCATCTTATTCTTTTAGAAACTCGATCAACTTAAGTCTAACAAGAGAGACTAGACTAGGAGAAGTTCGACTAGTGTAGAAGCTCGACTAGTAGAGTTGCTCGACTAGTTGAGTTGCTAGACTAGTTGAGTTGCTCGACTAGTTGAGTTCCTCGACTAGTTGAGTTCCTCGACTAGTTGAGATGCTCGACTAGTTGAGTTCCTCGACTAGTTGAGTTGCTCGACTAGTTGAGTTCCTCGACTAGTTGAGTTCCTCGACTAGTTGAGTTGCTCGACTAGTTGAGTTCCTCGACTAGTTGAGTTCCTCGACTAGTTGAGTTGCTTGACTAGTTGAGTTCCTCGACTAGAGGAGTTGCTCGACTAGGTTGACTGTTGTCTCCTAACTCGGAGACAAAGTCGATCATCTTGCACAAACTTGATCACCTTAACATACTTGGGTAAGATACTTGACTATCATAACAAACTTTGAACAAACACATTCAGCAAGAAACTTGATATGTTGCACGATTACACACACAGATACATGATATTCAACAAATTTTATGCATATCTGCGTATCTAATCATTTATCTCATGATCTAGCATTGAAAAAACAAGCATCCAACAATAATCTAATAAACACAACACATCACTGTACTTCACAGTCTCACATATACGACTGCCTTAAACCCTAAAACACTCAATCAATCCTACTGGGGTTATGAAACTAATTAAACATGTGCAATATCTACATAAACATATAGTAAATCGTTTACACATACACAATTAGATCAAATAACTTCCAACAAGAAACGCCCAAATCGGTTCTATAAACCCTAATTCGCAAATCTTAAAATTCAATCACAAAAGCAACCATAGAATGATCATAGTGCCTAACGGATTAAATTAAAACACTTACAAATTATCAGAAACGAAAAAACTTTAATTCTTGAGACTTATGCGTTTTTGGCGGGCTGGGAGGATTTTAGAGTGAGTGTGAATAACTGTGTGTGTTGTGTGTTTGACTAAAGTCAATCCGTTTCTTTTATTTAAGTTTGTTTGTGCTTTTGACAATTTTGGTCCAAATATATCTCAAGTCCTCAAGCAAATAATACTTCACATTATGACATGTTTAATCCTTTGCTAGAATCCTGGTTCACTTATGGTCCTTTTGATACATCTTTTAACAACATGACACTTTCAGTCCTTTGATTTTTATGATGAAGATATTGATGAAGATAAGAGAAGGATAAATGTGCAAAAATTTCTCCCCCTCAAAATATGTTCGTGATTTGAAATTAATAAAAATTTGAAAGGACGAGAATATATTTTGATTCGGATTCACTTTTGCACACTTACAAAATTTCTATTTTTTTTTTAATAAAAAAATGAAAAATCTTTTTGTGTTTTTCAATATTTATTTACAAAGATAGTTTGATGTATGACTCCGTTTAATTTTGATTAAGAAAATTGTTCAAGTCTTCTAGAGTCAAACATCTCATACCAATTTGGTGAACTAGTTCCACAAATCTTGCATGGGGCAAGGCTTTGGTGAACAAGTCTGCCAACTGGTGTTCAGTACCCACAAAGTATAATTCAACAGTACCCATTTCCACATGCTCCTTGATGAAATGATAGCGTAGAGCAATATGCTTGGACTTGGAATGTTGGACCGTGTTGCAGGAAATAGCGATGGCACTCTTGGAATCACAGTACATAGGAATCTTGTTGAAGACGTATCCATAGTCCATCAGCTGAGATCGCATCCAAATGACTTGAGCGCAGCATGCTGACATGGCGACGTATTCCGATTCTGTAGATGACAGTGATGTGCAGTCTTGCTTCTTTGATTGCCAAGAGACGAGCTTGTCACCCAAAAACTATACTCCCCTGATGTACTTTTGCGTGTGTCTAAGCACGCTGCATGGTCAGCGTCTGAAAATGCAACAAGTTTAAATCCAGAATCCTTTGGATACCAGATCCCCAAATTAATGGTTCCCTTTATGTATCTAAGGATTCTTTTAACGGCTGACAAATGCCGCTCAGTTGGTCTTGACTGATATCGGGAGCAAAGGTACGTGGCAAATATAACATCCGGTCTGCTAGCTGTGAGATACATGATCGACCCAATCATACTACAATATTTTGTAGGATCAATGGGTGTCCCATGTATGTCAGCATCTAGCTTCGGGGATGAGGAAGACATAGGGGTGTTATAGGTGTCACAGCTGGTCATACCATGCTTTTTCAAGATTTCCTGAGCATACTTGGACTGACTAAGGAATATACCACGGGGTGATTGATGAACTTGCAGTCCTAAGAAGAACTTCAGTTCACCCATCATGGACATCTCAAAGTTATTTTTCATTAGTTTTGCGAAAGCATTTGAATATTTTTTATGTGTTGATCCAAAAATGATATCATCGACATAAATTTGTACGATGAGAATGTCCTCCCCGTGTTTTTGTATAAACAAAGCCGGGTCCACAGTTCCTTTAGTAAAATGGTTTGCAAGTAAGAAAGCAGATAACTTGTCGTACCAGGCCCTTGGGGCTTGTTTAAGGCCGTAAAGGGCTTTCTTTAGCCGATATACGTGATTCGGATGTTCTTGGTCCACGAAGCCTTCTGGTTGAGAAACGTACACCTCTTCCTGGAGTTGGCCGTTGAGAAATGCAGTCTTCACATCCATTTGGTAGACAGTAATGTTCTTGTGAGCCGCGTAAGCCAGGAACATGCGAACAGCCTCAAGCCTTGCGACTGGAGCAAACGATTCTTCAAAGTCGATTCCCTCTTCTTGACTGAATCCTTTTGCGACTAGCCGGGACTTGTTACGAATGACAGTACAATCTGCATCTAACTTGTTTTTCCAGATCCATTTCAATCCAACGACATAAACCCCATCTGGTCTCTCTACCAGTTCCCAAACTTTTAACCGCTTGAATTGTTCTAATTCCTCTTGCATGGATTCAATCCAGTTGTCATAGGTAAGGGCTTCCTTAATGTTTTTGGGTTCGGCTTGACAAATGGTGAGTGCATAAATGCAGGTTTCACCGTCTGTGTGGAGTCTTTGTCTTGTCATGACTGGGTTTTCTGGATTACCAATGATGTTTACTAAGGGATGGTCCTTTGTCCATTTATGAGTGGATGGATAGTGTTGATAATTATGGTGCAGGTTTGACGGTTCCAAAGTGCGTGTAGAAGATTCTGCAATATCAGGAATGGTTGGTGTAGGTGCAAATGGATTAAAAATTGCATCTCCGTCATAACCTGATGGTGTGGGTACTTCAGCAGAGTTGTGGGGGGAATCTTCAGCTGTGGGTGTAGAAGTGGAAGGTGTTTGATTTACTGATGATGATGGTTCTGGTTGAGGTGCGTCGTCAGCAACTGCTGTGGAAGTAGTTGCTGGTGTATCAGGTGCTTGATTGTTTACGGTTTGAGCAGCGGAATTGGTGGATACAACAGAGGCACGATTAACTAGAGAGTCATCGAACAGAGGAGCAAACAAATCTTCTATATCCTTTCTGTTGAATGGTAATGGTTCAGCTGAAGATTCAGGAAAGTTGAGACGGTTGTGTGCGGGTTCTAAGTTGTTTTGCTCAGAAGCCATTTCTATGAGCTCATCAAAATTAGCATGGATTGTCTCTTGAATTTCCCGAGTACGGCGATTCCAAATTCTGAATCCTTTCGAATTCTCACAATAGCCAACAAATACTCCTATGTCTGCTTTGGCTTTCAGTTTACCAAGATCATCACGATCATTCTTTGGATAACAGAGAGCTCCAAAGACATGAAAGTAATTGATATTTGGTTTTCGACCATGAATAAGCTCATATGGTGTTTTGTCATGGCGTTTGGTGATCATGCATCGGTTCTGGGTATAACAAGCAGTTGAGACAGCTTCAGCCCATAGGTAGTCTGGTAATTGGGCATTAATCAACATAGTTCTTGCTGCCTCCACTAACGTACGGTTGCGTCTTTCGACTACTCCATTTTGTTCAGGGGTGCGATCAATTGACGTTTGATGAACAATACCATTTTTCTCAGTGAATCCCGAAGAGTTTGATTCTTGAATTCAGTACCGTTGTCTGTTTTGATGATTCTGATGGTGTTACGAACCTGAATTTGAATCTTTGTGAGAAAAGTAATGATCATCGAAGGGGCTTGATCTTTGGTACGAAGAAAGTAGACCCAAGTCCACCTCGAGAAATCATCTACTATGAATTAAGCTACCTAGATTAACCACTAATAAGCCCTAGATCGAGAGAGAGAAAGAGTGTGTGGAAGATGATTAACAATAATATGGAAATGTTTAGTGCATTCATCAACCAACCCTCTCCCTTGAATGGGAGGGGGTATTTATAGTTTTTACATGTGCATGGGCTTGTAGCCCTAATTAACATACATAAACATAATTAAATAGATAAACGACACAGCCCATGGGCCTTCTACACGGGCTGGGCCTAATAACAAACCTAAAGGCTAAAGCAACCTATTACAATATGATCAATACTTGAAATAATACAAAACGTGTTCCCAACAATGGGAGAGCCTACACTTGAGTCCAAAAGATCACATTTTTATCAGATTTTCATATTTAAATCACATTCTCTCCCCCGATCAAAAATTTCAAACCATTTGAGATTTGTGATCCCAATTGATTTGAATATGTTTGGAAAATTTGGGGGAAAATGTGGTCAGGTTTAAATGTATTCTGATTACGGAGCATACTATGCTCCCCCTTAAACCATGAGAGTGTGTCACTGCTGATGTTGCACAATGCTTAAAAAGGTGTCAGAAATTTGAACAAATACTCTCCCCCTCAATTAATGACCCGTTTTCTATTTAAAGAGCTGTAGTCATTCAATTGAGTGTGACGTATTTGTGAAAATTTAAGACCAGTTACCACCTTGTGAAACACCAAAACTCTCCTGAAGAATCATAGAATTGAAGGAGTTTTTGGTGTAAAGAAGACTTCTCTTCTTATACAAGAAATGATGCACTGAATCGTACATCAGATCGAAGAAACATGGATATAAAGTAATCCATGCCCAGGTGAACATCACCCAGTTGGAGGAACAACTGCCTTTTGGCGACATGCTTTCCCCATATTAATGCATGGGTTGCAGTCTAAAGTAACTGCAAGCCGATTAGACATGTTTTAACCAGTTAGTATAACTTCTGCTCGAGCTTCATTTAAAGACCCGTGTCATTATTGAATGACATTTCTAGGTCCGTAAATGTTATCGATAAACAAAAGACATGCCTAGAGAAACTATTTTTGGTATTTTTTGAATTTTTTGATTTTCAGGGTTTTTATAGGTTTTATATTTTTCTATTTTCTTTTTGTTTAAGATATATACAACATATATACAAGGATATGTGAAGCCAATCCTTTACTCCTCCTCTTCTTCTTGAAGACCCTTGAGTGCTTCAGGTGTCAAGCTCTTCATGCCAAGTCGCGGGAGAATAAACTGAAATCGTTCTCTCGGAAGTGCCTTAGTGAAGATATCAGCCAACTGAAACTCCGTCCTCACGAAGTAGAGTTCAACAATCCCTTTCTCAACCTGTTCCCTTATGAAGTGATGCCTGATGTCGATGTACTTCGATCGGGAGTGTTGGACATTGTTACAACAGAGAGCGATAGCGCTTTTGTTGTCACAATACATGGGAATTTTGTTGTATGAAAGCCCATAGTCTGAGAGTTGTGATCTCATCCATAGGATTTGAGCACTGCAAGCAGACATAGCAATGTACTCGGCCTCTGTAGAAGATATAGACGTGCTCATTTGCTTCTTAGAAGACCAACTGACCAACTTTTCCCCCAAAAACTGAGCTCCCCCCGAAGTACTTCGATGAGTATCTTGACACCCTGCATGATCCACATCTGCATAATCTGTGAGTTCCATTGCAGTGTCCTTTGGATACCAGAGTCCCATATGAATCATGCCATGAAGATATCTGAAGACTCTTTTCACCACTTCCAGATGCTTTTTAGTGGGCTTGGATTGGTACCTAGCGCACATACATACTGCAAACAGAAGATCTGGTCTACTGGCGGTGATATACATTAAGGATCCAATCATACTTCTATACTTTGTTTGATCAACCGGCACCCCAGAGAGATCTTCATCCAGCTTTGATCTTTCAATCATGGGAGTGTCAACAGAGTCACTTAAATCGAATCCAAATTTCTTTAGAATTTCGTTTGCATATTTGGATTGATTAATGAAGATGCCTCCAGGACTTTGAGAAATTTGCAAGCCTAAGAAGAACGACATTTGTCCCATCATCGACATTTGGAACTTAGAACTCATCTCTTTTGAAAACCGATCACATTCACTAGGATCAGACGCAGCAAAGATAATGTCATCTACATATATCTGAACAAGGAGTAGATGTTTGCCCGCCTTCCTGGTGAACAATGTAGGATCAACACCACCCTTGGAGAATCCATTTGCAAGAAGGAACTTGGACAAGGTGTCATACCACGCCCTAGGTGCCTGCTTCAAGCCATAGAGGGCCTTCTTCAAGCGATAGACATGAGTAGGATGATCAGCATCCACAAATCCTTCTGGTTGACTCACATAGACTTCCTCTTTTAAGTCACCATTCAAGAAAGTTGTTTTAACGTCCATCTGGTAGACTATCATATTCCGACTAGCAGCATTTGCAAGGAAGATTCTGATTGCTTCAATTCGTGCAACAGGATTAAATGATTCCTTAAAGTCTATGCCCTCTTATTGTCGATATCCTTTTGCAACTAGTCATGCCTTGTTCTTAAGAACATCACCATGCTCATCAAGTTTCACTTTGAAGATCCACTTTAGAGCAATGATCATTGCACACTCTGGAGGAGGTACTAATTCCCATACTTCAAGCCGATCAAATTCATGAATTTCATCTTGCATAGCGTTGAACCAGCAGTCTTTGGTCATTGCTTCTTTTGCATCTTTTGGCTCGAATTTTGATAGTACAGAGTTGAAGAAACACCACAGGGCATCGGTGGCTAGTTGTTTTCGAGTAGATACCGGATGAGAGAGATTACCAATGATGTTGTCAATTGGATGATCATTGGTCCATTTTCTGAGATGATCGTAGGGTTGAGGGTTTTGAACTGATGTTGCCGTGTTGTAATCTCCTGAAGAAGATGTATCAGTTGAAGATTCAGGAGCAAATACATTCTCAAACGGGACATCATCAACAGGAGCAAAAGGATTAACTTCAAAAGAATTGTCATCTGCAGATCCTTGTTGTACCGAAGAAGGTTGTATATTTGATGATGAATGTGATTGACTGGCAGATGGAGCATCTTGACTGATAGGGACAGATATAGATGGACCTTCTGAGTTTGGTGGAACTTGAGCATCAGCAACAGGGAGTTCATGCGGAGTTTTCGTTGTAGGATTAACCGTGGATGGCTCAAAGTATTCGTCAAACATTGAATCAAATAACTTCTTCAATTCATCACTGGTGGGAGGTACATAAGGAGTCGCAGGCGTGGAATTCTGTACAAGACCTGAACTAATTAGTCCAGGTGTCAATAGATTAGTAGTGGGTCCAGAACTGGTTTGTCCAGGAGCCGTATGCTCAGACAGCTCATCGAATGTGACGTGAATTGTTTCCATGATTTTTCAGGTTCTTTTGTTGTAGATTCTATATCCCTTGCGATCTGGTGCATACCCAACGAAGAAACCTATGTCTGCTTTAGCCTTCAACTTTCCCAGATCTTGATTGTCATTTGTAGGATAACACAGTGCACCGAACACTCGAAGAAAGGAGAGATCTGGTTTCTTGTTATGAATCAGCTCATAAGGTGTCTTATTGTGAAGGGTGTGTATCAAGGAATGATTTTGGGTGTAACATGCAGTGGCAATTGCTTCTGCCCAAAGAAACATCAGAGCTTTAGAGTAAATTAGCATAGTCCTTGCAGCTTCCACAAGGGTACGATTTCGTCTTTCAACAACGCCGTTCTACTGTGGAGTGCGCGGGACACTTTTCTGATGGGTTATGCCAATACCTTCATAAAATTGACTGAGTTGTTGATTAACAAACTCAGTTCCATTGTCAGTCCGAATGATTCTGACAGTTTTGTTCAGCCTTACTTGTAACTGCTTGATTAGTTTGATGATAACCTCTGGAGTTTCATCCTTGGTTCTCAAAAACTTTACCCATGTGAATCTAGAGTAGTCGTCGACCACTACAAGAACATATTTCTTTCCATTGATACTCTGTACCCTCATTGGTCCACACAGATCCATGTCCAGTGTGTGAAGAACTTCCATGATGGAATTGAAGGTTTTGGGTTTATGGGTGTGTTTCTTGCTTTTGCCCAATTGACATGCAGAGCAAAGGTGATCTTTCTCAAATTTTATTCTGGGCATGCCTCAAACTAGGTCTTTGCGAGACAAGTCATTTATGGTGCCGAAGTTCAAGTGGTTTAAATGACGGTGCCATAGCCAAGACTTAGTCTTTGAGGCCTTTGAAAGCAAGCAAATAGGAGAGGACTTCATCATTTCTTCAATGGATATGGTATATAAATTGGTGCCACGACTTCCTTTGAGAAGATCTATATCATCCAACTCTCTGACGAAACAAGTGTGTTTTCTGAATGCCACTTCAAGATCTGAATCACAGAATTGACCAACCGAAAACAAATTATGCCCTATCCCTTCCACATAGTATACCCTAGAGATTACACTGTCGCCAAACACATAATCTCCATAACCCATAATTGCTCCAAAATGGTCATTCCCGAATCTAACAGTCCCGATAAACTTTTTCACGAAATTCTTGAGCCGTGAGCGATCCCCAGTCATATGTTTTGAGCAGCCTGAATCCAAATACCAAAGGACGATTTGTACGACCTGCATTTGAAAACAGACAACGATGGATAACTGAAATATGTGGATCCCCACGTGCAGTTGGGGTCCGTTAGGTTAGCACACACAAATTCAGGAGCTGCAGGGTTTACAGATGTTGTTGTCATTATAGTGGAGACTACCCTAGAGGCAGCAGATGACCTAGTTGGAAGGCATTGTGTTACTAGAGGCAAAATTCGACCAGTTGGTCTCCATTCCTTAGATTTCACAATTTTATGATTATTCTTTCTAGGAAAGGGACACTGATTTCCTAGAGTGAATTTCCTTCCAGTGGGTCTCCATTGGTACCCAACATTAGCAAAATATTTTCCTGTAGCAATCCAGACTTTCTTATTTGTTTCAGTTTTCCTAACATTCTTAACATGGGGTGGTACGGGAGGCATCAGAAATGACACAACACAATCATCATGATTAGCAGAAATTAAACATTTGTCACATGTTTTACAGACATCATTAGAATTCGAATTAATTACAGTACTTTTGAAACTAGAATCAACACGATTCAATCTACTCATTGCAAACTTATTGTTCCTAGGTTGGGCTTTGATGAACTCAAATAAGTACATTTTATTACCATCATTTATCCTATTTATTTGACTTGTTTTATTATATTATCTGTGAGAATTGATACGTTAATGTTTACTTTTGTAATTCTCAGGTAAAAACAAGTACTATGTGAAACTTGGTGATTTTGGACTAATTATGGAGCAAAACAAGCAAGAAGTTAAGAGTCTATTGAAATGTACAAGATCATGATCATTCTGCTCCAGATACGCCGCATCCTACTTCTTACATACGGCGCATCACTATCAAGATTTCACAAGTTATAATCCAAGACGGCAAAGGACATGCGCCGCATAGAGAAATGAAGTTACGCCGCATCTTCTGGTGGTGTACGAATATTCCTGAATATATTAATCTTGGACCCCACGCGAAGTTAAGTCAATGCGCCGCATCTACTTATTCAATGCGCCGCATCTAACCCTCAGACAGAAACTATAAATACCCCAAAGTCAGACAAATTTTAGGTGCAATATACGGAGTACGAGACTTAGCGAAAGACAGAAACCCTAGGACGAATTCAGACGAAGTAGCAGCACAAGACACACCTTGAACGAAGATACAAGAGCTGTAAAAAGGTCCTGCATGTATTCAATTCATTAAGTAGTTTTGTTTTATTGTATTAGTACACTTTAATTCATCATGATTGATGGGCCGATTCCATGTGACTACGGAAAACCATGGGCACCCCTTAAAATTGCTTTCCCATTAATTAAAGTTTATATGTTGATGTCTTTGGTGACTTTTATTAGTGCATTGATAACCTCTGTGTCTAGCTGAGCATTGCTTGGGTCGCCATGCCCCTTCCTCGCCTATTTATTTTAGCGTGTCTTTGATAAAAAGGATAGTCATAAGTGATCATTAAGGGTTTACTCGCCGATAAGATTAGAGCCAACGAGAAAGGTTTACATCTCTGTGCGTCGCATCGAGCTATACACTTCATATAAAACTAGCAATAAAACAAGTGACAAGCTACTTAACTATCAGGACAGGTCTTCTTATTGTCTCAAGTATTTATCTGTGTACGTGTGTGCTAATCGCTGATTCGTGCCTATTAGTTTAGTTTATTATTTAATCATAACCAATCCGTGCCAGTCTCTCAGGCTGAACCCCCCTTTGCGTTAGATTAGATTGTATAGCTAACTTAAGATATTAAAATACTGATTAGAATAACTAGATAATACGTTCCACTCTTAGTGATCGACACTCTACTTACCATTATATTCATACTGACCGGGTACACTGCTCGTTAAAGTGTGTGTTATTGATAAGTCGGCTAAATATAAATTTAAAACTTGAATACTGCTAAAACCACAACGACATACCGTGGATATAAAAATTAGAGCACACAAACACGCACATCAAGTTTTTGGCGCCGCTGCCGGGGAGTGAATTGTTATTATATGTTAATTTGATTAGTATTTTAATTAGGTTTTTCTTTTTAATTATTTTTATTCTAACCGCTAACTCTGTTGTGTATTAGTTAAATTGCATTCATTGTATTATTTTGCATATTTTTTGTTTTTGTGTGTTTTTTATTTTCTTTAATTTTTGTTTCTTTTCGTTTGATTTTATTTTTGTTTTTATTTTTCCGTATTTTTCTTGTATTCTGCTATCGTTGTACTGAGCTAATTCAAACGATACGGCGCATCTATTTTCATAGATACGGCGTATTGCGTTTAATTTTTATAAAATACAACGCGTTTAATAAATTCGATACGACGCATCTTTCCCCAAGATATGGCGTATCCTGTTTTTAATAAGAAATTTTTCTAAACGATAACGCCATACGACGCATCTGTTTTAACAGATACGGCGTATTTATTATTTTAATTAAAAACAGTTTTCGAATTATTAAACAGATACGACGCATCGATTTTTATCGATACGGCGCATCTTACTAAATCAAAAATCTTGTATTTCAAAACGTAACGAAAATACGGCGCATTAACTTTTGTTAATACGACGCATTTAATTTTAATAAATCGATTTTTGATAATAAAACTGATACGGCGCATTCTAAAATTCTAAACGGCGTATCTATCTTTTGAATAAAAGTCTGATTAAATTTTAACGATTGTAAGATACGGCGTATCCAACTTTTTGGATACGGCGCATCGTCTGCAGATATCAGTAACTTTTATTTTTCGTATTCCGTTTTCGTTGTTGATTTTCTGATATATTACTTTCTTGAACATACCCTACTGATGCTTTTGTGATAGTTTCAGGAAGTGCATGACCAGGAGTTCAACTAAGAACTTGATTACACCTTTCGAAGATCCTGAACGAGCCTTTCATTCACTTAAAAGGCTTTTCAACACAAAAAGCTTTGATATCTCAAGTTCGTTCGAGCTTGATTACTTTTCTGAAGAAAAAGAGGAAGAAGAAACAGAAACAATGGCGAAAAAACACTACTATGGAGGAGTACATGAACAAAACCCGTGCTGATTACACTTCAGGAGTTGCTAGACCAAAGTTTGATGAAAAGTCAAAATTTGAGTTGAAGGGTCAGCTTCTCAAGGAGCTAAGAGAAAATGCTTTCAGTGGATCGGAACATGAGGATGCTAATGAACATGTTGAAAAGGTCCTCGAGATTGCAGATTTGTTTACTACGGAAGGAGTCACTGACGATCAACTTATGCTAAGAATCTTTCCAATTTCACTTAAAGGAGCTGCTAATAAGTGGCTAAGGAATGAACCTGCTAGTTCAATCACAACATGGGAAGATTTGAAGAGCAAATTCCTGAAAAGATATTGTCCACCTGCTAAAACTGCTAAAAAGATGGAGGCTATCAACAGTTTCAAGCAAGAGCCTGATGAAACTCTTTATCAAGCTTGGGAACGATTTAAAGACTTATTGATGAAATGCCCTCAACATTATCTAAGTCCAATGCAGGAGATAATATTGTTCTATCAAGGATTGGACGTGCCTACTAGACAAATCTTGGATGCTAAGGGAGCTGTGCCTCAAATGAGTGCAGCCAATGCTAGGAAAGCTATCCAAGAAGCTGCTGATCATTCTCAAAAATGGCACGACGGGACCTCTACTAGATCTAAGAGCAGCACTAATTTTGACGGGTTTGCTGCTATTCAAGCTCAATTGGATAAAATTAGTAGAGAGATGAAGAAGCGTGATGAGAAAGTTTATGCTGCCCAAGTTGGATGTGAAAAATGCGAAGGACCTCACTACACTAAAGATTGCCCTAATAAGAATGAAAGTGAGACTTTTGAAGAAGCATACTACACACAATTTGGACAACCATTCCGACCTTCAGGAAGATTTAGGGAAGCTACTCCGGGATACTATCAAAAGAACAACTTTAATCCCACATATCAAGAGAGGAGGCAGACTTTAGATGACACTTTAAAGCAAATTATGGCCGATGCTGCTAAAAGACATGAAGAGAACACTGCTATGATCAAAGAAATCCGAGCTTCAACGGATACTATTACAAGAAATCAAGGAGCTTCGATCAAAGCATTGGAACAACAAATTGGACAAATGAACAAAGTTCTTCAAGAAAGGGGATACGGAAGTTTACCGAGCTCAACTGAAACCAACCCAAGAGATCATGTCAAGGCCATAAGCACCACTGAAGAAGTCACGCCTAACATTCCTTTTCCTAGAAGATCGATGAATGGTAATGATGGTGCAAAGCCCGAATTTTTCTTTAATTCTTCAATCAGTTTAAGAAGGCTACTCAAAGAAAAGACAAAGATTGAAGAGGAGATCAAGGCTACAATGAAAGAAGAGAGCTCTGCAACCGACTTACATGCCTTGCCTCATAAAGAAAAGGACCCAGGAAGTTTTACTTTACCTTATTCAATTAATGATATATCTTTCAATAATGTGTTAGCTGACTTAGGAGCTAGTGTTAGTGTTATGCCCCTTAAGACATTCACTACCCTAGGACTAGGAAAATTAGCACCGACTAAGTTGCTTATTGAATTGGCTGATAAAACGGTAAAACGACCTGAAGGGATTGCTAATAATGTGCTAGTTAAGATTGAGAAGTTTGTTTTCCCTGTAGACTTTGTTATATTAGATATGCCCGAGGATGTTAAGATTCCTTTAATCCTTGGAAGACCTTTCTTGTCTACCGCCCATGCTAAGGTTGATGTGTTTAAAAGGAAAATCTCATTAAGGGTAGGGAATAATAAACTAGTCTATAAGTGCCAAAATCCTGTTTAAAAGCATAATTAAAGGCGTCTATGTGCTAGGATTAAGAGAACGTATGGACCTCGATCTAGAAGCTAGGCTTATGGGAGAAATATTGATTCAAAACAACTCAACTAATCCTAATCATGAGAACCTCGAGGAATTTATTGACCTTAATGTACCTACCGAACTTAGGCGCGATATTGTTAATGATTCTGATGATGAATGGTATGATTGCGTAGTAATTAACAAACGTAGGAGAATAGTTGAGATTACGAATTTGAATAATGATGTGTTTATTGAACTACCACCCCACCTTGCATATTTATGCCTTTATAATAATAAGAATTTCTCGTCTATCATTTTGTCATCTCTGCCCGAAAGGGACAGAACTTTGCTTATACAGATTTTAAAGAAGAATGGCGTGGAAATTAAGGACGAGCAAGGAGTGTTCAATATTACTGGACTGGCAATGAGGGAGCGCGATGCTTCCGACTCTTTCAGTGATCGGTATTAAGGAGTTGAACGTGAGTCTAACTTGAAGACTCTGGAATAAAGACAAGTGCTGACCGGGAGACAACCCGAAAAATTTTTACTATTCTGTTCTGTGTCGAGTTAGTCTGGCCTGCAGAAGATACGGCGCATCTCAATCTTGAGATGCGACGCATCTCCTGCGCTGGTCATATCTTATTTTATTTTCTGCATTTTTATTTTCGACTTTAAAACTTTCTTTTAGTTTATTTTAATGCGGCGCATCCCTGGTTAAGGATGCGACGCATCTTTTATTCTGATTCGTATTTTATTCCAGGCTCGATACGGCGTATCTTCTTCCATAAGATACGGCGTATCGACTGACCTGATGATTTTCATTTTAATTTTTTAAGTTTTATTTTTACTAACTACTAATGTATTATGCAAGTTTGAACCTTCTTAACTCAGGTGTGTTAAAGTCTGAATGGTATTATAGATTCCTGCATTTCCTGTGGATACATCAAATATGAAGATTAAACGTTCTAATCCACGAGAAAGTTGATTTTTGCTCTTATACAAATAATGGAGGATCATACCGAGCAAATCTCAGGGGAGTTTTTCTGTTCTAATTCTTTTATTTACCAGTTTTTAACCTTTGACACAAACAACGAGGACGTTGTTTAACTTAAGTGGGGGGATTGAAGAATTAGAACACTTACTTGTCCTAAACTTTTTCAAAATATGCTTAAAATGTGCTTAATATATCAAAATTTAAAATTTTTAGCATGTTTTTGTTTAAAGTCTAAATTACATAGCTGCACACATAACATTATTTTCAAAAATTGTGAACTTTTCAAAATTCATAAATCTATGAGTGTGCCGGTGACTTGTAAACTATAGAACTTGGCTTGTATACTATTCGAGACCACCATAATAAGTATTATTTATATAATTGGAATGACTTGTCTAAATTGGTAAATTTCTAGGATTACACCCAAATAGCCTTTATATGTTATGTGATATTAACTAACTACACTGGTTAGTTAACCCCCGTATAAACCCTTTTGTTACTCTCACTTTTAGAGTAAGATACCCCTAGAAAAACACTCAGAGCCATTCCTTTCGTTTCTTACACCTTTGTTATAATGTTTCGTTACACCCTTACACCTTAGCCTACCCTGTAGATTAAAATCCGTGGTTGGTTAATTGCTTTAGGCAAAGTGTGTTTCCTTACATTACCTGTGTTCGTGTGCGTAATTCATTATCTTTGGTTGAGTCAGGAAATTGCACAATGCAATTGGTATGAAAGTAAATATTGTATATCTTTGTGTTTATTTTTCGTGTGTTTACTACTTTCGCTATTACAGTTATTTCTGAAAGTATGAAAATTATGGATAAAATTATCCGGAAAGAAAGTGATAGAAAAGTTGTGAAATTTTACACATATATGTTGATGTCAAAAAAAAAAAAAAAAAAAAAATCGAAAAAAAAAATAGAAAAGAAAAAGAAAGAAAAAGTTGGATGTTTATTTTAACCAACTTATGTAAAGTTTTGTATTAAGTGGTCGATATCACCACTATTTGTGGTATATTATATTTATGGATTGAATGGGAGTTGGACGTTATGGGAACGCCAACTAAGGTTATTCTTTGATTGAGATCTTGTTGAGTATAATTCGTGTCTACCTAAAGCGTGTGTTTCAAGTGTTAAAGCGTGAGTTATTCAATGATATGAGTCTTATTCATGGGATGGTTGGGATAGTGATTAACCACACTTAGGATTTTAATTTATCTGTTTTGTTTATTTTTCATTTTACACCAATTTGTATCCCAAATATTATCCATACCCTATATTATTCTTTATCCAAACCTTTGATTTATTGAGATTAGGGATTTGAGCAATCTTAAGTATCGTAGTCGTGGATTCGGCTATGTATTTATGATTTTGTCGCCCTTTTTGATATAATATTATTGGTAAAGATTACTTGGTCCTATCTTTAGCCTATTCGAGTTAAGGATTTGAGCAATTGCAAGTATCGTGTTCGTGGATTCGATCATGTATTTGTGATTTTGTCGCCTTTTCTGGAATTTGAGATCGGTAGAGATTAAGAAGAATGATTAACCCTTAACCAACAAACCCTTTTTACCGCTTTAGACTTGTTATTCCTTGGCTTTAGTGGGGGAGATGCGTATACTTGCCAAGCTTATGATAGAATATTCGTCACGACTGGACAGTTAAACGATTAGATTTGCTTTTATCAAAATATTTTATTTTATTTCTAATTCGTTAAGTGTTTGGTTGTGTGATTATGACAAAATGAATACATGCTTAAATATAAAAATAAATCCTAATATCTTTTAGGATACATTTTCATAAGATTAATTCTAAGGTTTACTTGGGGACAAGTAAAGTTCAAGTGGGGGATATTTGATGAACTCAAATAAGTACATTTTATTACCATCATTTATCCTATTTATTTGACTTATTTTATTATATTATCTGTGAGTGATGAAGCGAAAAGTTTACCGCTTTTAGGGGGTTATTTAAGCCCTAAATCGTATTTATTTGATCAAATATTGCCCTAAATCGTTCCTTTTGTCATTTTAGGTACTTTGGAGAAGAAATCTGGAAAAGGAAGCATTTTGGACGTTTTTGGAGCATAAAAGTGAAGAAAACGACAAAGTCTCAAAATCGGCTAAAAAAGTACCTTTGACGGCGTCAGGAATTTCCCCAGACGGTGTCATGGCTTGGCAAGAAAAAGGTGGATATGAAAATTACTCATGATAAGCCAGAGAATTTTGCATGAAAAATCTGACGGCGTCACCCTTTGAAGTGATCAAGGTCGTCACGGCTTAACTTAAAGAGGGACGGCGTCAAGCCATAATCTGACGGCGTCAAGCCTTGATAAGCCAGAACGGATTTTGGAGGTCTAAAGAGGGACGGCGTCAGGAAGGCCATCCGGGAACCCTAAAAGCGGCGAGGTGACGGCGTCAGGATCTACAATGTGACGCCGTCAGCCCTTAATCTCTATATATAGTTTTGCAATTTTTTGTCATTAGCGTGGAACTTTGTGTGTAACCTTTTGGGAGGAAACCCTAAGACGATTTTAGCAGCTTTTTCAAGGCTTTTTGCCTTGAGATCTTCCATGTTACATTGAAGATAAGTTATCAATTAATCATTCAATATGTCTATGTGTTGTTTGATTCTATCTTGTTCTTGTCTTTTATTTAACATGCTAGGCTAGGTTTTCCTTGTGTTTGCTTAGATCTAATGAAACCTAGCTATTGATTATTGGTTATTAGTGTGTTATGAGTTGTATTGGATGATTGTTTATCGATGTTAGGCTTAAGAAAACTGGCTAACTTCCTATACGGTAACTTGCTTGAACGTCTTAAGAAACATGAACCAATGCGTACTAAGGTTTTTATGGTTGTATTTAATGCATGAGCGAATTCTAGTGATCCCATGTTAGGAGCTTCTTAGCCGGCTCGACATAGGAGTGAAGTAGGAGCTTATAGAGTTGGGGAAGTACGTACGCCACCCCACGATTGGTATTAAGGAATACACCCGTCATCCACGCGATTAATACACACTAATCAACCGGTAAAAGATAGTTAGGGAGTAAGGAAATCTAAGTAAACACATCTCTCTCCACATAAGTTTTACCACCTTTTCATTTTCAGTTATTTTATTTTATTTGCATTCGTAGTTATTTGGGTTAGTTGATTAGCAACTAATTCCGCCCACTCTTTCAAACCCGAGATTTTACTTGCTTTCATAAAATTATAAAAACATAAAAAGAATCTTCTCTCACCCTTAGACCTATTAGAGTAGTTTTTCATACCTAACGAACACTATTCCCTGTGGAGAACGATCAATCCCCCGTACTTACCACTACACTATACTACATCGGTCAGGTACACTGCATGGTGGGGTTGTAAGCCTCTTGAGATCCCTCGAGAGGTAAAACCTGTTGTAAGGTTGCAAAACCACGCATCAAGTTTTTGGCGCCGCTGCCGGGGAATAGTTACTGTTTAGGTTGAATTTTTTATTTTATTAGGTCTACTCACTAGATTCCTTTCTAGTGAGATTTTTATTTTTCTTTTTATTAGATTTCTTTAGTCTATCTTTTTCTTTGTGCCCTTTGTTTGTAAAACCATTTTCATTTGTCACCATGGCGGATGAAATTCCATTTAGATCATTAACAATAGAGGAACAATTACTTTACACGGATAGATTTGCTTCCTGTTGTTCCAATGAATTTTTAAGTGATCTTAGATATATACAAGAGGAGATGGGTGTAAAGTTTGATAGGTTTGATGAATTATGTGCATGTGCGGCTTCTATTAAACAATCATTGTTAGGATCAACTCCTTTTAGTGAAACCCTTTGGAAAAAATTTGAGGAAAGCTTCCTAACCGTGAACCGTAAGTTGAATGAATTGATGGGTTTATATACATCACAACTTGAGGAAACAAATGAGGAGGATTTATCCGACTACAGGTACCATGAGCAAGAAGACCTAGTTTTTAAGAACATGGACCTTGAATTGGACCAAGATTGTGAGATGGTTAGTGTTGAACTACCTAGTTGCATGAGTGGGATAGATTTCACCAAAACATATGACACGCATGAGGAATCCTTTAGGCAATTGGAACATAGTAATCAAGTTGAATATTACTATGAATCGGACTTAGAATTTCAAATGGCTAGAGAAGGATTTGAGATACTTAGGAATGTGTTTGGGTTAGATCCTACCAAAACACATGATGAACATATAGGTGATTTAGATACTATGGAGAATGAGGTTAGAAATGCAAGACCACTAAGTACCTCACAAGTCCTACCATCATTTGAGGCACACACACCCCCCGTGACTTACCCGGAAGAAGTAGAAGAGACTATAGGAACCCCAATAGAGGTAGAACCCTTGGACCAAACACAACTAGAGGATATAGGTTTGAATACTTGTAGTCATAACCTTTCTTTTAGTTATATGGAAGTTCCTAGTTTTGATGAACCGGAGCCTCAACCAAAACCGTTACCTAATCTTCGATCTTTAGATGTGAATTTAGGAATTGAAAAAGGTCCCGATCCACCCATCAAACCATGTAGTCCGGGTAATGTTAAGATTAAGGTAGTAGACTCTAGGCCATGTGGAGTGGAAGCTAATATAGGAGTGAACCATGACCTTACATACTTACATCACCCATTCATGATTGATCACAAGAAACATTATGGGTTTAAACCGGGTTTATTAGGTCAAGATGGATTCCCAACTAGGAATCTCTCGAAGTTGATAGAAGATGATCCCTTTTTAGGAGAAAACTTTAATTCACCCATTGACCAAAGTGAACTAGGTAAGGTTATGATGAAAGGAGCACACCCCTTTGAGTATATAATTCATCCACCACTCTTTCCTCACGCGGCATACTTCCACCAAGATGGTGTGTATCACTACTATCACCCGCACTTAATCCTAAGTGTAGGAAAAACCTCTCCTTTATCCGTTAAATAAGGGTAGAGTCAGGCTCGTGACTCGAACAAAAACAAGCGCTTCTTGGGAGGCAACCCAAGCTTTATTTGCTTTGTGTGTTTATTTATTTGTTTGTTTGATTTTATTTGCTTCCGTATGTATGTTTAATTTTTATTATTATTGATTCATGTTCAAAACTAAATTGTGAAAATGCTTTATCTTGTTTTTAACTTCGTCTTAACTACATATAAAGATATTTTGCAAAAGATAAGTGTAAGGGAAATCCAAATCGGTTTATTAGAACAAATGAACATGAATCATAACAATAATAAATTAACATACATATTAGTTATTGTTTGAGTCAAATGCTTGTATCGAGTCATAATGATATTTTGCAGGAATTCCAGGAAGTAAGGTATAGGTTTTTCCAGAAATTTTCTGGAAACTTAACATGAGAATTCTGTCAGATCATTTCTGACGACGTCAGGCTTTACAACCTGACGGCGTCAGGTATTAATTTTCTGAAATTTTTGAAAGTTTTGTTTTCATAAAAAGTTTTTATTAAATCTCTAACTTATAAACTCCAGGAATCTGCAAAATTATCATTCCACAAGCATTATATCCTTATATAGAATTTATCCCGCCGATGTTATGCAGGTTTTCGTGTTTGTTTTCTCAGGTTTAACAGGTTATTTTGGACAAGGAGATGTATGTGGAATCAAGCTTTTGGCGATGCATTAGCCATGGAGCTTCAACATTACTTTGGAAGAAGATCTAACCGTGTTACCACATTATCCACCGAGCGAATCAGGGGAGTATTTGATTTCATTCTTTTACCTTATTACTTTTACATCTTGTTATTTGAACATTGGGGACAATGTTCATCTTAAGTGTAAGGGGGGGGGGGGTAAAAGTACGATTAGAGAATGCTATTACGCTTGATTTTTGTTTGTTTAATAGTAGATGTGTAATAAAACTGAGATAAATACCTGTTAGGGCAATTTTAGTGCCAAATTTAAAATTTTTTACAACATTTAGGAGTGAAACTTTGATCTTAATGAGCGTCTCACGGATAGGAGTTATATGACTAGCACAAAAACCGTACCACTAAAAAATTTTCCACCCCTAAATATGTGAGGTTCGCCCTAGAATTGGTAGGAAAAGCATTTATGCTATGATGTGTGTACCGGTAGCACTTAGATTCTAGAACTTGCGTTAGGACCATTCTGAGGCCACAAGTGAGACTACATTCGTGTAGTTAGATTTACTACATGATAAGAGGCATTAGGATTAACCCATTGTTTTACACCTGTGTTTTTGTTATAATTACTTTGGCTACATTGGTCAAGTAATTCTCCCACACCCTTTGCGTTGTACTCATTTTTAGTACACGATACCCCTAGTACACCCCTCAGAGCCTATCTTTTCGTTTCTAACTTTAAGCATTTTACTTAAAGGAAGAATTTGTTACACCCCACTTAAATGTACACCCAAATCGCCTTAGTCTACCTTGTATGCACTCATTTTTAGTGCATTATTGTGACAACATTTGTTTAAACCCCAAGTTAATTATCTAATTGATTACATGGTTGCTAAGTCGAGTCATATCCTTGTACATATTGTTTTGGGACGATTGGGACTCATGGGCAAAGTACTAGTGTAATGGAGTAATGGGGAAGAACATCATTTATTACCCCCATATGTGCTAAATATTTTAAAAGTACTCCAAGTTTTTCGATTATCTTAATTCGAGTCATTAGAATAGTTATTTGTAAAGTTATGTAAAAGTTCAAGTGTAAGGGGATGCAATGCCCCTATGATGTATTATTTTGGATGGTAGGGCAAGAGTGTATGAAAAGAAAAAAAATAATAATAAAAATAAAAAAAAAATTAAAAAAAAAAAATCAAGAAAAATACAAAAAAAAATGAGAAAAAGAAAAATAGAAAAAAAAACATACAGACTACCATCCCGTTTCATTTTATGTTTTTGTTATTTTGTTTTTAGCTTAAGATTGAGTCGAGTCTTGGCTTAGCAACATTGTATAGTACATGTAATTAATCAAGATCTTTAACTCGCCACCAGTAAAATATCCTTTATCCGACAAAACCGTGTTTATCATATCCCTACACCTAACGTTATAACCCGTTTAAAAGCCCTATTTGATAGTTTATCTTTGGTGCTTACGCCTAGTGGAGGAGGTTTTCGATCCTTTCCCAAGCCTATGGTAATCTATTTGCTATGACAGGTAGTGAGAGATATTATCCGTTTTCATTTATGAGATTTATTTTGATGACACTTGAGAGATGTGAGTATCTAAACACTACTTGTGAGGTGCTAGTTTGTAATCTCCGTGCTTATTAAGATTAAAGTGGAACGACTATTTATTGTAATTACTTTTATATTAGTGTTAAATGACCCCTAACTTGTATTTTGATTAGAATAAAAGCGCATTTGCTTGAGGACAAGCAAATCTCAAGTGTAAGGGTATTTGATGAAGCGAAAAGTGTACCGCTTTTAGGGGGTCATTTAAGCCCTAAATCGTATTTATTTGATCAAATATTGCCCTAAATCGTTCCTTTTGTCATTTTAGGTACTTTTGAGAAGAAATCTAGAAAAGGAAGCATTTTGGACGTTTTTGGAGCATAAAAGTGAAGAAAATGACAAAGTCTCAAAATCGGCTAAAAAGTAACTTTGACGGCGTCAGGAATTTCCCCAGACGGCGTCATGGCTTGGCAAGAAAAAGGTGGATATGAAAATTACTCATGATAAGCCAGAGAATTTTGCATGAAAAATCTGACGGCGTCACCCTTTGAAGTGATCAAGGTCGTCACGGCTTAACTTAAAGAGGGACGGCGTCAAGCCATAATCTGACGGCGTCAAGCCTTGATAAGCCAGAATGGATTTTGGAGGTCTAAAGAGGGATGGCGTCAGGAAGGCCATCCGGGAACCCTAAAAGCGGCGAGGTGACGGCGTCAGGATCTACAATGTGATGCCGTCAGCCCTTAATCTCTATATATAGTTTTGCAATTTTTTGTCATTAGCGTGGAACTTTGTGTGTAACCTTTTGGGAGGAAACCCTAAGACGATTTTAGCAGCTTTTTCAAGGCTTTTTGCCTTGAGATCTTCCATGTTACATTGAAGATAAGTTATCAATTAATCATTCAATATGTCTATGTGTTGTTTGATTCTATCTTGTTCTTGTCTTTTGTTTAACATGCTAGGCTAGGTTTTCCTTGTGTTTGCTTAGATCTAATGAAACCTAGCTATTGATTATTGGTTATTAGTGTGTTATGAGTTGTATTGGATGATTGCTTATCGATGTCAAGCTTAAGAAAACTGGCTAACTTCCTATACGGTAACTTGCTTGAACGTCTTAAGAAACATGAACCAATGCGTACTAAGGTTTTTATGGTTGTATTTAATGCATGAGCGAATTCTAGTGATCCCATGTTAGGAGCTTCTTAGTCGGCTCGACATAGGAGTGAAGTAGGAGCTTATAGAGTTGGGGAAGTACGTACGCCACCCCACGATTGGTATTAAGGAATACACCCATCATCCACGCGATTAATACACACTAATCAACCGGTAAAAGATAGTTAGGGAGTAAGGAAATCTAAGTAAACACATCTCTCTCCACATAAGTTTTACCACCTTTTCATTTTCAGTTATTTTATTTTATTTGCATTCGTAGTTATTTAGGTTAGTTGATTAGCAACTAATTCCGCCCACTCTTTCAAACCCGAGATTTTACTTACTTTCATAAAATTATAAAAACATAAAAAGAATCTTCTCTCACCCTTAGACCTATTAGAGTAGTTTTTCATACCTAACGAACACTATTCCCTGTGGAGAACGATCAATCCCCCGTACTTACCACTACACTATACTACATCGGTCAGGTACACTGCCTGGTGGGGTTGTAAGCCTCTTGAGATCCCTCGAGAGGTAAAACCTGTTGTAAGGTTGCAAAACCACGCATCAGTGAGAATTGATACGTTAATGTTTACTTTTGTAATTCTCAGGTAAAAACAAGTACTATGTGAAACTTGGCGATTTTGGACTAATTATGGAGCAAAACAAGCAAGAAGTTAAGAGTCTATTGAAATGTACAAGATCAAGATCATTCTGCTCCAGATACGCCGCATCCTACTTCTTACATACGGCGCATCACTATCAAGATTTCACAAGTTATAATCCAAGACGGCAAAGGACATGCGCCGCATAGAGAAATGAAGTTATGCCGCATCTTCTGGCGGTGTACGAATATTCCTGAATATATTAATCTTGGACCCCACGCGAAGTTAAGTCAATGCGCCGCATCTACTTATTCAATGCGCCGCATCTAACCCTCAGACAGAAACTATAAATACCCCAAAGTCAGACGAATTTTAGGTGCAATATACGGAGTACGAGACTTAGCGAAAGACAGAAACCCTAGGACGAATTCAGACGAAGTAGCAGCACAAGACACACCTTGAACGAAGATACAAGAGCGGTAAGAAGGTCCTGCATGTATTCAATTCATTAAGTAGTTTTGTTTTATTGTATTAGTACACTTTAATTCATCAGGATTGATGGGCCGATTCCATGTGACTACGGAAAACCATGGGCACCCCTTAAAATTGCTTTCCCATTAATTAAAGTTTATATGTTGATGTCTTTTGTGACTTTTATTAGTGCATTGATAACCTCTGTGTCTAGCTGAGCATTGCTTGGGTCGCCGTGCCCCTTCCTCGCCTATTTATTTTAGCGTGTCTTTAATAAAAAGGATAGTCATAAGTGATCATTAAGGGTTTACTCGCCGATAAGATTAGAGCCAACGAGAAAGGTTTACATCTCGGTGCGTCGCATCGAACTATACACTTCATATAAAACTAGCAATAAAACAAGTGACAAGCTACTTAACTATCAGGACAGGTCTTCTTATTGTCTCAAGTATTTATCTGTGTACGTGTGTGCTAATCGCTGATTCGTGCCTATTAGTTTAGTTTATTATTTAATCATAACCAATCCGTGCTAGTCTCTCAGGCTGAACCCCCCTTTGCGTTAGATTAGATTGTATAGCTAACTTAAGATATTAAAATACTGATTAGAATAACTAGATAATACGTTCCACTCTTAGTGATCGACACTCTACTTACCATTATATTCATACTGACCGGGTACACTGCTCGTTAAAGTGTGTGTTATTGATAAGTCGGCTAAATATAAATTTAAAACTTGAATACTGCTAAAACCACAACGACATACCGTGGATATAAAAATTAGAGCACACAAACATGCACATCAGGCTTCTACACTCTTCTTGTGATCACTCTTAGCCGGCGCAGTCCTGTCTTTCCTTGCATTGCCTCTAGGCTCTGACCCGCTAGCTTGGGTGTCACTTTTCACTCCTGTAGAAGTAATGATGGGAACATTAGTTTGTTTCACTGTCACAAGCTTTCCTGATTTTGATGTGCTGGGTTCTGATGTTCTTGATGATAGTTCAAAGGTTACATGCTTGTTCTTAATTGTGGATGATGATGCAACTAATCTATCTCTTTGGTGGTAAGACTTAGGGCCCGTGCCAATGGCATATTCTAACAATTCCTGAATCCTTTTTGTGAGGACGCAGGCATACACAACTGCCTTATCAAGTGGCTTTTCTATTCTGTCCTCTTCTACAACCTCACGAAGTGTGTCAAGGCCGTCCCTAAGGTGATAGAGATATATTTGATGGGCAGGTCTATTGTTTCTAAGGGGAAATGGAATAGGCCCAACATCAACATCATACTTTTTAATAGCAGGAACCTTTGGTGCACCACAATCACAAGTGATACTTGGCATTTTTCCTTTCACCTTCGTCTTAAGATTCTCAATTTCATTTAACAAAGAAGTTATCTTTTCGTTATGACTGTTTCGTGTAACTTTAATCGAGTCATATAACTCTTTGTAATGTTGTTTAATCTTAGAATTCTCAGCTCGAAAACACTCATTTTCATAGTGTAACTTATTGATGGTGTCTTGATAGTGAAAATTCTGAGAATCTGAAGACGAAGGTTTATTGGTGCCATACACATCACACTTGTTTGATTTTAATTGGGCAATTTGAGCCCTCAATTGTCGAATCGTGTTCGTGTGAGCTTGAATTTTCTCATCCCGTTTGTTTAATTCAAAATACGTATCAAATTCAGGAGCATCCGAAGATGTCTTGAAATTCGATAGTTTGCATCTTTCTTCTAAGTGTTGATATTTTAATTGTAAATTAAGATAGTCAACCTCTAGTTTTGAAAAACGTTTGACCATGTTATCATGGTCATCATTTTGAATTTTTTCTTGTAATTTCAAATTCTCCCCCTCAAGCTCAACAACACGATTCTGGGTAACATTCAAAGCCATAGAATACTCATGAAATTGACAAGCAGATAATGCAGAATCAGTAGTAGTATAAAATACATCTTGTGCAATACATCTAGCAATCAAATTCTCATTGGAGATGAGAATGTTCTTTCTTTCAATCTCACGAGTCTTAAGTTCTATCACATTTTGAGTTACCTCATTTTCCATATCTTTAAACACTGTTTTCATTTCATTTACTTCTGTTTTAAGGGTATTTTGCATCCCTTCAAAATGTTCTTTGAGTAGTTTAAAGAATGGCATGACCTCAGTCAAGTAACACCTTTTCGTTTGTTCAAAACACCTTTCTCCCTCAGTTATTCCTGTTGGTGTAATTCTCTTCTTACATGTTTTATCAAAATCAGCAAATAGTTGACAAAGTACATATATGCTAATTAAGGTTTTACATTCAGTGGGAAGAGTCAAAGGAACCAAATGTCTAGGTGTATTGGGAGGATACACCGTCGCAGCAGCAATTTTCCTAAGGTATGGGGTTTTGGCTTCAAGCTCATCAGCTTTTCTCTTTTCAGTATCATACTTCCAAAATATTTGTTCAGGCGTTAACTTCTTTTGAGGTGCAAACACAGTCAATCGATTCTCCTTATTATAATCATGGGGTTTGACTATTATTCGATTGGCTATGCGGATGGGATCCTTCATTTTCTCATTCACTCTTTCTCTTTTCCACACATCTATTTCATCATTCTCTTCTAAAGATGAAACATCAGGTGGGGCATGACCAGGCATAATCATCACGTGGGCATCATATAAGGCAGGTTGGGCTAGTTTAGCATTCCTAAGGAGAGCTAATTTAGGTTCACCTACATTACTTTCACTATGCTTATCACACAGCTTTTTGTGCTTCTGAATCATTTGGGCAGTCTGTCTGGTTTGGTCTTGTGTGTACAACTTATCCTCAAGCTTATTCTTTAAGGTTTTTAATCTGGAGAAATTATTTAAGAGTTGTGTTTCTTTTTCTTTGAATTCTTGCTTTAGAGTATTTAAGTATTTGTGTGCCTCCAGTTTTTGTTTAATAGACTGATCTAGCTGATTTTTCAAAGAATTCAACTCTTGTTTTAATGTTTCTTCCCTTACATTACGCTCGGTTATAAGTGAACGCATTTGACATTCCATTTTCTGCTCACGTTCTGTGAGTTTGAATTTAGCACGCTGTTCATAAAGGGCCACCTGATCCTTATATATGTTTAATCTAGTGGTCAAGGTGTCATCAGGGACAAACACAGTGTTTTCATGCCACTCACCAGCATCATCTACAGAGCAATCATTATCTATGGCACATGCATTATTTTCATCACATGCAATCATTTCAACAGAAGATGCACCACCTTGTACATCAGACACGTTGTTGTGATTCACATATTGTTCATATGGAATAATATTACTATTTCCCATGTCAACATTATCTGAATCAACCACATCTGTCTATTGTACTTTGTTGGGAATCTTTTGTTCATCAACCACGTTATATGTGTCATAAAGTTTTAGTACCTCAGAAATCACAGATGCATTGGAGGGACTGGCTTGATGAGGTGATGAGATCATGGAAGATAGATTGGCCATGAAGATTGTCTGAGCAGTCGGTTCATCATCCACATCAGAGTCAAACGCATCACAATCATCAGCCTTGAAGATGTTGAGATCATTAAGCGCAAGGTCCTGAACAGGCTGCTCATCCACATCGGCATCAAAAGTATTTCCCCCATCGCCAGCAAGAAATAACAATTCTTCATCGTCCAATACAGCCCCATTTTCTTGAGCCTGCATCAATAACATCTTGTCCTTGAAATAGTCTGAGTTCTGAGGATGTTTTGGTTGATTGCAGTTTCTGGCAATGTGGCCGATTCCCCCACAGTTGTAACATTTTGGCTGCTTCCACTGCCCTTGATTTGCATTCCCTTCTCTCATCTGCACATTACCTCTACCCAAGTTCCTTTGATTCAAGTTTTGTCTCCCTTGAACGTTCTGAACCACAATTCTACCATCCTCCACTGTTGCCTAAGTGTGTGGGTTAGATGAGGTTCTGAGTTGATTGTTAGTTTGAGGGAGTGTAGCTCTGAATTGTTGAACGAGCAAGGAAACTTGATTGGAGAGCTCATCAATCATCTGATCAGTGCGAGAATATCCAGAGTCTAGTTGAGAGCTCATAGTAGTTTGTGGGTGCATGGATGATTGAGCAAACAATGACTGATTCTTTGGTAGGATGGGATTCAGATAAGATTGATCAAGTTGTGGTTGATTGTATTGCTGAACATTTGCAACAAAGGCCAGTGAGTCATTTGGTGCAGCTGGATTGAGCTTTTCTCTCAACTGACGATCATATGCAGCATGTTTCTCATGTTGTTGCAGATAAGCATACAGCTGTTCATAGTTTGTATCCCTCAATCCCTTGTTGAGTTTAACTGCAGTCACAAATCTGTCCCATTTAGGGGTCATATTGTTCACGAACTTGGAGTTAAGTTGGATGTTTGGCATTGTCATTTTGATCATTCTCATGTCGTTCACCAACTTGTGGAATCTTACATAGTAGTCTGTGACATTCTCACCCGGGTTCATTTTGAAATGTTCAAACTCATCATACAATTGTGACTCACGATCTTCCTTTGTGAGTTCTGACCCTGCCAATAGCATCTTTACATTGTCCCACACTGCTTTTGCTTCAGTATTAAAGTTGATGAGCTTGTAAACATCTTTTGGCAGACCTTGAATAACAATGTTCGAGGCTCTAATATCAGCATCATGCCTCTTCTTTTCCTCCTCAGTCAGATCATTGTATGTTCGAGGCCGGTCGATTCCCAAAGTTACAGTTCCGTCATCACCAGTGGTAACAACGTCACGAGTAGTGCCCATCTGGAATGGTCCTTCATCAATTGATTTGAGAATATTGAACCCTTTTCTTACCCAAGCAGTAGAGACGAATTCTTTGGGCCCATGACTCGTAGTCAGTCCTATCTAGCATAGGAGGACGAGTATCGGACCCAGCAGCTTGTATGTCATCAGATGCAGTGCTTGTCATGATTAAGACGGGATTTTACAACTCTTGTGATTTAAACCGAGAAATCGATTCTTTCGCGGGATTTTCTAAAATCAACAAGAGAAACCGTAATCCAAGAGTGAATTGCAAAATTGATTTTCAAAATTCGAGTTACAAAAGTCAAATCTTAATTTGATCAAATCGCAACAAGTCAAGTTACAAATTGTCAAATCGCAACAAGTCAAATCGCAATCAACCAAATCACAATAAGTCAAATCGCAAGTGTCAACTCGCAACGTCAAATCGCAACTGGTCAAATCGCAATCAGTCAAATCACAATAAATCAAATCGCAACTTGTCAAATCACAAATAATCAAATCACAATTTGTCAATCGTAAGTCAAATCGCAATGACTCAAGTCACAAGTCACAGCCTTTAATCGCAACAGAGTGAGCTCAAATCGCAATAAGCAAATAGCAACCAGAAAACCCAAGTCGCAACTGTCAAATTGCAACCGGAACAACTCAAATCGCTAGAGTCAAATCGCAACTCATAACCGGACAAACTGTCACTATCTCGTCAAGTCGCAACCCACAATATGCCAAAACTGTCGCTTTCTAGTGATTTGACTTCTTTTTCCCTTTTGAGTAATAAGTCAAATCGCAGACTCCAAGATATACCAAATCGCAACTACCAATTTCCCAACTGATCAAATCGCAGCGAAGAACTTCTGGGCGCAACTCAAATCGCAGCCAAGAACACTTTTGCAAACACCAAACGATTTGACCAAATACTCCACAAATCGACAGAAACAACCAACCCAGCAACTAAACAACGCTTATGTAACGATCTTGAACAAGAAAGTACAAGATTTTCACAGATTTAACCACAAACAGAATCGTACAAGTGATTTTCCCAAGAAAACTATTCGAACCAAGAAACCTAAACACAATCTATGAAATCCGTGAACATGAACTCATATGAACCTAACCATGGCTCTTGATACCAATTGTAAGATGTTCACTAACTATAACACACGTATAGATTGAGATTAGGCCGAATAGTGAAGAGATTTCTAGAGAGAGAAAGAAGGTTGGGAGCCTTTGTAGAGAGAGAAAGTGAGATGTTAGATTAATGTAATGAAAGGTCCAACCCTCTCCCTAGGTGGAGAGGGGTATTTATACTATTACATATTATGCCCCGAGTGGGCTGTGGAGTGAGCTGACAGAGAGTAAAGACCCGACCCACTCCATAAGTTCTATATTAACTAAACTACTAATAATAATACTAATATTCCTACGAGCTATTAAGTGCTAATGAGTACTCGGGGTGACCGAGTCTTCAGATGAATATTTATATTCCTAACAATATTTAATGTGTGTCTTATGACAATATTATCAATCACACTTAAGCAATTAACTGTGATTGAATATTCTTTCTAGGCACATTAAATGTATAAAGATTATGATTGTCATTCTTAGTTTCATTAATATGAAATTGAAAATGGAATATCAAAACTCTTTCTTGAGTAATTACTTGTGCGAGGACGATAAGTAATCAAAATGAGTATTTGAATTCAAATAATCTTTGGAAGTATAAAAAGTGTCATAATTCATGAATGGATTAATACATACATCTAGGAGATATACTTATGTTTAATTATTAAATCCAAGTTTTGATTTATAATTAAAATAAGATAATTCCTTAGTATTACTGAAAGCTAGTGGGAGTGTTATGTTTATTTTCTTATTTCATATATGTTGTATAACATATAGGAAGTAACATTCCATATACGTTAAATGTTAAGCTTTAGTTTGGAATGGAACTTCACTTGAAGATTTAGGAAATAAACATACAACCTTGGAATATATGTTTATTGTTATAAACATAAGCGGTAAAATAATTGATTCTAATAGAACATGATATACTATTAGAAAGTCTAAATGGAAACATATCTTTGAAAAGATATAACATGAATGAAATCTAAGTTTGACACAAGGATTTTTCATGAACATCATGTTATTTGTTGTATCATGCTTGGATGAAAGATGATTTGACAACATTAATATCTAATTGAAAGTTATTAGATAACTAAGTGTAATGAATATGGTTGGATATAGAATTACATCCTCGGCTTGGAATTGCTCCTAAATTCTAAGTATGAACCATATGGCAAATTGTTGCGTAATTGTTATAGCCGACAAATCTTGAAAGATTAAAAGGCATCAAACATTACACAATGGATATTAAAGTTTACGGAATTTTAAAGAGCATATTGTTGTTTGCATACAATGATGCTAATGAAATTGAAATGACACTCAATACTAGTCATGCTAGGATTTCATTATTGTTAATAGCCATGTGTACTAGTTATGCTTAACAAAGAGCATAGTTGCATTATACATTAAATAATCAGAATACTTTAAACTATAAAAGGTTTGATAGTTTAATTGTCATAAATTGGTGGTTGAGGATGTAACGCATTTTATGAAATATTATGTGGCTATATCAAGATAGTTGAATGCACACATACAAGAACTTCACTAATTGAATTCTTGAAATAAGTATTCTCAAAATTACAATAGATCAAAATTAGTTGATTTATATCTTGTCAACAAGTATGATTGACATGACTTGAGGCATAATTCATTAACTAGAATTATCATGCATTGATTTATTTAGTATTTGGATAAGGAGTGTTAAGCAATTATTATTTACAATGAATTAAAGTACTTGGTACTTTTGTTTTCATTAATAATATATTGTATCCTATATTTGCATGTTTAAATCCATGAATAACTTATGTTATTCTAAATTATCCGTTGTCAATTAATGATATGGGAATATCATTAAATTAAGACAAATCTGAGTATTGGTAGAATATACTTGAAAGTATATTGATGCGTTGACATGCCAAATTCACATGATATTCAATGAATTGAATATAGGACTTATCCCAACTTCATGAGTTTACTTTATGGATCTTATCATTACGTAGATCATAAATATAGTTATCCTCAGACTTGAGATACCAGATAACAGTCATGGATGTAGTGCATTTCTGTAAAGCAATTTACCGCTATACGTTACTGGTAGCTATAAGGATTGTTTTCAGGATTGTTGCAAAGTTCATGGGTTATGCTCGTAGTCAAGAAATAATTTGTTCCTTCAAATTTGTTTTGAAGTTTAATACTGTTGGGCCCCTTGTAGGGTTGACAAGATGTTTGCATGGCCATGCCCAAGATCTATCTAGAATACGTTCAGACGATTTGGTAATCTTGCTCAATCAGAAACGACGAGAAACAGAATAGTTAATTAAAGAATGACTAAGATCCATATCTTTATTAACGTGGTATTAGTAACAAAAGGATAAGTATGATGATGAATCATCGAAATGGTTTTTCCAGGAGACCATCCTCGAGTTGTACTAGGGGCATTGGCGTGTTGCTAGACGCTAACCAATGTCATTACACTATTAATAGATGTCCAAGTGGGAGCTGCTAGTTTTAATAGACAAATATTAATGTATGTATGTCTAGAATCGAACTCGGGACCATGGGATTGCACACATTACGTATGAGGAATTAATGTATAATAATTAATAGATAAACCGTTATGTATTTAATTATTAAAACACAAAAATAACGACTAACGGACGTTAAGTAGTTAACGGGAATTGACTAACGACCGTTAGGGAATAAGAGAAGGACTATAGATGAAATTAGAGGAACAAGAAGCTTCCGAAATCCCTAGGGATTGCATGGCCGGTCGTGTATGGGCTTGGGAAACCCATTCCATAGCCAACTTGTTCTCCAAGATTTGCACTCTATAAATACAAGGCTAGGGGTTATTCATTCTTTACTTCTTGTGCACTTGCTATAACTCTAAAACCCTTTTCTTCTTCTCTTTGCTTTTGGTCGATCAATATAAACCCTAAAAGGGTCGATCCACTTTGTTTTTATAAACAAAATTGTTTAGTTTATTTTGTGTTTACAAGATCTAGCAATCTCATTAATTCGGTTATAATACGTGTGTACGAGATTGTGGTATTAACTCATTATAGTTAATAATCTTGGATTGAGATACAAAATGGTAAGGGGTATCTCGTTAATCTATTCTTGAAAAAGATTTGAAGAAGATTGAAGTTTGATTCTTGTTGTGCTAGAATCAAAAGGTACGTTCTCTTTATGTTTCGGTTAATTCTTTATATGTTAAAATAGATCATACGCTTCCGCATATGTAATATGATTACTTGATTAATATATATGAACTAGTCATGATTATTAAATTCTAACAACTGGTGCCAAAAAGCACCCGGGGTCAGGGTGTCCCTACCAATCTACACCTTTTGTGAAACAACCAACATATATATTTAACAACTTCAATAAATGTAATCATTAAAACACACATCAACACTATATCATCCTGGGATTTTGAATTGGACTTTTTGAAGGTGTGGAACCCACACAATTCTCGATGAAAGTTTACCATCTGGGGCCCACAGAACCTTTGGTGAGGACATGTCCTCGCCAAAGCCGAAACCCAATTAAACCAATTGATTAGTTTATTATTTATTTAATTAATTAATTATATTAATTAATTAATTTTAAATTAAATTAACTAATTAGCAGCCCAGATTGATTGAGCCCCCAAAAATATTTACCTCTTAATTAAATCAAAATCATTTAAATCACTTAAACCTTAGCCTCTTAATTAAATTTATGCTTTAGTCAAGAGTTTGGTCAACACTTTTGGCGAGGACACGTCCTCGCCAAAGGGTTTGCGGGAAAAATTAGATTGAAATAATTAACCAAAATGAAATCGGGTCTAATGTGGCAAAAATGAAATCGGGTCAACCTTTTGGCGATGGCATGTCCTCACCAAAGGTTTTAATTGAAAATTTCCTCCACTTTCTTCCCTGTTAAAGTCTGAAAATGAGTTTTTTGTCGTTTAGCGATTTTTGGCGAAGACATGGATGTCCTTGCCAAATCCCCGTCGCTCGTCCTCCTTATTGTTGTAGTGCAATGCAAAAATACAATAACCACATTGTACAAATTAAATAAGATATTAGAATAGATTTTTAAATACTCTCATCAAATACACTAAATAAATTTTTTAGTATTCTTATCAAACACACTAAAACATTCATGATGTAATTTTGTTTAACGGCACTAACTATCTCACAATATATTTTTTTCGGAACCCACAACCATTTGGTTGAGGAGCTTCTTACATAACAAGGGGTACTATTAGGACACAAGCCCTTTGCTTCATGAAATAAAAATTAATATAACCTATCAAAAAAATTGAATGACATGTCTATGTTTTTTATTATCCACTTTTAACATAATATAGTTTGTCATTCTTTGAAGTTATTGGAACCTAAAATTCTCGTCTTTTATAAAGTTATTGTCACGAAAAACGAATTATTAGAAAAACATATGGTACCCGCCGCCGCAACGCGCGGTACCATGATAGTGTTTCATAAAATGTCATCACTCATCCTTACCATCTTTTTATAAAATTATCACTTGTCGTCGTAACTGAAAAAGTGGTAACCCAATCACTGAAAGTATTGAGTTTTGAATGAGATTAGAAAAGAACACGTGAAGCAGATCTTGCATAATGATCATGCATGATAATTCAGTCATATATGTACAACTGCTGATAAATCAGGATGATATTCAAAACCGAAATCGATATTTGAGAAAGTTCTGTTAAAGTAGGATAAATAATATTTGTTTTTGGAGTGATCAGCTGGGAGGTTAGATATACGATGGCGACAAGAAATAGAACATTTATGTTTAAGAGTTATAGAGAGGCATTGAAGACCGTTAGGCTTCCCTCTTATACCTCAGATGCCGGTGGTGGTGGTCCGGTGATCGAAATGACTAATAAGAAAACTCGATCATATGCTCCTCTTAGTACCATTGACCCTGGAACCTCCTCCTCGTATGTCCCTTATTTTTCATTCTGTTAGTTTATCAAATACTATAAAATTGTGTGTTATGTGTTTGTGTGCTTGCCCATGATCGAGATATATTTATACCTTTCTAGTTACTTGGATCCTCACTTTCCTTGTATAATGGTTGCATTGAAATAGTTTCTCGTAATCTTGCATAATCACATATATAATTGTATCATCATGATCAAACTACTTACTGAAAGAGCTACATAAAATGGACATGATCAAGATAATATTTGACAGTCGTCATTTTTTAGAGGTCCAAAAAGTGAAGAAATGTACTCCGTATATGCTTTATGATATACCAAAGATATATTATTACTCTGAAAATCGTTAATGTGGAAATTTTTGGTACATCAAGCCGCGATCTGATAGCTATAAATCTAAATATATATAGAAATATCAAGAGGATATTGTCCCAGTAATCATTGTTTGCCCAACCCATAATCAAGAATCATAGTAACTATAAGAATCAAAGGATTGAACCCAACGAAGTATATTCTATTTATTAAATGAGGGTTGGTTTTTACAGACACATACAAGACACTTATATACTACATGAAACGACACCAACAGTTATTTCATGAATCATTGTGTCGCTTGACTCTAACTGACATAACTAATTAACTACTAACTGTCAAATCTAAGTGCTATAATAACTATTGTTTTGGGTTAACTGTTTTGACCCAATTCGACCCATTGCAGTCTAATTTGACCCATAACTAATATGAACTAAGTACTTTGACATCTAATGACATTACAAGGTCAACAAAGGAAAGCTATTGCTCCTTTTTTTATACTATATTTAATGTATTTTCCATATATATCCAATTTTCAGCCCAATGAATATTTTATCATTTTACATTTTATTTGATGATATAAAATAAATGACTACAGAACGAATACGCTTATTTTGCAAATGATTCATATCATCAAGTGTACCCATTCCAAATTTGATTCGAATCAAACGATCCGCGGCTGCCAATATATCTCGCGGTAACAAAAATGTATTGTTCTTATTAGTACTTTAAATATTATTCTTATCGGCTTCTTTATGAGGAAGCTTTGGTTTCGCAGTATTTGCATCCTAATATTTACATGTACATGGACCATCCCAACTTCCTGCCCAGTTTCCCTGTCGGTTAGGAGGTGAAAATACACAAGTGATGTCCTAGGTTAGAGGCTGGGCATCACCTGCCTTAATCCTTGACTTCTTTATATATGAAAGTAGGATGCACTAGAGGCCTTAAGAGGCATGGTGGGGATATATGGAACAACTGCATAAAAAATGTGGCCAACAATTTATGCAGTTGTGTTATCATGGCCATCTCAAATGATATGATATGCGTACAAGGAAGAGAAAGACAAGGCTAATGCATGGTTAACTGTTTAAATCTTTGAAGTGTTAAACAAATAAGTTATTATGCCTTTAAGTCTCGTTAAAGGTCTTAATTCGTAAGATTCTACATTATGTTGTTCCTATGTGATCTGCTCTAGCTCATTCTAAATTTCATATATGTGAGGTTATACATGCTTAATAGGTTTGCAAAAAGTTCTTTTCCTTTTTTTTTTCCTCTAACAAAACTACAAGTTGTTGTATTTGATAGGAAGGGCTACTATACACAGACTTCCACTATCCTTCATACACATAAATTTTAATTCACTGGTCTTAAATCGTTGTATATTAAGTTGTTAACCGTTATCTATAGAAGCAAAAACTTATGTACATTTAAGAAACCGCAAGTCAGCTTTACTCTTGCCAACAGCCCATTTTTCCTCCTTGTCCTCTGACTCTCTTTTGACATGATTTCACCCTTAAAGGCTTGTTGAATTTTCAAATAGAGCTGGTTCATCGTCATACATAATTTGAGATTATAGTCCACCTCAACCAACATTAGAGGTGACCAAATGACTCATCATTCTACTCATATCCTAGTTTAGGTTTCTGTTTTTGCTTGAGGTTAACACACCATCAGTAAGGTTCACTGATCTGTACTTAAACCTTATGCAGAGTGAATCCATAAACTTCTATAAACAGGTACAAAATGATAATTATATTAGAAATCCATACAATAATCACGAACTCACAATGTGGAACGTTAGCAAAGGGCGTTGTTGAAGTAAAACCTCGCAAGTAGGTCCCACTTCTGTATATCGTCCTTCGGAGTAATTCCTTCGGACTTTGCTCGCTCCTACACACAAGAGGAACACGCGTTAGACTCGCCCCGGGTTTTATCCCAAGGCCAACCTCCGGCGTGAGAGTAAGTGTAGGGTGATTATGTTTTGAACAGTAATATGAAAGTAACAGTAGTGAGTGTAAAATTGAATGAATATTACAAATGAGGTGTGGGTATTTATACTACCCACACCTACTGTACCTGTTTACCTCGGGACTCGTGAGTTGACCTATGTCTGACCTAGCAGGTAGGTGTCAGACCACGTGGTGAACACAATCCCGTGAAATCTGGGAAAGTGGTAGTTGATGGGACTGCTCCATGCGTAAGGCGGCGGTTCTGTCAGAAGTATGTCCGGAGGCCAGAGACAGACCGAACGAGATGAGACGTCCGGACACGAAAGCATGGTCCGGACAAAGTATGACGTCCGGACACATACACCAACATGTCCCCCCAGTATTGTAGTATCGGCTTTTGGTCGATGGTGCAATACTTAAATAATATCTTTATGCCTTTTGGTACAACTTCGGTCCGGGATGTGTCGTCCGGGAACCTACACCAACTTGCCCCCCCCCCCCAGTATTGTAGTATCTGTTGAAGACCGATGGTGCAATACTTAAATAACATTTTTACGGCTTTCGGCATACGTCGTTCGGACTAGTGTCGCATTTGCTTTATCAGGTCATGAGTGTCGGTTCGGGTAAGAGTGTTAGAGCCTGTTAAACATTCGTGGGCTGGTTGGGTTCCAGGCCCATGGGTCGAATATATTAATATTTTTACTGTATGCCAGACAGTTGTGTGCCACGTGTAGCTTTTACCCTAGAGATCCGACGTCCCAGAGTTTGCCACGTCAACAAATGACAGACTGATGCGACATTTCGCTTCTTTCTAGGTCTCCCCTATATATATACCGCTTTACCTTTCCTCATTTTTCACTTTTTACTGTGTGTATTTTTCTTAACTTCGGAGGCTTACACTTTTTACTATCGGAAGAATCTGTGAGGTGCGTTTCATTCTTTGTACTTAGCTTTGTTATATATTCCTCGGCATCCTTTTAGCCATAGCCGTTGAGATGAGCACATCAGAGAACCGTTCGTTAGCTAGTAGGCCCGGGCCTTCCTCCGATAGGATAGTCCCTAAATTCGATATGCACATACATACTTCAAAGATGACGCAGGGAGACTTAGATAGGGTGGTAGGGGAGTTCGGGATCCCTGTGGATTTACGACCTACACTCCCACCGGATGATATGACTATGGACAATTTACCGGACTGTGGAAAACTAGAAGGGGGGGTTGAATAGTTCTACGTCTTTTAATTTTATTTTTGAAAACTTTGTTTCCTTTTAAAAACTTAGATTCAAGTTTATGTGAAAAGCGATACTTAAACAAAATTATTAACTATATGTGTATCCTTTTAGATTTGTTATAAAGTTTTGTTTTTATGAATGGAATTTTAGATTGATCTTTATGTGAAATCAACTTCTAAATAATACTAACAATTATATATGCCTATATGTATGAAAGTAATGACGATATAAATAAAGAAGTAAGTAAGAGATGGAAAGATCTAACCGAGACACGAGGGATTTATAGTGGTTCGGCTACAAGGACACCTTCCTTGCCCTACTCCACTCCCCGAGCACCTAGCTCGAGAGTTTTCTTCACTACTTCAACAAGCTCCCTTATGGCGGAGAAAACCTTACACAACTTTTGCTTACACCGGTTTAACGACACAAAGCTAAATGTCGAGTTCTAATAGTAGCTAGAACCAATCTCACGACTTTAATCACAACTTCTTCACAACTTACTCACAACTTCTTTACGACGGCTTCACGACTTCTTCACGACGGCTTCACGACTTCTTCACGACGGCTTCACAACTTCTTCACAACTACTCACAAATACTACACACCACAACTACTTCACAACTACAATCTAATTTACAACTATACACTACTTCTTCACTTCCTAGTACTTCTCCTTCGCGTCTCTACTTCTTCACACCTTTGCTAAGCTTCTTACACACCTTGTATTTCTTCACTCCTTAGCTACTTCTATTCTTCTCTTTGCACTTGGATGATTGAAGCTTGAATCACTTGGAAACAAAAGCTTAAGATTATATGATCAAAGGATTTAGGAAGATATAAGGAGAGAATTAGAACAGAAAGTTTGGGGTGCAAGAGGTGAGGAAAAAGTCCAGAGATGAACCAGTATTTATAGGCAAATCTGAGGGGCTAGAGGAGCGGGGCGGTCCCCTTAAAATTAAGGGGGCCGCCTAGTAAAATTAAGGGGGCCGCCCAACTGGAACGTTGCTCAGATTTGTCTTTTTGTGGGGAAGGTTTTTCTGGAACATTTTTACCATTTTTGGTTGAAAATTTGAATTCATAAATTTATAAAGGATTAAACATTTTTATTTAATACCAAAAATGATTTTCTAAAAGATATAAAATGTCTTGGTCATTTTATAAAAAATCTAGTGATTAAGAAAATGTTTCTTTGATCATACAATGCATTAGGCATTTGTTTATTCATACCTTAAGTGATTAAGTTGTAGAAATGAATATTTCCAACTAAATACTTGTTTACTTAATAAGTTTATGTTTAATGAGTTTACATTTTGTGATCATCAAAACATAGAGATATGAATAAGTATTGATAATGTTTTTAGGCATTATTTATATCAACACGGACCATAAGATAGGTATTTACGTTCAGCAGGTAAGAACCGGGGGTGTAAGGATTCCTTTTTAGACCTTTCTGTTAGCGGTAATACAATATTTCTGGGTACACATTTCTCAGATTGTGCCGATAGGTTTAAATAGAGTAACTATGTTTGAGATTCGGTGCTATAGTTTGGATGTGCAACCGACCGTTCCACTATTCCGAGTATTTTATAGACTCTGTAAACAAGGTCATTGGTTTTCATTTGAGAATTGAACGGGACAAAGGGCTAGGAAATGTTTTGCGGAGGTGCTTAGTGGGTTGAAGCATTGGAAGGACCATTTTTTTCTGATAGATCGGAGAGCAATTCCGAATGCCATGCCATGGAGGCATAGAGATTCCAAGATCACAGATGAGTTTCCGGAGACTCACTCCGACAGGGATGCTAAACGGGTCGCTGCAAAGGTGATTCCCCTTAGAAAACCCTCCGTCGCCCTTTTATAGATGATGGCTGAATACTTGGAGCTCCCCATTGAGATTGTGACAGAAGTTAGTAAAGGTGGACCATTACCAGAAGGGAGTGAGAGGATTGATAGGACAACTGCACTGTTGGTACAAGGGAGTTCAGTCCCTGAAAAGACTTCACTGCAAAAGGTCGTTGAAAGGCCGGACTCAAGTGTGCTGGCCGTTAGGGAGGGGAAAGAGAGGAAAAAGCAGATGATGGAGCAGGTCGGTACGAAGAGGAATGCTGAGGGATCTTCTATTGTGCAGAAGAGGAGGAAAAAATCGAGGAAACAGCCCGAGGGCAATGTGGAGGAGGATGCCTCGTCCAAGGACGTCTTAGAGATGACTCCTCCTCAGCAAATTTTTGTGCAAGGGGTAGTTCACGTTGAGGAAAGGCCGGGTGGTGGAGAGGAGGACCCAAATCCGGAAGGGGAGAATGCCGAGACCGGGCATAATAATGCGACAATCTTTGAAAGGCAGCCGACCGAGGAGAGTCAGCCACAGAATCAGCAGCCTCCGAATCATGGTAAGAAATGTTCTTCTTGTGGATTGTTCGTTCTCTCCTTTTCTTCATCTCTTATTTTTACAGATCTGTCCGTTCATCCGAAGAATTCCTTACATTCCGTACATCCCTCTCCCGAATCCAAAGGGTACTACTCTACAGGGAGAGGTATATGAATCCTTCTTTATGGTTTCTTTCTTGGCTCTTGCCTTATGCTCATTTGTGGTCGATTTTATTGCAGATGGGGGTTCTTCCGGAAGAGAGCCTTTTGTTCCGGCATGGTCCTTAACCAAGGATGTTCGGTTGAACTCTTATAGGGCGTGCCAAGAGATGTTAACACATCTCGCGACCCCCGCTGTGCAGGCTGTCCTGGAGGAGATGACAACCAGCCGGCTAATTCGCTCGTCCTACGTGCAATCCGCTAACGGGATTGCAACGCAGGCGGAGGTGTTGCGCCGGTTTACTCAGCTGATCACCCAGCACAGGGAGTTGGAGCACGCTCAGAAGGCTGCTGAACAAGGGCGTAGTGCTATGACTGGGAAGTACGATCGTCTGGTAGGAGAGTTTAAAGCTTTGGAGAAGCAAATGGCGAATGAGCGGGAAGCCACCTTGGTCCGGGAGGAAGGGTTGTCCGACCAGCTGGCAGATATGCAGAAAGATAGAGATGATTGGAGGGTGACGGCTGGTAATCAGGCTGAGAGGATCAGGGAGCTGGAGAGGGAGCTGAGGGAGACAAATCAGGCTGTTAAGCAGTTGGAAGAAGAGAAAACAGAGCTGGCGGAAGAGGTCAGTCAATCAGAAGTCATCCGTTATAATACTATGAAAGAGTTGATTCCGGCTGCGTGCCGAAGGCTGTTTGAGAGCCATGAATACAAGAAGAGTATGGGGAGGGTTTATGGTTTGTCTTACTCCGCTGGGTTTTTGGACGTTCTTAAGTATGAGCGGAAAAAATATGATATTGAGAAGTTTTTGCCCAGATTTCGGAAACTCAATATGGAGGCTCCGAACATATGGCAGGCAGAGTACAACAAATTGTTCGAGGCCCAATATCCATACATTCAGAGGCTTGCGGATTCTGCCCGTCTCCCTTTGGGTGATCTCATGAACCTTTTCCCAGACCTTCCTCCTCAAACACCGAAAACCACAGCAGTTCCCCCTTCCCAGCAGACCAGAACTTCTTCCGGCGTGAAGGAGATCCTTGATCAAGCTCCTTGATTTCTTTTCAGGTTTTTTGTTGGATGAATGTACTAGGAACAATGATTGTAACTAAGTATTTGTGTATGGCTATCGGTGGCTGATGTTGCCACTTTTTTGTATCCTCGGAAGGATGAATAGAACAGTAACTTGTTTATATCTGTAAAAAATGTTAACTTGTTTGTGCCTTCCGTTCGTTTAATTCGCAATCCATTTAATCCGTTCACGATTTGTTTAATTCAAAGTCGGAGAGTTTTCACTATCCGCTCACGAGGGAGGGGGTGTTTTCCTTAATCCGTTTAATTCAAAGTCGGAGAGTTTTCACGATCCGCTCACGAGGGAGGGAGTGTTTTCCTCAATCCGTTTAATTCAAAGTCAGAGAGTTTTCATGATCCACTCACGAGGGAGGGAGTGTTTTCCTCAATCCATTTAATTCAAAGTCGGAGAGTTTTCACGATCCGCTCACGAGGGAGGGAGTGTTTTCCTCAATCCGTTTAATTCAAAGTCAGAGAGTTTTCACGATCCACTCACGAGGGAGGGAGTGTTTTCCTCAATCCGTTTAATTCAAAGTCAGAGAGTTTTCACGATCCACTCACGAGGGAGGGAGTGTTTTCCTCAATCCGTTTAATTCAAAGTCGGAGAGTTTTCACGATCCGTTCACGAGGGAGGGAGTGTTTTCCTCAATCCGTTTAATTCAAAGTCGGAGAGTTTTCACAATCCGCTCACGAGGGAGGGAGTGTTTTCCTCAATCCGTTTAATTCAAAGTCAGAGAGTTTTCATGATCCACTCACGAGGGAGGGAGTGTTTTCCTCAATCCGTTTAATTCAAAGTCGGAGAGTTTTCACGATCCACTCACGAGGGAGGGAGTGTTTTCCTCAATCAGTTTAATTCAAAGTCGGAGAGTTTTCACGATCCGCTCACGAGGGAGGGAGTGTTTTCCTCAATCCGTTTAATTGTTATTGTAATGCCATCATAGAGTATAACGTAATTGTATATCGGAAAACTGTTCCCTTTATGTATTAGGAACGATGTAGATGTATAAATGTTAATAAGCTTCGGCGTACCGATTTTACAAGAAACAATTTCGCAGATTCATTGCGTTCCACGTTTGAGGTACCTCTCGGTCTTCCATTGTCCGGAGTTTGTATGAGCCGTTGTCATAGGCCTCGATCACCCGGTATGGACCCTCCCAATTAGGTCCTAATTTTCCTTGGTTTTCGACCCGGCTGGCCTCATTTCTTCGGTACACGAAATCTCCAACTTTGAAAGATACCGGGCGTACCCTTTGGTTGTAATACTGCTCGACCTTGGTTTTATATTTGGCTTCCCGAATAGCTGCCATTTCTCGTCTCTCTTGTAACAAGTCAAGGTTTAATCGTTGTTGTTCTTCGTTGTCTTCTGGATTGTAAAGCATGGTGCGGTGCGTGGGCATTCCAATTTCGGCCGGAATAACCGCTTCACTACCGTACGTCAGACTGAAATGGGTTTCCCCGTTACTTATTTTCAGAGAAGTCCGGAAGGCCCATAGGACGTTCGGTAACTCGTCCACCCATCCGGCTCTTTCTCTCCCTAGCCGGGTTTTAATACCGTGCATGAGACTCTTGTTGGCCCTCTCAACTAAACCGTTGGCTTGGGCATGTGCCACCGCTGTGTTTATCTGCTTAATTTTTAACTTCTCGCACCAACTTTTGAATGGGTCTTTGACGAAATTCGTCCCGTTTTCCGTGACTATAATTCCCGGAAGTCCGAACCTACAAATGATATTCTCCCACACAAATTTCTTTACATCTTTGCCGGTGGTTTTGGCGAGGGGTTTCGCCTCTATCCACTTTGTGAAGTAATCGACGGCCACAATAACAAACTTTACTTTTCCCGGAGCCTCCGGAAGGGGGCCTAGTACATCCATTCCCCATTGGTAAAAGGGCCATGGTGCCATGATGGACGTCATAATAGTTTTTGGTAGCTTCGGAACCGGAGCGTGAATTTGACAGGAGTCACATTTGTCAATTTCCTCCCTGGCGTCCCTGTGCATAGTCGGCTAATAATAACTTTGCCTCATTAATTTGGCCACCACCGACCTTGGACCGGGGTGTATTCCACATGCCCCCTCGTGTACCTCCCGTATGACGTAGTTTACCTGGAGAGGACCAACGCACCTTAACATCGGACTAAGGTATGATTTTTTGAATAACACATCTCCTTCCATCACATACTGAGGTATTTTCATCCGTAGTGCCCTCGCTTCGTTGGGGTCTTCCGGCCATATACCTTCTTTTAGGCAACGGATGATTGGTGTCATCCAGTTGTCCTCTTCTTCCTCTACAATCGCCCCCACCTGTTTTTCTTCGGTCGACGGCTTTTCCAACACTTCGACAAGAATCTCTTTGGTTAGATGGTTAAAGGCTACTAAGGCTAACTTGCTTAAAATGTCCGCCTTTTGATTTTGTGCCCTTGGTATGTTATGAATTTTGAACTGTTTGAAATTACCGATGTACTCTTTCGCCTTCGCCAAGTATTGTATCATGCTTTCCTTAGTTGCTACGAAATCCCCGTTAATCTGACTTGCTACCAACTTAGAGTCCACCCGGACCTCTAGGGATTCCACCATCATCTTTTTGGCGAGCCGCAGGCCGGCGAGAAGCGCCTCATATTCTGCCTCGTTGTTAGTACTTTTGAAGTCCAGACGGAGGGCGTAAGTGTGCTCGTTCTGACAGGGTCCGATCAACACAAGACCCGCTCCGGAACCCTTACTGTTTGATGCACCATCTGTGTATAGTATCCAATCCCCTGGATTGGAGATGTCGTGGACTTCTTTTCCTTGGTTTTTCAGATGTGACTCTTCCGCTCCGACGGGAATTTCCGATATGAAATTCGCAAGGACTTGCCCCTTAATCGCGTTTCTTGGTACATAGGTGATGTTGTAGGCTCCTAATTCTACGGCAAACTTGGCTAACCTTCCGGAAGCCTCCGGCTTATTCAGAATTTGCTTTATCGGTTGGTCCGTTATAACTCGAATGGGATGGGCCTCGAAATACCTTCTTAACCTTCTTGACATGTGCAGTAGCGACAACGTCAGCTTTTCAACCGGAGAGTAATTCCTTTCGGCTTCTTGTAAGGTTCGGCTTACATAGTGAACAGGTAACTGTTTCCCCTCCCTCTCGGTTAACAGGACTGCACTGATTGCATCTTTTACCGCCGCTAGGTACACATATAGGACTTCTTTTGTCTTGGGTGTTGATAAGGACGGGAGATCTAGAATGAGTTTCTTGAGTAATTGGAACGCCTCTTCGGCTTCACTGGTCCACTTGTATTCATCCTTGTTTTCCTTGGTAATATTTTTCAGAGTTTCGAAGAACGGAAGGGACCTTTCGGCCGACTTTGCTAAAAACCTGTTCAGAGCTGCCAACTTGCCACTTAGGCTTTGCATTTCCCTTAAAGTTATCGGAGATTTCATTTGTGCAATCACCTTCGTTTTACTCGGGTTTGCCCGAATGCCCTCGGAGGTCACCATGTAACCTAAAAACTTCCCTTCTTCTACGCCGAAGGAACATTTCTTCGGATTTAACTTCATGTTGATCTTTCGCAAGTTATAGAAGGTTTCGGCAATGTCTGCCAACATTTCTTTTTCCCCTTTACTTTTGATTACCATGTCGTCGACGTAGGCTTCTAAATTCCTTCCGATTTGACTTTTGAACGCCGAATCAACGAGACGCTGGTACGTAGCTCCAGCGTTCTTTAGTCCGAATGGCATTTTGATGTAGCAGTAGGTCCCCTGCTCCGTGTAGAACGCTGTCTTTTCCTCGTCTTCTTCAGCCATTTGGACTTGATGATAACCTTTGTATGCGTCTAGAAAACATTTATACTTGAATCCTATGACCGATTCGATCTTCCAATCGATTTCTGGAAGCGGATAGTAATCCTTCGGACACGAGGAGTTCAAGTTTTTGAAGTCAATACACATTCGCCAACTTCCGTCACTCTTTTTTACCAGCACCGGGTTTGAGATCCAGGTGGGATAACGGACCGGCCTGACAATTCCTGCTTTCAACCATTCGTCTACCTCCTTTAGTACTACCTGATTCTTTTCCGCAGATAAGTTACGCTTCTTCTGAGCAATTGGGGTGTCGGAAACGTTGACATTTAGATGGTGCTTGATCAGGCGACGTGGAACTCCGGTCATATCCGAAGGTTGCCATGCGAATACGTCCATATTCTTCCTCAACAGCTCGACCAGGTGTCTTCGGCACTCCCTCGAAAATCCTATCCCTATCGTGACCGGCTGTTCCGGATACGCGGGGTTTACTAAGACTGCCTCCGACCTATCCGTGTCTGGATTGATGATTTCTGCCTCTTGGGGAACATCCACCATCTGCTTTTCCTCTAGTCTTCTGCACTCCAGCACCATGGCCGATCGTGCAATTAATGTTGCTACTCCTTTTGGTGTGGGGAACTTGATCATAGAATGAATTGTCGATGGGATCGCTCTTAGCTCCTTAAGCCCAGTTCGGCCTAATATCACGTTATAGGGCGATGGAGACTGTACTACACAAAATTTCATAGTCGTTTTTCGGAACATACCGTGGTCACCGAAGCATACGTCTAGTTCGATCTTGCCCAATGGTCTACTTGTTTCCCCTGAGAACCCTACCAGAGAGGTGCTCGTCTCCTTGAGCCTTGCCCTTATGTCTGAGCTGAGATTACTGAAGCAATGTTCGTACATCACGTTCACGGAGGATCCCTCATCGACATATATCCTTCGGCCCAAGTATCCTTCTATGTCACCTTCAATTATGAGTGGTTCCTCTGACAGATCACCTGTCGTAACGGGGGAAAAACTATCGGAACACTCATCCACTCCTCGTCATGTCCCCCGTATCTTCTCTTTCGATTCTCCGGCTGGCGTCTTATCATACTGATCATCTCTGCTTTTCCGGTGTGTCTGCTATTGGTTTTGTTATTTCCCTCTTCGGGACGTAGGGTGTGAAAAGAAGACCCGGCCATGTCAATGCTTTGGTAGATTGAATAGCGGGTCCCACGGATGGCGCCAATTCGTTGAAGTAAAACCTCGCAGGTAGGTCCCACTTCTGTATATCGTCCTTCGGAGTGATTCCTTCGGACTTTGCTCGCTCCTACACACAAGAGGAACACGCGTTAGACTCGCCCCGAGTTTTATCCCAAAGGCCAACCTCCGGCGTGAGAGTAAGTGTCGGGTGATTATGTTTTGAACAGTGATATGAGAGTAACAGTAGTGAGTGTAAAATTGAATGAATATTACAAATGAGGTGTGGGTATTTATACTACCCACACCTACTGTACTTGTTTATCTCGGGACTCGTGAGTTGACCTATGTCTGAGGTCAGACCACGTGGTGAACACAATCCCGTGAAATCTGGGAAAGTGACAGTTGATGGGACTGCTCCATGCATAAGGCGGCGGTTCTGTCAGAAGTATGTCCGGAGGCCAGAGACAGTCCAAACGAGATGAGACGTCCGGACACGAAAGCATGGTCCGGACGAAGTATGACGTCCGGACACCAACAGGCGTCTCAGTGTTCACTTTAGCTGACACCAAGTTTGATTCTTACCATGCATACATGTGGTCGACCCTTCCTGATTAAGGAAAAAGCATATGCTGGAAACTAATTAGGTAGAGAAGAATAACAGCAAACATCCAAGCTCCAAAAGTTTGACTCTCAACTTTCAATAAAAGTGCTTCACTCATGCTCCCAATATATGCATTCAGTGAAGCTATGTTCTACTTTTTGCAGTGTGGGGACACCAACAGTAGGTCTTCCTCCAGCTTGGGTTGATGTATCCGAAGAAATAGCAGCAAACATCCAGCGTGCACGCTCTAAAATCTCAGAGCTGTCAAAAGCTCATGTATACTGGATGGTATAGTGCATTCCAAGGCTTTGATGCCCTCATTTGGGGATGGTAAAGAAGATCAGCACAGGATCGAGACTCTTACCTATGAAGTAACCGATCTTCTAAAAAAGTCAGAAAAGGTTAAGAAAATTATCTGCTGGTGGACCTCTTGAGGATTCAACTATCAGAAAAAACGTACAGGTAAAACCTTTTGACAAACCTAGCAGACGTAACTTCTGATAAATTTTTAGTTTACTCTTTATCGCTCTATATTGGTGATATAAGCTGTCATCTGAAACCATATGTGGATTATGCTTTTATGTCAGAGGTCTTTAGCCACTGATCTTCAAAGTCTTTCAGTGGAACTCCGAAGGAAGCAATCACATTATCTGAAGTGCCTTCAGCAGCAGCAGAAAGAGGTATGTCCTGATTATTAATCTGATGTCTATTACTCATTGCTTTTACGGTCAAGTCAACTCTCCGTTCAGAATACTTATTAAACAATCATTTTTTATTTAATGACATTTGCGGTTAAACAATCTTATTTAAACTTAAATACAACATTTCCGTAAAGTATTACCTATACCCCAGGTTACATAATATATTTACATTTTCTTGTAGAGTTCAGACGGGGTAGATTTAGAGATGAACTATAGTGGAAAGCATTCTAAAAGCGAGGATGATGGTTTTGATGGCTTGGTATGCTGAATAATATCTTTTTTTATCAGTAATCCATTGGCCGGCTATTTAAGTTGTACTCTATTGTAGTGTGATATTTCTCAATTGATGGATATATTTCACAATCAGTTACCTCTAAATTGGCTTTCTTAAGTTTTTACTTTTTATCTAGGGTTTTAGCGAACATCAAATGGCCAAGCTGAAGAAAAGTGAGGCTTTCAGTATGGAAAGAGAAAGAGAGATTCAACAGGTTGGTGCAAAACAGTAAATGTTCTCAACTTTTTTGTTCCTTAATTTTTATTTTTCGGCCTGCATATTAATCTAATTTACTGTCAGGTGGGAATCAGTGAATGAGTTGGCACAAATCATGAAAGATCTATCGGTCCTTGTGATCGACCAGGTCAGAAGTCATTAACCTCTAGATTGTTCACAATTCTTCCATAATATCCATCAACTGACTTTATTGACACAAGCAGGGAACTATTATAGATAGAATAGACTACAATATTCAAAATGTTGCAGCCACCGTGGATGAAGGCCTTAAACAGCTACAAAAGGTTGCATTTGTCTCTATAATCTTTTTCCACCTTTCGCCGAATTTGAACCTAAACATATGAAAACGGGCTGAACGGGCTCAATTCATGTTGACTATTAACCTAAACATTTGAAAACGGGCTGAACGGGTCGAAAATAGCATATAGTGGATTCAGACAGCTTTCATATATAAAGAACAGATTTTATGTAAATTATATAGTTTTTATGATCATATAACATTAATTATGTATAATTATAAAATGTGTACCTACTAGTACCTGTTTTGACCTGCTGATACATACACCCCACGGTTTTAATATATATAAAGCTTATATTTACACCTTTCATTGGTATTAAATTTGCAGGCAGAGCTAAATCAGAAACAAGGGGGAATGGTAATGTGCGCTACAGTACTTGTGATCCTGTGCTTCGTGATGTTGGTTCTCTTAATCATCAAGGAGATTCTCTTCTGATCCTTCTCCTGTTTAACATCATCAACATGCCAGTTGCTTAAAAGATTGTGGGCTGGCATCATCCGAGATCATACTTATCCCTTGATTCTTTTTCCATCAGATGGTGCGGGGGAGCTATTAAATAGTTTATACTCGTCATCAGTTGAGTTACTTTCACAAGCATGTATAGAGAATTGGAAACCTATAATTTGAACATGCTTACTATTCTTTCGGCTGCAAAAGTCTTTGAATTTTCAGGTAGACATTTTCTTGCCCTCGTTGATAACTTTATTCCTGATATAGACTATAAATTCTTGGTTCAAACGAGGCTACGAACTAGCTGAGGCATCCTCATGCTTGAAAAGGTTTGATTCAATGGGGTTGAGCCAAGCTTGAACTCGATTTCATAGCTCAACAATTCATCGTGACGTAGAGTAGACATATGGGAATAATGTGAAAGTTCAGCATACTCAACTTTTTGACAAGACCATACTTGACAAACAAAACTCGAGTAGCTTGGAAATATCTAAGCTTTACTCAGTATTACACCTTTGCTGTAATAATTTCCTTTGACACATAGCTTTGTACAATACCGTATTACTGTTGTGTGCTTTTCATGACATCACATGACATCACATTTATGTATGAGATAATCAACAGACTCATCTCTAACGATATAATTTAACTTGTATATTTAGACAATAATTTGAGTCCTATCAGTCAGAGACAAGATGATGAGAAGTTAAATGGTCTACTTCCCATAAACACTAACCAATAAATTTAGAAGACAAATTACTTTTGCTACAACCAGACAAGTTATACAAGTTTAAATGTCCATGCAACCCTAACCAATGGACTTACCTCTTTGATACAATCTACTGAGTTTGTTCAAAGCACCAACGCTAGAGCATCATGTAAACAAACACTTCTTGAAAATGCAGTTATACACCATGTCACGATTTTCTAGAAGCACTTTAATGTTGGAAAATTTAGTGCACTTGAGGGATTAATTCACACCTGGTAATGGGCTTGGAGGTACGGAGTGTACACCCATCAGGTCACTGTTTACCCTGACTCAATTTAAGTGGTTTGTGGTTCTGCTGCTAGTGTAAATGATAATACTGCTGATGCAGATCATTCTGCTGCTAGTATTATTCATTCTACTGCTGATCAGAACATTCTGCTGCTAGTGCTAACATTCTGCTGCTAATGCAGAGTTAATACTGCTAGTGTTAAGACTAACAGTTTCTACTGCTAGTGTTGAGACTACCAATACTAAGTTAGTACTGCTGAGCATTGTTAATGCTGGTAAGCTTAAAGTTAATACTGGTAAGCATTATTAATGCTGGTAAGCTGATAACCACTGATTCCTACTATTATGGAAACTATTATGGTATAATTAATGGGCCGTTAATTATACATAATTCCATGGGCTAGGGTTTGAGTAAACTCTATTATAAATAGAGATCGTATCATAACTGCATGGATATACATAACACAAACCCTAAACACTTGAATACGATTTGGTTCTTGATTTGTGCCTAAAACAAGAACATCACTTGGTCTTATCCCATAGAGATATTCGTGTAACCCAGGCATAGGGTCGAATAGTTTCTATTGGAAAGTGATTACACGATTTCAAGTGAATATCCGGTACCTTGATTCATTGATTATCTTAACCCTGTTCTGGGAACAACAGTAACGAAACCAACAATCAATAGAAACTATTTCGTGATAATCAATGGCTGCTGCTATGAGGCATATGGCTGCTAACTTTTCCAAACTGGAAAAGTTTGAAGGTGTCGATTTCAGAAGATGGCAAAAGAAGATGCACTTCTTGTTGTCAAGCATGCATGTGGTCTATGTTTTGACTACACCTATTCCTGAGGATCATGGGGATGATGCTACTATGGAACAGATGCGGAACAGAAGCAAATGGGAGAATGATGACTATGTTTGCAGAGGATTAATTCTCAATGGTATGTCTGATTCTCTATTTGATCTTTATCAGAATGTTGAATCTTCTCAAGAACTGTGGGATTCCTTGGAAGCCAAATATATGGCTGAGGATGCATCAAGTAAGAAGTTCCTTGTAAGTAATTTTAACAATTACAAAATGGTCGATTCTAGACCTGTCATGGAACAATACAATGAACTTCTTAGTATACTTGGTCGGTTCACACAACACAAGATGAACATGGATGAGGCTATTTCAGTCTCTTGTATCATCGATAAATTACCTCCTTCTTGGAAAGATTTCAAGCATATGCTAAAGCATAAGAAGGAGGAATTAACTCTTGTTGAGTTGGGCAGTCATTTGCGCATTGAGGAATCACTCAAAGCACATGAAAGTGACAAGCCAAAGAGCAGCAATGCTGCTGGTCCATCAGTTGTCAATTTGGTGGAGCATAACAACTCCTCCAGGAACAATGACAACAAGGGCAAACGTAAGCATCAGGATAACACCAAGACTGATCCAAACAAGTAAAACTGGACACTTCAGGAAGGATTGTAAAGGTGTTAAGATTGGCAATAAAACCAATGGATCAGGCACAAGTGGATCTGGGAATGGTAATACCAATTCCCTAAAAGGTCAGAATATATTTAATAAGTCTTTTGAGATTTATTATGTTACATATATCTCTGATGTGTACTTTGTGCAGGATGATGATGTTGCGTGGTGGGTTGACTCTGGAGCAACAACTCATGTGTGTAAAGATAGAAGCTGGTTCAAGACCTACGAGTCAATGAATGATGGTTCTATTCTTCATATGGGAAATGAGTCAACAGCCCTGGTGCATGGAAGAGGATGTGTTGATTTGAAGTTTAGTTCTGGAAAGATTGTTTCTTTGTTTAATGTTTTACATGTTCCTGATATTAGGAAGAACTTGGTTTCTAGTAGTATTTTGAATAATTGTGGTTACAAACAAGTGATTGAATCTGATAAATTTGTGTTATCTAAACATGGTGTGTTTATTGGTTTTGGTTATTTATGTAATCAAATGTTTAGACTTAATATTGTTCATGATATGGTTGATTCTGCTTTTATGTCGACATCTAAGTTATATGATTCAACTCTTTGGCATGCTAGACTTGGCCATGTACACTTTAAAAGGATGCAAGATATGTCTAAGGATGGGTTAATCCCAGCATTTGACATGGACACTGAAAAGTGTAAAACTTGTATGATGAACAAGATAACTAAGAAACCTTTTCAAAGTGTAAAACGTGAAACTAATGTGTTGGAACTGATTCATAGTGACTTATGTGATTTACATGCTACTCCCTCTTTGGGGAATAAGAAATACTTTGTGACTTTTATTGATGATGCTTCTAGGTATTGTTATGTTTATTTATTGCATACTAAGGATGAAGCATTAGATAAATTTAAAGTATTTAAAACTGAAGTTGAACTGCACAAGAGTCCCTGATCAAGAGATTAAGGACTGATAGGGGAGGTGAGTACATGGATACTCTGTATTTTCAGTCTGTTGGTATAATCCATGAAACGACTGCCCCCTATACTCCTCAGCAAAATGGTATTTCTGAAAGGAAAAACCGAGTGCTTAAGGAGATGGTTAATTCCATGTTGTCCTATTCTGGGCTGAGTCAAGGGTTCTGGGGTGAAGCTATGTTAACAGCTTGCTATTTACTAAATAGGGTTCCCAACAAAAGGAACAAGACAACCCCTTATGAACTCTGGACTAAAAAGAAACCCAACCTGAATTATCTCAGGGTTTGGGGTTGTAGGGCTGTTGTGAAACTCCCTGATCCAAAGCTAAAAACTTTGGGTAAAAGAGGCATTGAATGCATCTTTGTTGGATATGCTGAGCATTCCAAGGCATATAGGTTCTATGTTATTGAACCTAATGAATCTGTTTCAATTAATTCAATAATTGAATCAAGGGATGCAATCTTTGATGAGAATAGATTCTCATCAGTCCCTAGACCAAGTCAAAGGATTCCTAATGGAACTGATGATGTTGGTGTATCTTAGATCTCTGATGAGGTCCCTGATGAGGTTGTGGAACAACAACCTGAACCTGAGCTCAGAAGGAGCAATAGGGTTAGGACTCCAAAATCATTTGGACTTGATTTTCAATTATACTTGATTGAAGGAACAAGGAATGAGGTCTCTGACCAACACTCCTATTGCTTTAATGTTGAGGATGATCCCAAAACATTTGATGAAGCAATGAAGTCCCAGGATGTTGCTTTCTGGAAAGAGGCAATAAATGATGAGATGGACTCCATCATGGGCAACAACACTTGGGTGTTGGCTGATCTACCACCTGGTTGCAGACCTTTGGGTTGCAAATGGATTTTCAAAAGGAAAATGAAGGTAGATGGAACTGTTGAAAAGTTCAAGGCTAGACTAGTCATTCAAGGCTTTAAGCAAAAGTCAGGGATAGACTATTTTGATACTTATGCCCCTGTGGCTCGTATCAGTACCATAAGATTGCTGATTGCCTTGGCTTCTATTCACAATCTGATTATACATCAAATGGATGTGAAGACATCATTCTTGAATGGTGAATTGGATGAGGAGGTTTATATGAACCAACCTCAAGGCTTCATCATGCCTGGCAATGAAAACAAGGTGTGCAAACTGATTAAGTCTTTATATGGACTGAAGCAGGCACCTAAGCAATGGCATCAAAAATTTGATGAAGTGGTTTTGTCTAGTAGTTATTCACTTAACCAGTCTGACAAATGTGTATATAGCAAATTTGATGAATCTGGTAGAGGAGTCATCGTTTGTCTATATGTTGATGACATGTTGATCTTTGGCACTGACCAAAATCAAGTTGACCTAACAAAAGAATTTTTGTCATCAAGGTTCTCCATGAAGGATATTGGGAAGGCTGATGTTATCCTTGGTATAAGGATTAAACATGAAAGTAACAAAATTTCTATCTCTCAGTCTCATTACATTGAAAAGGTGTTAAGGAAATTTAATTACTTTGATTGTACTCCAGTGAGTACTCCTATGGATACAAGTGAGAAGCTCTTGCCTAATACTGGTAAGGCAGTATCTCAACTTGAGTATTCTAGGGTGATTGGTTGCTTAATGTATGCCATGACTTGTACAAGGCCTGATATTGCATTTGCTGTGGGAAAATTGAGCAGGTATACTAGTAATCCTAGTGCTCATCATTGGCAAGCAATTCAGAGGGTACTGAAGTATTTGAAGAGAACTATGGATTATAGTCTCTCATATACTGGTTATCCTTCAGTATTAGAATGATACACTGATGCAAGTTGGATCAGTAACACTGAAGACAATTCGTCTACTAGTGGCTGGGTATTCTTACTTGGTGGAGGTGCAATTTCTTGGGCATCCAAAAAGCAAACTTGCATCACCAGTTCAACCATGGAATCTGAATTTGTGGCCCTAGCTGCTGCTGGTAAAGAAGCTGAATGGTTGAAAAACTTGTTTCTTGAGATTCCATTGTGGCCTAAACCTATAGCATCTATTTCTATCCGTTGTGATAGTGCTGCTACATTGGCAAAGGCTTATAGCCAAATGTACAATGGAAAGTCTAGACACTTAGGTGTCAGGCATAGCATGATTCGTGAGCTTATCATGAATGGGGTGGTATCTATAGAGTTTGTTAGATCTCAACATAACTTAGCTGATCACTTGACGAAGGGTTTGGCTAGAGACTTGGTTTTGAAGTCTGCTAAAGGGATGGGTTTAAGTCCAACTTAGTCACTGAATGCTAAGACACCCAACTCCCTCCTGAGGAAACTTTGGAGCTGAGTTCAATGTGGAAAGCTGATCATTTAGTGTACTGGAGCACATGTTTTATATACATCCCAAGGTTGTGCTCAGAACCTGCTGAAAAGGAGGATGAAGTCTTTACTTCTCAATGGTTAATTTTCTTTGAAAAAGTGCTTAGCAGGAGCATGATTAAAAGATGAACCACCTATGTAAATGTTGAAGTTTTGCCGCTTCAGGAAGCTTTGGACTTTTAGCTTTTACAACATTTATGAATTGGATATGGACACATGGCTTGTATAGTGTCAGGAGTATTTAAGTGTTTGAAAATGTATGTGTATTTTATCTTCAGGTATTCAAATGGGTTGAAGGGTTCAATTCTTAGAACACCCTGATTCTCGAATATTTGAACGTGTAATGTACTAAGATGAGAATTCAATCTTCAAGATATTTTCATTTATGCATATGTTTTGTTTTGTGTTTAATCTACATGCAAAGGAAGTGAACTAAATTTGGGGAGGATTGTTGGAAAATTTAGTGCACTTGAGGGATTAATTCACACCTGGTAATGGGCTTGGAGGTACGGAGTGTACACCCATCAGGTCAATGTTTACCCTGACTCAATTTAAGTGGTTTGTGGTTCTGCTGCTAGTGTAAATGATAATACTACTGATGCAGATCATTCTGCTGCTAGTATTATTCATTCTACTGCTGATCAGAACATTCTGCTGCTAGTGCTAACATTCTGCTGCTAATGCAGAGTTACTACTGCTAGTGTTAAGACTAACAGTTTCTACTGCTAGTGTTGAGACTACCAGTACTAAGTTAGTACTGCTGAGCATTGTTAATGATGGTAAGCTTAAAGTTAATACTGGTAAGCATTATTAATGTTGGTAAGCTGATAACCACTAATTCCTACTATTATGGTATAATTAATGGGCCGTTAATTATACATAATTCCATGGGCTAGGGTTTGAGTAAACTCTATTATAAATAAAGATCGTATCATAACTGCATGTATATACAGAACACAAACCCTAAAAACTTGAATACGTTTTGGTTCTTGATTTGTACCTAAAACAAAAACATCACTTGGTCTTATCCCATAGAGATATTCGTGTAACCCAGGCATAGGGTAGTGATTACACAATTTCAAGTGAATATCCGGTACCTTGATTCATTGATTATCTTAACCCTGTTCTGGGAACAACAATAACGAAACCAACACGATTTTCTAGAAGCACTTTAATAATGAACACATTACACAAATGCATACATTTGAAACACTTTAAAAACGCAAAAAAATCAACCTTCTGGTAGAATACTTTCTTGGTAAAGACTACTACATTTTTTTTATTTTTTATTTTTTTGGGTGCAAATTTATGAGGCCGTTGAATTTACCAAGCACAAAAATTGATATAAGTATGACATACTAAAGCATTAAGATAAGATGTGCAAAAGCGGTATCAATGACAATTATCTTCGTATCCACCAACTAGTAATGTAATAACCAGAATTTTGTGGAACATACACCAACGCAACAACATATTAAAAGTAAAGTCAAAGGAGCTGGAAATTCCCAACAAGTACTACAAGGGTAACTGCAGCAAAAAAGGGGAAATTCTGTAAACCTCAGTTAAGATTACCAGAGGCACTTCCCTAAAGAGAAACAACATTTAGCTTTACAGATCATTTCGTCAAAACTATACATCAAAACTTCACTGCTACTGATTGGTAAAAAACCTGTGATTTGGAAGGGTCATTACTCATTACGCTGTATAACTTTGTATAAATCCAACAACAAAGTGGAAGAAAGTTAAGATTATGTACATACCTTCTATTGATTGAAATTAAAGCCACCAGCAGGAACGGAATTAGCACCTCCAAAACCAAAACCAGGCTGGGCACCCTCGCCAGGTAGCATTGCATCATCCTCTTCCTCCAACCAATATGTCTCAAGAAGCTTAACTGCGCTCTCATATATCTCAGTGTTATCGTGATTTTGTAGCTCCTCAATTTTCTCCAACCCTTCAGCTTCATCAATCATTTGTGCATAAAGATTCACATCTTCTGATCCTCCCAAACCCTTCTCGGCTTCACCGACCTTTAGTATGCTTTCAAGCCCCTCTAGACAAACAGTCACGATTCGCGGGTCTGGACAGATGAGTAGGTCACACAGTGGTTTAACACATCCCTGACTAACAAGATACCTATAATGATTGTATAGAGAAAACACATCAATATCCATAAACAGTATACTAAAAGGGGACATAGGCAAAAAAACCCATCTTACTTGATTTGGTCATGGCTTCCACCAGAAGTAGCATTCGAGATTGCCCATGCAGCCTCTTTCTTAATGTCAAACTCTGAATTTTGAAGCAAATCAACAAGGGGCCCAATGATATTTGCTTCAATCACTGTCTGTAGAATAATCACCAAATGATATTACCAGTCAGTAATGTACACAATTATATCTAGTCAGTTAGGATGGAAATAAATTATCGAACCTGAATCTGGTCTTTGTTGCCAGCAGTGATGTTTGAAATAGTCCAACAAGCTTCCTTCTTAATGCTCTTTTTGTGTTTATTTGACAACAGATTCAGAAGACAGGGAAGCACTTGTTGATTGATGATATACTAAAACAGATATAAACACAAATGAAATTTGGTCGAAAATATACTACACTAATGTTTGTAATAAACAAGAATGATATGTCGACAAAAAGTTTACAAAAAAAGGTTAACACAATGATGTGGCAAGATCATTTGTCCAATCAAGTAGATTCTTTCTTTTTCATAATTGTTTTGATTGGACAAGTGATCTTGCCACATCATTGTGTGAAACCTTTTTTGAAAATTTGAAAATTTTTTGTGAACATAGCATTGCTCAATAAACAAACTTCTAAAATAAGAAACCTGATATGAAGAGCATGATCATAAAATGAGATTTCGTCAACAATACGATGTTTTATTTTATACTATCAATACTTGGTCAAACAATAAAGTGAAAAACAAAGCTGAAGTTGAAAAACCTAAAGCATAGATTCAACAAGTCCCATTTTGCTAAAAAAATTAACAGTTGCCTTTTTTAACACTAGACACTATTGATTGTAATGATTTAGCCGAAAAGATTCCCTCTTTTTCATATTTTAGATACATTTGGATATCTGATTGCTAGTCAGAAATCAAAACAATTCTATACCATGCATATATTATATAAGGAAGACGGTGTGATATGACAATATTGGATAAAAACGTCCCATAATGTGCCAAACTACAAAAACATATGCACACTGGTTAACTTCTTCCATATAGATTTGCTTTTGTAAGTTTTAATATGCAAAAAATCTTACAAGACCCTCTTGGCATGCAATTAAGGCTGACATGTGTGGAAATAATAAGATATCTAAGTATGTGCAAACACTGGCTGAATTGTGCAAAAAAAAAAATTAACCTAAACCCAAACCATATAAAACTCCTGCAAAAGCTGTAGTAAATGAAGAGAATTAACAAATATGAGTAAGTAGAGTCTAAGGTGTACCTGAGTTTGCATATCATCTCCAGTAACAATGTTCCCAACCGTACGTAGAGCGGGGATAAGCACTGATGTTGAATAATGACTGAAACACCAAGAAGATCAGATCCAATTGACAGCATGTTAGGAACTATACAGGGTTGATGTTATACTTAGAAAACAATATCGATTACCATACTTACTTCAGTAACTCAACCAGCCTGGGGCATACATTTGCGTCAATAACAGCTTGAATTTTATCATTGGTACCATCTGAAAGGTATGACAGAGCCCAACAAGCATCCGTCAAAACTTCTTCATCATTTGAATGAATAAGTTGGTGAAGAGCTGGAAGCGCAGGTCTTGTCTGTCAAAAGCATATGATAATTATCGTTAATAGCTAAAAATATTTATGGACACATCTATGAAGTATAATATGTAACTGGCTCTTGAAAAGATGCAACAATGTAAGAAGCAGTTATCACAAACCAACCTGATCAAAAGATGGTTGTGGTTTGCCTCTGCAAAAATTTGACAGTGTCCACGTAGCATTTCGCAACATTGATAGCTTCGCATGCTCATTTAACTGAGCCAGCAAAGGAATCAATGCACCTTGTCCAAGTACAAGGTCACGAAATTTAGGGGAATCACCAGCAACATTCCCTAGCGCCCACACAACCTACAAATACAGAAAGATATGTGACATTAAACTCCTCACGGATACCGAAACAGAAAAGAGAGTACATGGAATAAAACAAAAGAAAACATCGTATATAAGAATATACCTGCTCCCTGACTTCATCACTGGGAGATGCAAGAAGTTTCACAAATATCGCCACAGCACCATGATCGATCACCACCCTTGTGTGTTCTGATGTCCCAGAAGCAATATTAGTCAATGCCCAAGCAGCCTCAAACTACAACATTTTGAAATATTTATTAGCAATTTAGCATACAGCATATAAAACTATTGTGTTTATTTATCTTATATTGTTCTGTTTCACCTGTAGTTGCGGAAAATCCTCTCTCATAAGGAACTCCACAAATCGGGGAACAACACCAGATTGAATAACTTCTTCAATGGGAGGGCTACGTTCTGGTTAAAAAAGAGGTAATGGAATTAGCTATGAAAAAAGAAAAGCACGTTGAGATAAAAATTCCCATGGCATTACCTATTGATAATAATTTACGAAAATGGGTAGTAGCCTCAAGCTGCAAACCGTTATCTTGAGACCAAACTCCTGCAACCATTGCAGGAAGATTTTCCAACTGCAATCAGCACAATCATAGTAAAAGTTAAAACTTACAGCAATAGTTCATGAAGTTTGCTGTTAACCTAGAAAGTACAGCCACAATGTTTCTTCACAAGCCAACAAAGGTAATACACTAATATGACAGATCCCCAAAACTCAACATTTATAACTAAATCATTTTCCAAATGAATCACTCAACAATTATATAAAAATGCCCATCCATAACTTCAAGAGATAACCTAGGTAATCATATACAGATATCCAAACATCATTCAAAACAAATGATCAATCTTAAGTCCCTAATCCCTAAAACCAAAATAAACAGAAAACAACAGCAACTTAACACATGACGAATCAAAGTAGCAAACTACTAGGTTCAGCCAAGAAAACTGTTAACAGAACAAACCATGTCTACTTAGATAACTATATGTTCTTCATGATAAATGCAAATGATCAGTGTGTTATTCTTGTGGTTGGATATAAATCATTTAAAGCTTTTGCAACTGTACTACTTTAGTTTCCTAAGAAGCATGAATTGCTATACATTATAGTAATATAGTATATGACCATGGCCATCTAAATTACAGGTTGACGCTTCATTATAAATTGTCCTCTCTATGTTGTTAAACCTTGTAGCAAGTCTAATCTCTTATTGCTACTGTGCTAATTTTAAACAGAAAATCTACATGCATCGGTTCCCAGAGTTCAATCTAAAGTTAACCTCAAGATAAGGGAGTTTTTGTATTAGCTTAATTTTCCAGCTTATGGACTTATTTGAATTTGAAAAAGCGTATAAGCTCATTTGTCCAGCTTATTAGCTTATGAACTTTTCCAAATTTAAATAAGCTAATCAAAACACGTCGTAGATATTGCTATCAGTACAAAATCCCCACAATCATTGCACATACATTATCTAACTGCAACCAGTAACACTTGCATCAAGCATTCATAACTAGTACATAGAAGCATTAAAAACAAAATATACAGCATACATTTTCAATCAATGTCTTGAAAACCAAACCAAACCATTTTTCCCCATCTTTTGGATTTTGATCATTTTATAATCTTATGTTTGTGTTTTGAATTGGTAAGATTTAAAATGTTGATTTCGGATGTTTGGGCATGCTTATATGATGTTTGCCTTAGGCTAGTGTTTCTATTTGGTTGTTGTTGCTGACTATTCGCTGTGATGTTGTCAAAACTGCTCAGCCAATCAGACCTGTTGAACCGGTCCGCCAACTGGTTTACTTGCCGGTTCGGTTTTGAAAACGTTCATTTTAACAGCCAACATTACATACTAAAAACCAAAACTATCCATCTACCTCGCTTATTCCCAAAACACATAACAAAAGTAAGGTAACAATTTATACCTCTCGTGATCACTTTAGTCAATTAACCTACAATTCCCGAAACAAACACGAAACCCTAACTCTAACACAAAGCAACGAAAGCAATTATGTGACACATGCTGCCTCGTCGAATATTATGCAAATCAACAAACTAAACTAATCATTCATATTCCTCACAAATCCTAAAAACCGCAAACCCTAACCCTAACAATATTCAATAATATTTCATAATCAATCAACAACAACTATATAAACATCAAATTATATAACAATTAATCGACCTTATTGAAAGCAGACTGAACAGGCATAGCAAACTGAGCACCACCAGCAGCGACCACTTCGCGTCTCTTCTTCTGCAAATTCTCTTCTCGTTTATTCTTACGAATCTCCACCATATTTTCCTCTCTTTTGGTGCGACCTTTGTCCGCGTCTACGGCGACTTTGTACCCGTTACGCCGCGCCTCTGTCCTCTCATTAGGTCGAAGAGACATGGTTGATGTTAGTGGCGCACGATAGCAAAGGCTAGGGTTTTTATTTTGTGTGATTTGGTGTTTGGTTAGCGGAATGGGATCTGTGTGTGCAGTGTGTGAGTGTTTGGGGGTTTTTATAGGGGAGGGGGGAATGGGCGGGCCGAGAGGAGCTTTGTGTGTGAGGCTTTTTTTCAAAATTTGAATTGGTCGGAGATGACTTTATTAGAGCTAGGGTCGTAAACCTGACGAATAGTATTGTTCAAGTTCTTTCGTTTACTTTTAACTTTACAAATAAACGGACAAATTTTCTTGTTCATGTTCGCTATTAAGAAAATAAGTTTATTCATGTTCATTTGTTTATATTCGTTAATTAAGACAGTAAACGAACATATATGAACAACATAAAACTTGTAAAAATATACATAATATTTTGTTTTATAAGTGTTGTTTTATTTAAGTAAAACCAATTTAAAAAGTATATGATAAAAGGATATGATATACAAACATAAATAAATAAATGAACATAAACGAACGTTAACAAGTGCATAATCGGACGGTCACGAGAATAAATGAACGGATAAAATGTTGTTCATGTTTGTTCATTTAACCAAACGAACGTAAATTATTATTCATGTCCGTTCATTTATTAAATAAACGAACTTTTTACCAAACAGCTCATGACATGTTCACTAAACGTTCAGTTCGTTTACAACCCTAATTAGAGCTTATGCGAGGTATTATTGATAATCTTAAAAGCTTATATGATGGGTTTGTAAGCTTATTAGCTTATACGTGTCAAATAAACATAAACTAAATGTTTGGCTAAGCAGGCTTAAGGCCTTATATAAGGAGTTTATGATAACCTCAAAGGTTTGGTCCATAAAAGACCTAACATCAATCATACAAAAAAAAGTCAACTATGGTCCTCACTTTTTTTATAAAAAACAAAACTTCACATCAGTCGCACAAAAAATATTTACCTACCTTAAATGGACATACACTTGTTAAAATTGTAGTGGAGTTGCATAGTTGCACGATCCCACAAATCTAAATTTGGAATAAATGAAGTTGTGGTCTATTAGGTGAATTTTTCTTTTCTTTTTTTTTTTCCTGTCTAGAAATGGCCCTTAAAATTAATGCTAGCAAAATCTTTAATTTTAACACTTATAAGCTATAACTTATAGGAGTATCAAATAATGGGCTTTTATAAACCAATAGTTGAAAGATGAAACCCAAAGAAAGATACGTGCTTATATATCAGGGACACAACAAATTATCGTTTGGGGATGACAAATCATTCTCACAAACCTAATAAACCCTAAAACACCATGCAGTCACAAGTTGACGTTCCCTTCCACATTAGCCGAAGTTACTGCGCTGATTCATAGAACTATAGAAGGTTTGCGTGCTCTCGAAAGAGAACATAATCCCACCACAATAGCCGAAGTTAGTGCGCTATTTCATAGAGTTACAAAAGTTTTGCGTGCTCTCGAAGTTGACAATGATTCACCAGAGTGGCAAGATTTTTCTCGTCATATGGACACGTTGTTGGAATTTAAGTATCATAACGATTATATAAATAAACATAAACATCATCAAAGCACGTACCAGAAGCGTAAAAATCAGTACTTATAATTAATTAACCGAATACTAAATAGAAATCATACCTTTTAGCAATCCATGCAATTAGGGTTTATGAAGAAAAAAAAAACCCCAAATTAAGTTCAAATCATAAACTCTAATAAATTAGGGTTTATGTAAATCGATTTATCCCTAAATCAATTAAGGTTCCAGTAAAATCCAAAGTAGGATTTCTCTGCGATCTTGTACACACGTATTACCAACGATTCGATGCGAAAAGCTAAGTTCTTGAATTACAAAAACAACCAAAACACTTTTTTTGGATCACAAGGATCAATGGGAACAACACACTGAAGTTGCGGCTTCTTACGCTGACTTCAGGGCTACTATTAAAGAGTCTCAGGGTCACCTCAAGAAGATCACCACTTCCACTGATGGACATGTCAGTGACTTGAAGACCTCCATTGAGAAGCTGAGAACTGATCAGGGAACTCACTTTGCTTCCATCCTTCAGACTCTTACAAACATTCAAGTAGAGTTTAAGGATGATCCAGTCCTGATCACCAAGCTTACTGAGTTCATGGATTCTCATAAGTCTACCTCTGCAGCTCTTAGTGCACTCCCCACATTATTCAGGGAGGTAGACTTCCCAGCTCTCAAGACTCATCAAGAATCAGTCGCCAAGGCTCTCAAGGATCAAGAGCTCCAGCTCACTTCCATCTCCTCAGGATATGAACAGCTCACAAAGGAGCACAATGAACTTGTCAGCTGTTACACCACCAGGTTTTCCCAAATCTCTGAGGCTCATGTCACCATGCGCAATGATATCTCCTCCCTGAAGACTGAAACCTCAGAAATCAAGGGTATGGTCTCCACCCTTCAGTCTTCTCCAACTCAGTCTGTTCCTAAATCAATAGATGCTTCCACTAAAGCTCCAGCATCTATTAAGGGGGAGAAAATTACTCCAACTGTGCCAACTCCAATACAACAACTTTTCAAGTAGTTGGATCCACACAAGAAGACAAAGTAAGATGGTCAGATACCTGATGAGTCATTACTTGAATCCAATGCTGAAGTTATTACTAAAGTTGTGCCTCTTCAAAGCTTCATGCCAAAAACAACAACTTCAGCAATGGTCATCTCTTCAGTATCCCCTGTTGATATAAGCACTCTAGCTCCTATTCTTACTGAGGCAACTTCAATAGCCACAGTGTTCCCAGAGTCATCCTCCACAACACCCCAACCCACTTACAAAGGGAAGGCAATTAAACAAGGAGGAGACTCACCTCCTAGGCTAATGAAAGCACCCAGGGAGGTCAGACAAGACCCTGATGCACTAGTACATATTGAAGTCATCTTACACAATGGGAAAGTCTTCAGGGGAACAAATGAAGAAGTGGCTGCTGTTATGGAAGAAGAGGATAGGATCCAGGCTGAATTGCTCAGTAAGCATGTTATTGCTGAAGTAGCCAAGGAAGTAATCAGAGAGACTGATCAGAACATCAGGGGGGAACCATTCCTTAAACTTTAGGCTGACCTATTCAAAGAACACAACCTGATGGTCAAGCTGAACAGTGAAAGGAAAAAGAGCAACTATGAAAGGTATGTCTGGACCACGACCAAGACCAAGGGTGAAGGTCCCATCACTGACATGATCTTTCATGCAAACACTAATCCTCTTGCCATAACTATTCAAAAGGGAACAAGAGTGAATGAGAAGAATGCTCCCTTCAAATTCTCAGCATATGGGATCAAAGAATGGGACATGATGGGACCCATCCTGAAGAAGAAGAAGAACAGGTGCGTCCCTGACCTTTTGGCAGCCCTGACAAACAAATATGAGGAACTGGAGAGAGTAGCCAAGAGTCTTGGAATTGATCATCGGAAGGCACTTGCATCTCAGGGCCTAAAACCAACTCAGAGCACAGGGAGGAAAAAGGAAAGCAATAGGACAGGAACCTGAACACTTTATTGTTGCACTACACTGCAACAGAGTTCCCCCTGAAGGTGTCAAGTTCATTCCTAACAAGGTGATCAAGCACCCTGAGTTTGGAATCTTCTTCATAGATGAGTTTGGTCAACAAGCCTTTCAGAGAGTCAGTGACATTCACTTAGTGGAAACCACAACACTACTGGCCTACAAACTGATGGCACTCCATGTGAAGAGTCCTGAGAATGAAGAGTTCATTAAGCTAATGGAGAAGATGATGAGTGAGAGACCTGACAAGCAGGTGTTGTTGTCTAAGAAAGCTAAACTTGAGCTCATGGGAATTAAGGAAGTCTGAGTACTTAACCCTGAGCATTTTGTATTAGATGATATGACTGATGTAATTTTGATAAATAAGATGATGGCCCATGTTTTTTAAATCAGTGTTCTTTAATTGCTTTATAGTATCTTCAGTGTAAGAAGAAGCCCAATTGCTCACTTACACTGATCAAACACTAAGGCTATATTTATATCCAAATAGGGGGAGACTGTTGGGTTCATTCAGTACCCAAGCAATCTTAAACAAGGATTTGAATACAAAATAACCTAAGTGTTAGAAGACCTTCAACAACATTCAGGTCACTGAGTGAACAGTTGCTCAGTGAGTCACCTTCAGGATGCTTAGGACAAGTCTATTAAGAAAAGTCTCTCCATTCAGTGAGGCGGAACTCAGTGAGTGCCAAAAGAGTAAAGACCAAAAAAAAAGCCCAAGAAAGTTGAGCGACACAAAAAGATGAATGCATATTGCAATTCAAAGACACTTGAGTGTCACAACCCGACCAACAACCTAAAGTGTAATTGTTCAATCAATCACGCTAACAAGAACGAGATTCGTTCATTGATTGACACACAAAATGACTTCTTCCAAGTTGTCATTGGGAAGGCAAGTTCTAACAAACCTTTTGAACAACATAATCATCTACCTAAGATGATTGATGTTAGGATGGTTTAGATTAATATATCGTTTGCACTGACAATGAGATGCATGATATATTTCAAAAGAAAAAAAATTATGCATGTGATCCTAACAAGTTTGGGGGTGGATATCTCTAACGGGGTTGAGGTAACGAAGTTCCAGATTTCTAGTTTGGATGATCCTAGTTGTGTGTTAGAGATAATTTGGTGCATGAAGGGTTTCGTGTGATTATGAGGATTGAAGGTTGTTGAACTAACTATCACTTATCTGAAGTGAGGGATAGTTGTAAGTTTTGAGTGTGATGATCAATAGGTTGAAGGTTCTTAGACTAACTATCACTGTCAAGAGTGAAGTGTAGCTAAACGTTTTATAAGGGTTGAAGGTTTTGAAACTAAATATCACTGTCAAGAGTGAAGTTTAGTTATAAGGGTTGAGTGTGAAGATGAGATGTAAGATAAGCTTGCAATGGTGAGGCCTTATATAGGCAAGAGTTGTGGGATTCGAACTAAGGTTGGTGGTGGTGTCCTATGGTGTAGTGAGGAAATCTTAGGGTGTATGTGAGTTTGCAAAATTTTGCAGGTTTGAGGTTAGAGATGCAGGGATCTAGAGGAAACAGTGAAACTTCGTCAAACATAGGCATGGTACCACTAAATACCACACGGTATTGTTAAATTTAACGGTATCGTGGCCTATTTAACGGTACCATGACCTGGAAGTCACGAATTTTCCTGTGCAGCCTAGTTCTAGGCAACTAAAGGGAAGTTTTCTAGTTAATAAGAATCACATTTGTGTGTTCTTGAGAGTGTTTGTTGAAAGACTATACGAGTGTGTTTTCGCTCCCCCTTAATCTATGACCATCCGGACAAGATGTGCGAAAAAAATAAAGAGGAAAACAAATGTTGACGGAAGCGATGAGCTTAGTAACGTCATGACAAGTGGTGGATAGCATACAATAAACTTCACCTTTGAAGTCACGTAGCTCTTCTCAATCATTGTGAATATTCATAGAACATTCATATGATGAGGTATATGATCACGTGGAGACATCCTAAGGGTTAAGAAGATAAAATCTTCAGGGTTGTAAGGTTACTGATAAGGTTCTAGTGGGGTTATCTCAACTTATCCTAGCGGTTCTTCGCTTGAAGTGTGTGGAAGGTGAGTGGGATACGGAAGCATTGGTAGTGTAGAACTAAGGTTGAAAAGTGTAGATAAGTTGGGAAGATAATGGATACGGAAGTAACCATACATATGGTGTGTTCAGTACCATGCGGAAGTGAAAGGGGAAAAATCTAAGGAATCAGAAGATAGACAGAATCTATTCTGATAGGAGACGGTTCTGGTTCAAGACTACATCGAGTGGGTTTTGATAGTGTTGGTGAGAATTAAAAAAAAGATAAGCTGTCTCAGCAGACAACGGTCTGACGGTACCGTTAAATTTAGCGGTACCGTCCCCTATTTAAGGGTACCGTGACCTGCTGAGGTCAGTTTTGACCCAGAATTAGATTTTTGACAGAGAAATTTCACATATGTTGTGATTTTTCTGGACCTTAGATTAAAGGAATTTATACCGAATAAATTCTTTTATGAATGAATCTAACGGGATTCGATGAACGTTAATCGAGAACGAGAAATGACATTTAATTGCATTTCGCAAATTAAATATACTTTAAATATTTCGGATGAAATATTTAAGTTGTCATTGGAGTTTAAGAGGATTTTACGAATAAATCTCGCTGATTTAGTGAGACTTTTCGACACGATGAGAGAATTTATACCTAATAAATTTTTTGAACGGTACTGGACGAGAAGAGATGACTTTTATATTTCCGAGGAAATACATAGGTAGTCATTAGAGCGATGTGAAGGATGACTTAATATTTCCAGTGAAATATTTTAAAAGTCATGAGACGAGACACAAGATATGACTTGACATTTCCAGTGAAATATCTAAAAGTCATGGGATGAGATAGAGGGAATGACTTGATATTTCCAGTGAAATATCTAAAAGTCATGATACGAAATAAAAGAGATGATCTCAATATTTCTAGTGAAATATTCAAGTGATCGTACAAGGAACGTGAGAGATGACTTAATATTTCCAGTGAAATATTTAGAAGTCATGAGATGAGACACAAGGAATGACTTGATATTTCCAGTGAAATATCTAAAAGTCATGGGACGAGATAGAGGGAATGACTTGATATTTCCAGTGAAATATCCAAAAGTCATGAGATGAAATAGAAGAGATGATCTCAATATTTCCAATGAAATATTTAAGTGATCATGCGAGGAACGTGAGGGATGACTTAATATTTCTAGTGAAATATTTAGAAGTCATGAGATGAGACGTAAGGAATGACTTAATATTTCCAGTGAAATATTTAAGTAGTCATGAGAGGGATTTAAAGAATGACTCAATATTTCCAGTGAAATATTTGAAGAGTCATGAGACGAGACGCACGAGATGACTGCAATATTTCGAGTGAAATATTCAAGTAGTCATAAGAGGGGTACGAGGGATGACTTTAATATTTCCAGTGAAATATTTAAATAGTCATAAGATTTATGGAATATGTTCCATCATTCCTAGACCTAGACGAAGATAGTTAGAGGATTCTCGTTTGAGAGGTTTGGTTGATTTACGGATTTTGATGTGCTTCGCACGTGAGTGTTTCACGGGGTTTTGAAAGATGTAAAGCTAGGCCTATGGTGCTGATTTGCAGCAGGGTTTGGGATCTTAAGACGTGTATATTCACACGAGGATGAAAGGAACTACTAATCACTTATATTGCAACTCGTGAGTCCTTTGTCACCCGAGGGTAGATGTTAGCTTTTAGCTTTTGGACGAGCGTTTTAACATATGTTGTTAAAAGGCTTGAATATGATGTTTCGGATATGACATTTAACAATTGTGATCGCAAGTTAAACTTACTCGAATATTTCGGATGAAATATTTAAGTTGTCAACCCTACTCCGAGTTCTACTAGGTTTGTATCTAACCTTCCCATGACAAAAGGGTGTATTACTTGGAAGAAGGCGAAGTGATAACTAGGGAATTAGAACAACTTCGCGACTACTTTAACTTATAGGTTTTGAAACTAGTGTATGACTCTATGACTTCTAAGGGTTCATAGTGATAGGCATACCTAATTCCTATTGTGCTAAAAGGACATAGTGTGGGTGCAAAATTTACAAGTAAATAATGTAAAATGCACATAAGGAATAAATGCAAACATCATGCAAAAGATGATAATCATTTAGCATTTAAGATCATGAAGACATTTAATCATATCTTACGAAAACATGTTATCATTTTGAAACACATATGTAGGATGCAAGCAATCTAGGTTTGCTAAGGAAGATCCTAATCACTATTTGTTCAAAATGAAATCCTAACGGGAGATAAAGTTCACCGATGTAAACTATCTCTAGTCAAATGTAGGAATGAAAAATTTTCAAGTTAGAGAATGAGTATGAGACTATCACTATTGGTGCTCAATTCAGGCTAAACACGACCATTTTTATGGGTTATACCACAAACCCTACTTCTCTTCTGAAAGCAATTCAACCATTAGGTCAAATTGAATTTCTTGTGCGATAGGTTCTCTAGTCGTCATTCTCATGTTAAAAAAAAATTCAAGTTCCTATATTTGCCTATCGAAGTATAGCAAAGATGATATTAGCTTATTTCGCTAATACATGGCATAACATGACTCAATTAACCGTATTTTGAAAGTTGGTTACGAAGATGACATGTCTTACACAACTTCTAACAAAGGCAAACGAAATGTTTTAATTTCGTGTTTGAGGTTTAGAGGTTATTTGGTGGAGATGGTGCATTTTATGATCTCTTGGATAACAACTTTGTTTGTTGAGTTGTTGCATGTTATTTTAACATGATTTGGTTTCCTAGAACCAAAAGATGCTCTAATGTGATACAATGTAGAATCTACTACATCGAGAGTGTTTCAAGAATGCTCCTTAGCATATCTTGAGAGAAGAATCTAGTAAAGATTATTTACCTCAATAGATCTTGTGAGTAATATATTTGAGATGAGACATATTATATATTTCAACAAATATTCTTTTCTAAGAGGAAACTTATCACTCTTACGAATGCTTAGTGAAACAAGTATTTTAGTGTATGACCAATTTTACTTGTTTATGCAATGACACATGTTTTATTGGGTTATTATTCAACTCTAATATCCTATATTTGTTAAGAAGATGCAATGTATTCTCTTGTAACATAACCATTCATGTTACAAAGAAAATAAGATGCATAGGTGATGAAGCGAAAAGTGTACCGCTTTTAGGGGGTCATTTAAGCCCTAAATCGTATTTATTTGATCAAATATTGCCCTAAATCGTTCCTTTTGTCATTTTAGGTACTTTGGAGAAGAAATCTGGAAAAGGAAGCATTTTGGACGTTTTTGGAGCATAAAAGTGAAGAAAACGACAAAGTCTCAAAAATATGCTGGAAAGTACATGTGACGGCGTCAAGCTCTATTGTGACGCCGTCAGCCCTTGATAAGCCAGAGAAATTTTGGAAGATTAAAGGGGGACGGCGTCAAGAAGGTCGTCAAGCCTTGATAAGCCAGGGATGATTTTGGAGGATTAAAGAGGGACGGCGTCAGGAAGACCATCCGGGAACCCTAGCCACGGCGAGGTGACGACGTCAAGATCTATAACGTGACGCCGTCAGCTACTAAGTTCTATATATAGTTTTGCAATTTTTTGTCATTAGTGTGCAACTTTGTGAGGAGAAACCCTAAGACGAATTTCTGCCATTTTTAAGGGTTTTCATACCCTTGGATCTCCCATGTTTAATTGAAGATAAGTAACCACTTAATCAATCAATATGTCTATGTGTTGTTTGATTATATCTTGTTCTTGTCTTTTAATTAACATGCTAGGCTAGATTTATCTTGTGTTTGCTTAGATCTAATGAAACCTAACTATTGATTATTGGTTGTTGGTGTGTCATTAATTGTATTGGATGATTGTTTATCGATGTTAGGCTTAAGAAAACTGGCTAACCTCCTATACGGTAACTTGCTTGAACGTCTTAAGAAACATGAACCAATGCGTACTAGGTTTATATGGTTGTATTTAATGCATGAGCGAATTCTAGTGATCCCATGTTAGGAGCTTCTTAGCCGGCTCGACATAGGAGTGAAGTAGGAGCTTGTAGAGTTGGGGAAGTACGTACGCCACCCCACGATTGGTATTAAGGAATACACCCATCATCCACGCAATTAATACACACTAATCAACCGGTAAAAGATAGTTAGGGAGTAAGGAAATCTAAGTAAACACATTTCTCTCCATATAAGTTTCACAAACCTTTTCATTTTCAGTTATTTTATTTTATTTGCATTTGTAGTTATTTGGGTTAGTTGACTAGCAACTAATTCCGCCCACTCTTTCAAACCCGAGATTTTACTTGCTTTTATAAAAAAATATAAAAATACAAAAAGAATCTTCCCTCACCCTTAGACCTATTAGAGTAGTTTTTCAATCCTAACGACACTATTCCCCTAGAGAACGATCAATCCCCCGGTACTTGCCACTACACTATACTACATCGGTCAGGTACACTGCCTGGTGGGGATTGCAAGCTTCTCGAGATCCCTCGAGAGGTAAAACCTGTTGTAAGGTCGCAAAACCACGCATCAAGTTTTTGGCGCCGTTGCCGGGGAATAGTTATTGTTTAGGTTGAATTTTTATTTTATTAGGTCTACTCACTAGATTCCTTTCTAGTGAGATTTTTTTTTTCTAGATTTTCTTTAGTCTATCTTTTTTCTTCGTTTCTTTGTTCGTAACCAATACCATCCGACATCATGGAAGGTGGTAATATCCTCGATCCCAACAACCCACCACCACAACAACACCCACCTCCTAGAGCCCGTACCTTAGGAGACTACTCTCGTCCTAGCCACCATGGCTATCGAAACACCATTGAGCTCACTCAAGGAGCCAATGTCACCCCCTTGCGATCCGACACCATCCGGTTGGTGCAAAGCGGATGCGCATTCCATGGACTTCGTTCCAAAGATCCTAATCAACATCTCAAGGACTTTCTCAAAATCGTTGATTCTATAGACCTTGATGTTGCCACTCGAGAGACGACCCGACTGCGTCTCTTTCAATTCTCTCTGCGGGACCAAGCTAGTCAATGGCTAGAGCGTCTACCAGCAGGATCCATCACCTCTTGGGATGATCTCACCACTCGTTTCCTTGCTCAGTTTTTCCCACCTGGAAGAACTACCAAGTTAAGGAAGGATATCTTGATGTTCGAACAACGTCGAGGCGAAACCCTGTATGGGGCATGGATTCGATTCAAGGACTTACTCCAAAAAGTCCCTCATCATGGCATAGATCTCTGGCTTCAAATCCAAATCTTCTATGACCATGTTGATTACCACATCAAGCGTGCCATCGATCGAGCCGCCGGAGGCAGATTGCGTGATAGAAGCGCCGAGGAATCATGGGAAATCATTGATGAGCTTGCATCCGACGATGATGAATTGTGGCAAGTTTCCCACGACGTACGCTAGGCGGTCAAGACATATTCGTCGCCCGATAAAGCCAATCAAATCACCGAGGAAAGCATTAGTGAACTTGAGAAGAGGGTTGCATATCTTATGGAAAAGCAAAAGAGACCCTTAAGTCCACAAAAAGCAACAGTTAACTCGGTCTCAAGCATTAAGCAAATACCATTGTCCGAATCACCCCGAAGGGAAAATACTAAACCCTTCCATAAGCACGCTCAACCCAACTCACCACCTCAGGAACTTAGTCCAACATTCGAGGCTCGAATGAGAGAATACATGTCAAAACACTCCGAACGATTGGCAAAATTTGAGGAAGCTATCTACAAACAAAAGGAGGAGATGGAAGAGAAGATGGCTGAGATGATGGGCCTTTTGAAAGAATACACAAAAACAAAAGCTCCTGAAAATGTGTTAGTGCGAAAAGACGTTGAAGTTCCCAACACTAATTGTGTTAATGCCATCTCCGTCGTCAAAGGAGGCGTAAATGAAGAAAGAGGAAAGTTGATAACTATGAAAGTTAACAAGATTGATCTCATCCCACTTAATGACGGAAACACCAATGCCTACAAATGCGATTCCTACAAGGGAAAGGAGGCGCCCTCTGAGGAGCGCCAATTGGTAGAACCGCCAAAGTCACAACAAGTGAGGCATTACTTGAAGCACGAAATAAACAAGGAGACCATAAACGATTGGGTGAGAAACTATCGACGTACTCATCTACCCAACAAGGAGTCCAAGAGGATGGAACCGGATGATGAATCTGACACATTACCCGGAGGGCAATTGTATGAGAGCCTCATAAGACAAAAGTTAGTGGAAAAGCAGGAATTCTACGGGGTCTTCGAAATACCATGCAGCATTGGAAAACTCAAGTATCTGGATGCGGTAGCTGACCAAGGTTCCGACGTAAATTTGATGCCTTTATCCGTTTATGTCCAGTTAACCGACGAACTGCCATCCATCACCCGTACTAAACTCTCCTTTGCAAAACATTCTTATGAGTACCCGTTAGGAATTGCAGAAGATGTGTTGGTCAACGTTGCCGGATTCCTGTATCCGGTCGACTTCATGATTATTGAAAGAAATGATATGAATATGCCAATAATCCTTGGGGCACCCTTTCTCGTTACCACTAGGGCACAAATCGATTACGAAAATAGTACCATCCAAATGAAGAAGGGGAAGAAAACAATAAACTTCCCAACGATCCCACAACATATACGAGATGTTGCTCTACCAAAGAAGATGGAGGCGAACCCCAATATAATCCGTGGTAATGTTCGTGAGAAAATCCTTGCATGGGAGGCAAGGATTAAGAATTACAATGAAAATGAGATTAGAGAACGTAAGGGTGGAAATAACGATTATATTGAGGCTGATGAGCAGACCAATAACCCCGTTGAATTTACAAAAGGAGACTCAGTGCTCCTAAGGCATTCAGAAACAAAAGCACCTACCAATGAACCAAGTCCCTGGTGGTACGGACCATTCACAATTAAAAGTCTACACCAAGATGGGGTAGTAAGCTTGACCAGCAAGGGAGGAGGTGAAGTGACTGCGAATGTCGAGCGATTGAGACACCACCACCCTGATAACAAGGATTATATCTATCAGGGGTACGTCATTATGAATGATGGAATCACGTAATGTACGGGGACTTTGAGTCTAGCTACAAGACTCGTTAATAAAGAAAAGCGCTTCTTGGGAGGCAACCCAAGCTTTATTTGCTTTGTGTATTTATTTATTTGTTTGTTTGATTTTATTTGCTTCCGTATGTGTGTTTAATTTTTACTATTATTGATTCATGTTTAAAACTAAATTGTGAAAATGCTTTATCTTGTTTTTAACTTCGTCTTAACTACATATAAAGGTATTTTGCAAAAGATAAGTGTAAGGGAAATCCAAATCGGTTTATTAGAACAAATGAACATGAATCATAACAATAATAAATTAACATACATATTAGTATTTGTTTGAGTCAAATGCTTGTATCGAGTCATAATGATGTTTTGCAGGATTTCCAGGAAGTAAGGTATAGGTTTTTCCAGAAATTTTCCGGAAACTTAACATGAGAATTCTGTCAGATCATTTCTGACGGCGTCAGGCCTTACAACCTGACGGCGTCAGGTTTTAATTTTCTGAAATTTTTGAAAGTTTTGTTTTCATAAAAAGTTTTTATTAAATCTCTAACTTATAAACTCCAGGAATCTGCAAAATTATCATTCCACAAGCATTATATCCTTATATAGAATTTATCCCGCCGATGTTATGCAGGTTTTCGTGTTTGTTTTCTCAGGTTTAACAAGTTATTTTGGACAAGGAGATGTATGTGGAATCTAGCTTTTGGCGATGCATTAGTCTTGAAGCCTCTACATTCCCTTGGAAGAAGATCTAACCATGTTACCTCTTTATCCACCAAACGAATCAGGGGAGTATTTGATTTCATTCTTTTACCTTATTTACTTTTGCATCTTGTTATTTGAACATTGGGGACAATGTTCATCTTAAGTGTAAGGAGGGGTAAAGTACGATACTTTAGAGAATACAATTGCACTTGATTTTTGTTTGTTTGATGGTAGATGTGTAATAAAACTGAGATAAATACCTGTTAGGGCAATTTTAGTGCCAAATTTAAAATTTTTTACAACATATAGGAGTGAAACTTTGATCTTAATGAGCGTCTCACGGATAGGAGTTATATGACTAGCACAAAACCGTACCACTAAAAAAATTTTCCACCCCAAATATGTGAGGTTCGCCCTAGAATTGGTAGGAAAAGCATTTATGCTATGATGTGTGTACCGGTAGCACTTAGATTCTAGAACTTGCGTTAGGACCATTCCGAGGCCACAAGTGAGACTACATTCGTGTAGTTAGATTTACTACATGATAAGAGGCATTAGGATTAACCCATTGTTTTACACCTGTGTTTTTGTTATAATTACGTTGGCTACATTGGTCAAGTAATTCTCCCACACCCTTTGCGTTGTACTCATTTTTAGTACACGATACCCCTAGTACACCCCTTAGAGCCTATCTTTTCGTTTCGACCTTTAAGCATTTTACTTAAAGGAAGAATTTGTTACACCCCACTTAAATGTACACCCAAATCGCCTTAGCCTACCTTGTATGCACTCATTTTTAGTGTATTATTGTGACAACGTTTGTTTAAACCCCAAGTTAATTATCTAATTGATTACATGGTTGCTAAGTCGAGTCATATCCTTGTACATATTGTTTTGGGATGATTGGGACTCATGGGTAAAGTACTAGTGTAATGGAGTAATGGGGAAGAACAACATTATTACCCCCATATGTGCTAAATATTTTAAAAGTACTCCAAGTGTTTCGATTATCTTAATTCGAGTCATTAGAATAGTACTTGTAAAGTTATGTAAAAGTTCAAGTGTAAGGGGAATGCAACGCCCCTATGATGTATTATTTTGGATGGTAGGGCAAGAGTGTATGAAAAAAAAAAAAAAAAAAAAAAAAAAAAAAAAGAAAAAAAAAAAAAAAAAATCAAGAAAAATACAAAAAAATGAGAAAAAGAAAAGTAGAAAAAACATACGGACTACCATCCCGTTTCATTTTATGTTTATTTTATGTTTTTGTTATTTTGTTTTTAGCTTAAGTCGAGTCTAGTCTTGGCTTAGCAACGCCATATTGTACATGTAATTAATCAAGATCTTTAACTCGCCACCAGTAAAATATCCCTTATCCAACAAATCCGTGTTTATCATATCCCTACACCTAACGTTATAACCCGTTTAAAAGCCCTCTTTGATAGTTTATCTTAGGTGCTTACGCCTAGTGGAGGAGGTTTTTGATCCTTTCCCAAGCCTATGGTAATCTATTTGCTATGACAGGTAGTGAGAGATATTATCCGTTTTCATTTATGAGATATACTTTTATGACACCTGAGAGATGTGAGTATCTAAACACTACTTGTGAGGTGCTAGTCTGTAATCTCCGTGCTTATTATGATTAAAGTGGAACGACTATTTGTTGTAATTACTTTTATATTAGCATTAAATGACCCCTAACTTGCATTTTGATTAGAATAAAAGCGCATTTGCTTGAGGACAAGCAAATCTCAAGTGTAAGGGTATTTGATGAAGCGAAAAGTGTACCGCTTTTAGAGGGTCATTTAAGCCCTAAATCGTATTTATTTGATCAAATATTGCCCTAAATCGTTCCTTTTGTCATTTTAGGTACTTTGGAGAAGAAATCTGGAAAAGGAAGCATTTTGGACGTTTTTGGAGCATAAAAGTGAAGAAAACGACAAAGTCTCAAAAATATGCTGGAAAGTACATGTGACGGCGTCAAGCTCTATTGTGACGCCGTCAGCCCTTGATAAGCCAAGGAAATTTTGGAAGATTAAAGGGGGACGGCGTCAAGAAGGTCGTCAAGCCTTGATAAGCCAGGGATGATTTTGGAGGATTAAAGAGGGACGGCGTCAGGAAGACCATCCGGGAACCCTAGCCACGGCGAGGTGACGGCGTCAAGATCTATAACGTGACGCCGTCAGCTACTAAGTTCTATATATAGTTTTGCAATTTTTTGTCATTAGTGTGCAACTTTGTGAGGAGAAACCCTAAGACGAATTTCTGCCATTTTTAAGGGTTTTCATACCCTTGGATCTCCCATGTTTAATTGAAGATAAGTAACCACTTAATCAATCAATATTTCTATGTGTTGTTTGATTATATCTTGTTCTTGTCTTTTAATTAACATGCTAGGCTAGATTTATCTTGTGTTTGCTTAGATCTAATGAAACCTAACTATTGATTATTGGTTGTTGGTGTGTCATTAATTGTATTGGATGATTGTTTATCGATGTTAGGCTTAAGAAAACTGGCTAACCTCCTATACGGTAACTTGCTTGAACGTCTTAAGAAACATGAACCAATGCGTACTAGGTTATATATGGTTGTATTTAATGCATGAGCGAATTCTAGTGATCCCATGTTAGGAGCTTCTTAGCCGGCTCGACATAGGAGTGAAGTAGGAGCTTGTAGAGTTGGGGAAGTACGTACGCCACCCCACGATTGGTATTAAGGAATACACCCGTCATCCACGCAATTAATACACACTAATCAACCGGTAAAAGATAGTTAGGGAGTAAGGAAATCTAAGTAAACACATTTCTCTCCATATAAGTTTCACAACCTTTTCATTTTCAGTTATTTTATTTTATTTGCATTTGTAGTTATTTGGGTTAGTTGACTAGCAACTAATTCCGCCCACTCTTTCAAACCCGAGATTTTACTTGCTTTTATAAAAAAATATAAAAATACAAAAAGAATCTTCCCTCACCCTTAGACCTATTAGAGTAGTTTTTCAATCCTAACGACACTATTCCCCTAGAGAACGATCAATCCCCCGGTACTTGCCACTACACTATACTACATCGGTCAGGTACACTGCCTGGTGGGGATTGCAAGCTTCTCGAGATCCCTCGAGAGGTAAAACCTGTTGTAAGGTCGCAAAACCACGCATTAATAGGATATAAGTTATCCTTTGTCAATCTTTTGATAAGAGAAATACATGTGATATTCTCAAAGATTGATGACTTACATAATAGTTAATAACATATTATGTGTGACACTTTTACTAGACATGTGATTTTGAGTGTTGAGTCATTCATGAGCAAAGTTTACATATGTTGTTTGTTTGCTCGTGTTTGGTTTTTCAGAAATGACACATTTACTACTGATTACATTGCAAAGTAAATTACTTGAATATTTCGGATGAAACATCCAAGTTTTCAATCCTACTTAGTTTCGTATTTTATGCATCTTTTAAACATATTAGTTTAATATTTGGAGCACAACCATTGGACAAGAAGACTCAATATGGCATCTTCAACACAAGTGTGAGTTATGATCTGATGCATATTATTTTTGTCTTGAGAGGACGTCATTATTTTCATAACAATCGAGTGTGATTGAGTATGTAGATTCAAGATAATATATTTCATCATATTTTGATGTTATCTTGAAGCTAGACAAATAATGACTCCAATTTCATGTCCACACTTGAAAACTTGTCAATTAGATTCGATAATGATATCAATAATAATTTGAATAATGAATTGATATATACTCAAAATATTTCTTGACCCTCACGATCACTCCTTCCAAAAAGAAAATAAAAATTTAGGGAATGTGTTCCATTTATTCTAATACTAGTAGTATGTGTGAGGTTAATGACATATTAAGTTACTACTTCGATATTGTCATTTATTTTTATTTGCGAAAAACTATTTATATTATTAAGAATAATATTCTTAGTTTTTCAACACCTCAATAGTATAAAAATAATTATCTTAACAATTTTTATACGTAAAATACTAAATGTTTAAAACATTTTGTATGTGTGTTAGATCAATGCAAGTTTAATACATTTTCTTTTACTTAAATACTAATGTATTAATATGATCTTTTATCTTGTTTAGACAACCCATGGTCAAGCAAGACAAGAAGATGTGATGTTTTAGAGATCATGTTACAGATTTAATGAAAGTGTTAAGTATTTTGAGGTGATATACTTTTTATACTTAAACCTTTGGAAAAATAATTGTGTAAGATAATATCTTTCGACGCACATGATCAACCAACTTAGTTTCCATTCCTAAGAATGTTACTAAAGCATCCTAAAACTTGCAAGATGTCGAAAACACATATGCAAGAAAAGTGGTCTATGCCTATATGCAATGCAAAATCAATTATGCAACTTAGTGCAAGAAGTATAGTCTAAGTCCTATTGATGCATAAGCCGAAAAACTAATAATCGACACATAGCAACATTCAAAAGACTCTATTTAATATCTAGACTATGATCTCCCTTTTATATGAAAACAAATGAGATCATTACAATCTATGTTAAGTCTTGTCGAGCACATGCATGGATACACTTGCATTGTGTCAGTCATAAAGATACAACATGTATCTATGTTTACCAACTAGTTGATGACTAACCACAAATTCTAAGATATTATATACCGTATATACTTGACTTTAGTACAAAATATCTTCGTATACTTTTCCATCCAGCAAGCAGACTTAACATTCGAAGAGCAGACTTAATTTGGTACTCACCAGAATTAATCACTAGATTTAACCACCAGACTTAATATTCAAAGACCCGACTTAACCAGCAGACTTAACATTACTACAACCAGAATTAATCACTTAATAGAATTTCCCGATACTTAATCTTCAGAATATTTATTTCCCAACATCCTTTGATCATCATCGAAGGCCTGGTCGTGCAATTTATTGTACAATCAGTCGCAAATATAAAATCGTTGTATCATGGAAATAAAAGAATATTAGTTTTTCTTGTGAACATACAGTTTATGCTTAAAATATGTCATACTCGACGTACTTAATAAAATATAAAAATCCTCACCAACGTTCTTTTGTCACAGAAAAGATGCAATCAAACAATAGTTCTGGATTATAGTTACATCCCCAGCATGTAACACAGATGTATCTGGATTATAGTTCAACAAAAGCCATCGAGCTAATGTTGTTGGAAATATGCTTATTTTATAACCAATGAACGACTTAAAACCTATATCTTTCAAACTATCTATTTGTGCATCAGTCAACAACTTCATAACATTTGCTAATGATTTTGGTGGATTTCTTGTTCGTATTTTCAAATCCGCATCTATACACTTTTTTGGTTCATCAATCCATTCTTCATCATCACTAGTTTCTTTTTCACTACTTTCTTTTTCTAAACTCTTATCTTCACTGTCCCCACTTTCTTCTTCAGTTTCACTTTCTTCTCGAGCGTAATCCTCTGTATAGTTTCAAAACCCCTTTAAAACATTAATTTAATTCACAAAACAATCAAAACAACTTCCAATCCTTATTTAATGAACAAAACAATCAAAACGCCTTCTAAACCTTATTTTAATGCACAAAACAATCAAAACCCCTTCTAAACCTTATTTTAGTGCACAAAACAATCAAAACCCCTTCTAAACCTTATTTTATTGCACAAAACCATCAAAACGCCTTCTAAACCTTATTTTATTGCACAAAACCATCAAAACGCCTTCTAAACCTTATTCTATTGCACAAAACAATCAAAATGCCTTCTAAACCATATTTTATTGCACAAAACAATCAAAACGCCTTCTAAAACTTATTTTAAAGCACAAAACAATCAAAACCCCTTCTAAACCTTATTTTAGTGAACAAAACAATCAAAACTCCTTCTAAACCTTATTTTAATGCACAAAACAATCAAGACCCCTTCTAAACCTTATTTTAGTGCGCAAAATAATCAAAACCCCTTCTAAACCTTATTTTAGTGCACAAAACAATCAAAACCCCTTCTAAACCTTCTTTTAGTGCACAAAACAATCAAAACGCCTTCTAAAACTTATTTTAATGCATAAAACAATCAAAACCCCTTCTGAACCTTAATTTATTGCACAAAACAATCAAAACGCCTTCTAAACCGTATTTTAGTTCACAAAACAATCAAAACCCCTTCTAAACCTTATTTTATTGCACAAAACAATCAAATCTGGTTCTAAACCTTATTTCAGTGCACAAAACAATCAAAACGCCTTCTAAACCTTATTTTAATGCACAAAATAATCAAATCTGGTTCTAAACCTTATTTTAGTGAACAAAATAATCAAAACCCCTTCTAAACCTTATTTTATTGCACAAAATAATCAAAACCCCTTATAAGCCTTATTTTAGTGCACAAAACAATCAAAACGCCTTCTAAACCTTATTTTAATGCTCAAAACAATCAAAACCCCTTCTAAACCTTATTTTAGTGAACAAAACAATCAAAACCCCTTCTAAACCTTATTTTAATGCACAAAACAATCAAATCTTGTTCTAATCCTTTATCTTAATGAACAAAACAATCAAAGTACTTTCTAAACATTATTTATATAAAAATACACTTAAATACATCAATACATATAGATTTTGAAGTTTTTGAGGGACGATCGTGGAACATCTTCCTTCGTTTATTAGCATTTGATTCTTCATTATTCGAAAGAGATATAATTATTGATACTCTCCTTCCACTTCTTGATCTCCGTTTGGCTGCTATTTTAAGAAAAAAATACATTAAAATCGGGCTTTTGTAGCATAAAATAAACAAAATCAGATTTAGTTTGCTTACCTTTGCTTTTCAACGCCATTTTGGAGAGGATTGTATAGATTTGATGATCGGAATTTATGGAGATGATCGGAATTTATGGAGAGAGAAAACAGTTGGAGGTGAGAGAAAGAAGGTGTGGTAAATGAGAAAGAAACGTGCGGTTATTTTATATAACCGTGTTTATGATTTTTCATTAAAAGACGGTATTGCCCTTCCAGCCTTAATTAATTTTATAGTGTAATCTCATCTATTGATTTTAAATCTAAGGATCCAAAATCTTTCTTATTCTTTTTACCAAAAAACTTTTTTATTTTTACTCCCCCATATATATATATATATATATATATATATATATATATATATAATATATTATATATATATATATATTAACTCCCCCATATATATATATATATATATATATATATATATATATATATATAACTGGAGGTGTATGACGTCATCAATGACATGAAAATCCACCTCATCATTCATTAATTCCATGTCATCACAATTTAGCCACATAAGAATTATTTTGATTTGTGAAATCCGGAATTAATTTGTTCAAAAATACATGGTGCTGGATTCGAACTTGGGACATTGCTTAATATTAACAACCATGCCAACCACTAGATCAACACCAGTTTTTGGTTTATAGTTTGCAAACAAAAACCTATAAACCTTTCCAAACAAACATAACCCACTAAATTAGTAAAAAGCAAGCCCGGTATTCTACATCCCATAATATCATTCATACATATCTTTTTCTCAAAACCCTAATATCATTCATCCATCATCCTGCACAATGATCCATAATTTTTATTTGCCCTTTAATGATTTATTGTGCTCATAATTGTTGTATAACTTTTGTTTTGTCGTAGATTTTTGTTGTATATTTTTGTTGTATAACTTTTTCTTCATATGCAGAAACTGATGATAAGGATATGCTATGCATATCACATATCAATACGTATCAATAAAATAAACAAAGTAAGCCTTATTCAACTCATAACTTTATGTTTACAGGTTAAGAAGGATGACATGATTCCTGATTTATTGGTTCTCCCACCGGGTACTGATCTTCATAATCACCCTTTGGTCATCAACGGGAGTGTATTTATGCAGGTACTGAATTTTTTTTTCATAGCAGGAAGGTTCTTGCCAAAGATGTATAAACCAAGAATAAAACTATCATGTTCAATCACACTCCAAGATTCTTCAACCGATAAACAAGGAACCACAAGTAAATCATTATTTGTTCCTGAACCTAATATACCAGATTCATCCTCGGGCATGACTTATAACACTTTGATTGGTAAGAGTTGATTGTTTACTATGAGTGTTTGTTTTGATTTTGCTGTTAAAAAATGCACTAGGGGCTTCATCATGGTTTAAGTAACCGGTTTGTGAATCCTATATCCGCCTTTAGAAAGGTCAATTTTAATTATGAGATGTTTTGATTGTAACTGAACTATTACTGACATATCTTACTTTTTGAACTTCAAAACCCTAAACTGGATTGGAGTTGAAAGCCTAAATTGTTCGATGTGATTGTGTGTTGCTGTTTGTTGTGGCGAAACTAGGGAGGGGTCCCGTGGTCTTACGAAACTAAGTAGTCCCGGTTCCGCCACTGCCTATTACTTTTAGTGATGATAGTCACAACATATTTACCACTAGGCCACTCCCAAGTGGTTATCTTTGATTCTTTCAATTGTTGCACGATTCTGTTTCTTAAAAAAATGTAGCACACGTGTTGTTGTTCATGATATTGGTCTGGTTATTGGTTAAATCATGGATTGGGAG